>OX401869.1:8807329-9300831 GCA_947859175.1 Gandaritis pyraliata | reverse complement strand
TCCATACTTGAGTGACCATAGCCGTGCGCTATATCGTTGGAAGCGGCTCGCCGCGCTCTATCCGTGGAGCCCGTTCATCGGTGCACCTGTCATAGAAAAATCGTTGAAAAATTAGGTTTTTCCTCTGAGTTTGGTCGTTTTTCGCGCGTTTTTTCGCTCTGTCCCGTCCATCTGGCGTGTTTCTGCAAATCGCGTGGCTGGTTCACCCTTGCCCGACGTCCCCGCACGTACCTGCAAAAGAAAAAACACGATTATCGCCTAAATTCACGAAAAAATCAGGAAAGTTCTCCCACCACCTATCGTTCAAGTAGGCCCGAATGCACCTAAGCTGCGACGTATTTGCATACTACATACAAAAACATAAAAAATTTTGTTGAGATATTGTCGCGTGCCGCACATCAAAATAAGCGTCTCGACGCCCATTGCGCGTTAAAATTATAATAGGACCCACGTTCTATATAAAAAACGTGGAATTTTGACGTTTTTCGCGCAATTTTCTAGGGACTTAGAATATTTTTACATTATTTTTATTTATATTTTCAAAATTTATTTTTTAAAATTGATTGGTATTGTGTTTAGACCGTTGTTTGTGGTGCGTTGCGCCGGTTTAGCGCGAATTTTCATTTTTGAAAATTCGCATTTTCTTAATTAGGTGAAAATTTGGAAACATTTTTCTTGACTCCATACTTGAGTGACCATAGCCGTGCGCTATATCGTTGGAAGCGGCTCGCCGCGCTCTATCCGTGGAGCCCGTTCATCGGTGCACCTGTCATAGAAAAATCGTTGAAAAATTAGGTTTTTCCTCTGAGTTTGGTCGTTTTTCGCGCGTTTTTTCGCTCTGTCCCGTCCATCTGGCGTGTTTCTGCAAATCGCGTGGCTGGTTCACCCTTGCCCGACGTCCCCGCACGTACCTGCAAAAGAAAAAACACGATTATCGCCTAAATTCACGAAAAAATCAGGAAAGTTCTCCCACCACCTATCGTTCAAGTAGGCCCGAATGCACCTAAGCTGCGACGTATTTGCATACTACATACAAAAACATAAAAAATTTTGTTGAGATATTGTCGCGTGCCGCACATCAAAATAAGCGTCTCGACGCCCATTGCGCGTTAAAATTATAATAGGACCCACGTTCTATATAAAAAACGTGGAATTTTGACGTTTTTCGCGCAATTTTCTAGGGACTTAGAATATTTTTACATTATTTTTATTTATATTTTCAAAATTTATTTTTTAAAATTGATTGGTATTGTGTTTAGACCGTTGTTTGTGGTGCGTTGCGCCGGTTTAGCGCGAATTTTCATTTTTGAAAATTCGCATTTTCTTAATTAGGTGAAAATTTGGAAACATTTTTCTTGACTCCATACTTGAGTGACCATAGCCGTGCGCTATATCGTTGGAAGCGGCTCGCCGCGCTCTATCCGTGGAGCCCGTTCATCGGTGCACCTGTCATAGAAAAATCGTTGAAAAATTAGGTTTTTCCTCTGAGTTTGGTCGTTTTTCGCGCGTTTTTTCGCTCTGTCCCGTCCATCTGGCGTGTTTCTGCAAATCGCGTGGCTGGTTCACCCTTGCCCGACGTCCCCGCACGTACCTGCAAAAGAAAAAACACGATTATCGCCTAAATTCACGAAAAAATCAGGAAAGTTCTCCCACCACCTATCGTTCAAGTAGGCCCGAATGCACCTAAGCTGCGACGTATTTGCATACTACATACAAAAACATAAAAAATTTTGTTGAGATATTGTCGCGTGCCGCACATCAAAATAAGCGTCTCGACGCCCATTGCGCGTTAAAATTATAATAGGACCCACGTTCTATATAAAAAACGTGGAATTTTGACGTTTTTCGCGCAATTTTCTAGGGACTTAGAATATTTTTACATTATTTTTATTTATATTTTCAAAATTTATTTTTTAAAATTGATTGGTATTGTGTTTAGACCGTTGTTTGTGGTGCGTTGCGCCGGTTTAGCGCGAATTTTCATTTTTGAAAATTCGCATTTTCTTAATTAGGTGAAAATTTGGAAACATTTTTCTTGACTCCATACTTGAGTGACCATAGCCGTGCGCTATATCGTTGGAAGCGGCTCGCCGCGCTCTATCCGTGGAGCCCGTTCATCGGTGCACCTGTCATAGAAAAATCGTTGAAAAATTAGGTTTTTCCTCTGAGTTTGGTCGTTTTTCGCGCGTTTTTTCGCTCTGTCCCGTCCATCTGGCGTGTTTCTGCAAATCGCGTGGCTGGTTCACCCTTGCCCGACGTCCCCGCACGTACCTGCAAAAGAAAAAACACGATTATCGCCTAAATTCACGAAAAAATCAGGAAAGTTCTCCCACCACCTATCGTTCAAGTAGGCCCGAATGCACCTAAGCTGCGACGTATTTGCATACTACATACAAAAACATAAAAAATTTTGTTGAGATATTGTCGCGTGCCGCACATCAAAATAAGCGTCTCGACGCCCATTGCGCGTTAAAATTATAATAGGACCCACGTTCTATATAAAAAACGTGGAATTTTGACGTTTTTCGCGCAATTTTCTAGGGACTTAGAATATTTTTACATTATTTTTATTTATATTTTCAAAATTTATTTTTTAAAATTGATTGGTATTGTGTTTAGACCGTTGTTTGTGGTGCGTTGCGCCGGTTTAGCGCGAATTTTCATTTTTGAAAATTCGCATTTTCTTAATTAGGTGAAAATTTGGAAACATTTTTCTTGACTCCATACTTGAGTGACCATAGCCGTGCGCTATATCGTTGGAAGCGGCTCGCCGCGCTCTATCCGTGGAGCCCGTTCATCGGTGCACCTGTCATAGAAAAATCGTTGAAAAATTAGGTTTTTCCTCTGAGTTTGGTCGTTTTTCGCGCGTTTTTTCGCTCTGTCCCGTCCATCTGGCGTGTTTCTGCAAATCGCGTGGCTGGTTCACCCTTGCCCGACGTCCCCGCACGTACCTGCAAAAGAAAAAACACGATTATCGCCTAAATTCACGAAAAAATCAGGAAAGTTCTCCCACCACCTATCGTTCAAGTAGGCCCGAATGCACCTAAGCTGCGACGTATTTGCATACTACATACAAAAACATAAAAAATTTTGTTGAGATATTGTCGCGTGCCGCACATCAAAATAAGCGTCTCGACGCCCATTGCGCGTTAAAATTATAATAGGACCCACGTTCTATATAAAAAACGTGGAATTTTGACGTTTTTCGCGCAATTTTCTAGGGACTTAGAATATTTTTACATTATTTTTATTTATATTTTCAAAATTTATTTTTTAAAATTGATTGGTATTGTGTTTAGACCGTTGTTTGTGGTGCGTTGCGCCGGTTTAGCGCGAATTTTCATTTTTGAAAATTCGCATTTTCTTAATTAGGTGAAAATTTGGAAACATTTTTCTTGACTCCATACTTGAGTGACCATAGCCGTGCGCTATATCGTTGGAAGCGGCTCGCCGCGCTCTATCCGTGGAGCCCGTTCATCGGTGCACCTGTCATAGAAAAATCGTTGAAAAATTAGGTTTTTCCTCTGAGTTTGGTCGTTTTTCGCGCGTTTTTTCGCTCTGTCCCGTCCATCTGGCGTGTTTCTGCAAATCGCGTGGCTGGTTCACCCTTGCCCGACGTCCCCGCACGTACCTGCAAAAGAAAAAACACGATTATCGCCTAAATTCACGAAAAAATCAGGAAAGTTCTCCCACCACCTATCGTTCAAGTAGGCCCGAATGCACCTAAGCTGCGACGTATTTGCATACTACATACAAAAACATAAAAAATTTTGTTGAGATATTGTCGCGTGCCGCACATCAAAATAAGCGTCTCGACGCCCATTGCGCGTTAAAATTATAATAGGACCCACGTTCTATATAAAAAACGTGGAATTTTGACGTTTTTCGCGCAATTTTCTAGGGACTTAGAATATTTTTACATTATTTTTATTTATATTTTCAAAATTTATTTTTTAAAATTGATTGGTATTGTGTTTAGACCGTTGTTTGTGGTGCGTTGCGCCGGTTTAGCGCGAATTTTCATTTTTGAAAATTCGCATTTTCTTAATTAGGTGAAAATTTGGAAACATTTTTCTTGACTCCATACTTGAGTGACCATAGCCGTGCGCTATATCGTTGGAAGCGGCTCGCCGCGCTCTATCCGTGGAGCCCGTTCATCGGTGCACCTGTCATAGAAAAATCGTTGAAAAATTAGGTTTTTCCTCTGAGTTTGGTCGTTTTTCGCGCGTTTTTTCGCTCTGTCCCGTCCATCTGGCGTGTTTCTGCAAATCGCGTGGCTGGTTCACCCTTGCCCGACGTCCCCGCACGTACCTGCAAAAGAAAAAACACGATTATCGCCTAAATTCACGAAAAAATCAGGAAAGTTCTCCCACCACCTATCGTTCAAGTAGGCCCGAATGCACCTAAGCTGCGACGTATTTGCATACTACATACAAAAACATAAAAAATTTTGTTGAGATATTGTCGCGTGCCGCACATCAAAATAAGCGTCTCGACGCCCATTGCGCGTTAAAATTATAATAGGACCCACGTTCTATATAAAAAACGTGGAATTTTGACGTTTTTCGCGCAATTTTCTAGGGACTTAGAATATTTTTACATTATTTTTATTTATATTTTCAAAATTTATTTTTTAAAATTGATTGGTATTGTGTTTAGACCGTTGTTTGTGGTGCGTTGCGCCGGTTTAGCGCGAATTTTCATTTTTGAAAATTCGCATTTTCTTAATTAGGTGAAAATTTGGAAACATTTTTCTTGACTCCATACTTGAGTGACCATAGCCGTGCGCTATATCGTTGGAAGCGGCTCGCCGCGCTCTATCCGTGGAGCCCGTTCATCGGTGCACCTGTCATAGAAAAATCGTTGAAAAATTAGGTTTTTCCTCTGAGTTTGGTCGTTTTTCGCGCGTTTTTTCGCTCTGTCCCGTCCATCTGGCGTGTTTCTGCAAATCGCGTGGCTGGTTCACCCTTGCCCGACGTCCCCGCACGTACCTGCAAAAGAAAAAACACGATTATCGCCTAAATTCACGAAAAAATCAGGAAAGTTCTCCCACCACCTATCGTTCAAGTAGGCCCGAATGCACCTAAGCTGCGACGTATTTGCATACTACATACAAAAACATAAAAAATTTTGTTGAGATATTGTCGCGTGCCGCACATCAAAATAAGCGTCTCGACGCCCATTGCGCGTTAAAATTATAATAGGACCCACGTTCTATATAAAAAACGTGGAATTTTGACGTTTTTCGCGCAATTTTCTAGGGACTTAGAATATTTTTACATTATTTTTATTTATATTTTCAAAATTTATTTTTTAAAATTGATTGGTATTGTGTTTAGACCGTTGTTTGTGGTGCGTTGCGCCGGTTTAGCGCGAATTTTCATTTTTGAAAATTCGCATTTTCTTAATTAGGTGAAAATTTGGAAACATTTTTCTTGACTCCATACTTGAGTGACCATAGCCGTGCGCTATATCGTTGGAAGCGGCTCGCCGCGCTCTATCCGTGGAGCCCGTTCATCGGTGCACCTGTCATAGAAAAATCGTTGAAAAATTAGGTTTTTCCTCTGAGTTTGGTCGTTTTTCGCGCGTTTTTTCGCTCTGTCCCGTCCATCTGGCGTGTTTCTGCAAATCGCGTGGCTGGTTCACCCTTGCCCGACGTCCCCGCACGTACCTGCAAAAGAAAAAACACGATTATCGCCTAAATTCACGAAAAAATCAGGAAAGTTCTCCCACCACCTATCGTTCAAGTAGGCCCGAATGCACCTAAGCTGCGACGTATTTGCATACTACATACAAAAACATAAAAAATTTTGTTGAGATATTGTCGCGTGCCGCACATCAAAATAAGCGTCTCGACGCCCATTGCGCGTTAAAATTATAATAGGACCCACGTTCTATATAAAAAACGTGGAATTTTGACGTTTTTCGCGCAATTTTCTAGGGACTTAGAATATTTTTACATTATTTTTATTTATATTTTCAAAATTTATTTTTTAAAATTGATTGGTATTGTGTTTAGACCGTTGTTTGTGGTGCGTTGCGCCGGTTTAGCGCGAATTTTCATTTTTGAAAATTCGCATTTTCTTAATTAGGTGAAAATTTGGAAACATTTTTCTTGACTCCATACTTGAGTGACCATAGCCGTGCGCTATATCGTTGGAAGCGGCTCGCCGCGCTCTATCCGTGGAGCCCGTTCATCGGTGCACCTGTCATAGAAAAATCGTTGAAAAATTAGGTTTTTCCTCTGAGTTTGGTCGTTTTTCGCGCGTTTTTTCGCTCTGTCCCGTCCATCTGGCGTGTTTCTGCAAATCGCGTGGCTGGTTCACCCTTGCCCGACGTCCCCGCACGTACCTGCAAAAGAAAAAACACGATTATCGCCTAAATTCACGAAAAAATCAGGAAAGTTCTCCCACCACCTATCGTTCAAGTAGGCCCGAATGCACCTAAGCTGCGACGTATTTGCATACTACATACAAAAACATAAAAAATTTTGTTGAGATATTGTCGCGTGCCGCACATCAAAATAAGCGTCTCGACGCCCATTGCGCGTTAAAATTATAATAGGACCCACGTTCTATATAAAAAACGTGGAATTTTGACGTTTTTCGCGCAATTTTCTAGGGACTTAGAATATTTTTACATTATTTTTATTTATATTTTCAAAATTTATTTTTTAAAATTGATTGGTATTGTGTTTAGACCGTTGTTTGTGGTGCGTTGCGCCGGTTTAGCGCGAATTTTCATTTTTGAAAATTCGCATTTTCTTAATTAGGTGAAAATTTGGAAACATTTTTCTTGACTCCATACTTGAGTGACCATAGCCGTGCGCTATATCGTTGGAAGCGGCTCGCCGCGCTCTATCCGTGGAGCCCGTTCATCGGTGCACCTGTCATAGAAAAATCGTTGAAAAATTAGGTTTTTCCTCTGAGTTTGGTCGTTTTTCGCGCGTTTTTTCGCTCTGTCCCGTCCATCTGGCGTGTTTCTGCAAATCGCGTGGCTGGTTCACCCTTGCCCGACGTCCCCGCACGTACCTGCAAAAGAAAAAACACGATTATCGCCTAAATTCACGAAAAAATCAGGAAAGTTCTCCCACCACCTATCGTTCAAGTAGGCCCGAATGCACCTAAGCTGCGACGTATTTGCATACTACATACAAAAACATAAAAAATTTTGTTGAGATATTGTCGCGTGCCGCACATCAAAATAAGCGTCTCGACGCCCATTGCGCGTTAAAATTATAATAGGACCCACGTTCTATATAAAAAACGTGGAATTTTGACGTTTTTCGCGCAATTTTCTAGGGACTTAGAATATTTTTACATTATTTTTATTTATATTTTCAAAATTTATTTTTTAAAATTGATTGGTATTGTGTTTAGACCGTTGTTTGTGGTGCGTTGCGCCGGTTTAGCGCGAATTTTCATTTTTGAAAATTCGCATTTTCTTAATTAGGTGAAAATTTGGAAACATTTTTCTTGACTCCATACTTGAGTGACCATAGCCGTGCGCTATATCGTTGGAAGCGGCTCGCCGCGCTCTATCCGTGGAGCCCGTTCATCGGTGCACCTGTCATAGAAAAATCGTTGAAAAATTAGGTTTTTCCTCTGAGTTTGGTCGTTTTTCGCGCGTTTTTTCGCTCTGTCCCGTCCAT
Organism: Gandaritis pyraliata; assembly: GCA_947859175.1. Taxonomy (NCBI): domain Eukaryota; kingdom Metazoa; phylum Arthropoda; class Insecta; order Lepidoptera; family Geometridae; genus Gandaritis; species Gandaritis pyraliata. The sequence continues at coordinate 9,293,180 of OX401869.1, read as the reverse complement.
CTGGCGTGTTTCTGCAAATCGCGTGGCTGGTTCACCCTTGCCCGACGTCCCCGCACGTACCTGCAAAAGAAAAAACACGATTATCGCCTAAATTCACGAAAAAATCAGGAAAGTTCTCCCACCACCTATCGTTCAAGTAGGCCCGAATGCACCTAAGCTGCGACGTATTTGCATACTACATACAAAAACATAAAAAATTTTGTTGAGATATTGTCGCGTGCCGCACATCAAAATAAGCGTCTCGACGCCCATTGCGCGTTAAAATTATAATAGGACCCACGTTCTATATAAAAAACGTGGAATTTTGACGTTTTTCGCGCAATTTTCTAGGGACTTAGAATATTTTTACATTATTTTTATTTATATTTTCAAAATTTATTTTTTAAAATTGATTGGTATTGTGTTTAGACCGTTGTTTGTGGTGCGTTGCGCCGGTTTAGCGCGAATTTTCATTTTTGAAAATTCGCATTTTCTTAATTAGGTGAAAATTTGGAAACATTTTTCTTGACTCCATACTTGAGTGACCATAGCCGTGCGCTATATCGTTGGAAGCGGCTCGCCGCGCTCTATCCGTGGAGCCCGTTCATCGGTGCACCTGTCATAGAAAAATCGTTGAAAAATTAGGTTTTTCCTCTGAGTTTGGTCGTTTTTCGCGCGTTTTTTCGCTCTGTCCCGTCCATCTGGCGTGTTTCTGCAAATCGCGTGGCTGGTTCACCCTTGCCCGACGTCCCCGCACGTACCTGCAAAAGAAAAAACACGATTATCGCCTAAATTCACGAAAAAATCAGGAAAGTTCTCCCACCACCTATCGTTCAAGTAGGCCCGAATGCACCTAAGCTGCGACGTATTTGCATACTACATACAAAAACATAAAAAATTTTGTTGAGATATTGTCGCGTGCCGCACATCAAAATAAGCGTCTCGACGCCCATTGCGCGTTAAAATTATAATAGGACCCACGTTCTATATAAAAAACGTGGAATTTTGACGTTTTTCGCGCAATTTTCTAGGGACTTAGAATATTTTTACATTATTTTTATTTATATTTTCAAAATTTATTTTTTAAAATTGATTGGTATTGTGTTTAGACCGTTGTTTGTGGTGCGTTGCGCCGGTTTAGCGCGAATTTTCATTTTTGAAAATTCGCATTTTCTTAATTAGGTGAAAATTTGGAAACATTTTTCTTGACTCCATACTTGAGTGACCATAGCCGTGCGCTATATCGTTGGAAGCGGCTCGCCGCGCTCTATCCGTGGAGCCCGTTCATCGGTGCACCTGTCATAGAAAAATCGTTGAAAAATTAGGTTTTTCCTCTGAGTTTGGTCGTTTTTCGCGCGTTTTTTCGCTCTGTCCCGTCCATCTGGCGTGTTTCTGCAAATCGCGTGGCTGGTTCACCCTTGCCCGACGTCCCCGCACGTACCTGCAAAAGAAAAAACACGATTATCGCCTAAATTCACGAAAAAATCAGGAAAGTTCTCCCACCACCTATCGTTCAAGTAGGCCCGAATGCACCTAAGCTGCGACGTATTTGCATACTACATACAAAAACATAAAAAATTTTGTTGAGATATTGTCGCGTGCCGCACATCAAAATAAGCGTCTCGACGCCCATTGCGCGTTAAAATTATAATAGGACCCACGTTCTATATAAAAAACGTGGAATTTTGACGTTTTTCGCGCAATTTTCTAGGGACTTAGAATATTTTTACATTATTTTTATTTATATTTTCAAAATTTATTTTTTAAAATTGATTGGTATTGTGTTTAGACCGTTGTTTGTGGTGCGTTGCGCCGGTTTAGCGCGAATTTTCATTTTTGAAAATTCGCATTTTCTTAATTAGGTGAAAATTTGGAAACATTTTTCTTGACTCCATACTTGAGTGACCATAGCCGTGCGCTATATCGTTGGAAGCGGCTCGCCGCGCTCTATCCGTGGAGCCCGTTCATCGGTGCACCTGTCATAGAAAAATCGTTGAAAAATTAGGTTTTTCCTCTGAGTTTGGTCGTTTTTCGCGCGTTTTTTCGCTCTGTCCCGTCCATCTGGCGTGTTTCTGCAAATCGCGTGGCTGGTTCACCCTTGCCCGACGTCCCCGCACGTACCTGCAAAAGAAAAAACACGATTATCGCCTAAATTCACGAAAAAATCAGGAAAGTTCTCCCACCACCTATCGTTCAAGTAGGCCCGAATGCACCTAAGCTGCGACGTATTTGCATACTACATACAAAAACATAAAAAATTTTGTTGAGATATTGTCGCGTGCCGCACATCAAAATAAGCGTCTCGACGCCCATTGCGCGTTAAAATTATAATAGGACCCACGTTCTATATAAAAAACGTGGAATTTTGACGTTTTTCGCGCAATTTTCTAGGGACTTAGAATATTTTTACATTATTTTTATTTATATTTTCAAAATTTATTTTTTAAAATTGATTGGTATTGTGTTTAGACCGTTGTTTGTGGTGCGTTGCGCCGGTTTAGCGCGAATTTTCATTTTTGAAAATTCGCATTTTCTTAATTAGGTGAAAATTTGGAAACATTTTTCTTGACTCCATACTTGAGTGACCATAGCCGTGCGCTATATCGTTGGAAGCGGCTCGCCGCGCTCTATCCGTGGAGCCCGTTCATCGGTGCACCTGTCATAGAAAAATCGTTGAAAAATTAGGTTTTTCCTCTGAGTTTGGTCGTTTTTCGCGCGTTTTTTCGCTCTGTCCCGTCCATCTGGCGTGTTTCTGCAAATCGCGTGGCTGGTTCACCCTTGCCCGACGTCCCCGCACGTACCTGCAAAAGAAAAAACACGATTATCGCCTAAATTCACGAAAAAATCAGGAAAGTTCTCCCACCACCTATCGTTCAAGTAGGCCCGAATGCACCTAAGCTGCGACGTATTTGCATACTACATACAAAAACATAAAAAATTTTGTTGAGATATTGTCGCGTGCCGCACATCAAAATAAGCGTCTCGACGCCCATTGCGCGTTAAAATTATAATAGGACCCACGTTCTATATAAAAAACGTGGAATTTTGACGTTTTTCGCGCAATTTTCTAGGGACTTAGAATATTTTTACATTATTTTTATTTATATTTTCAAAATTTATTTTTTAAAATTGATTGGTATTGTGTTTAGACCGTTGTTTGTGGTGCGTTGCGCCGGTTTAGCGCGAATTTTCATTTTTGAAAATTCGCATTTTCTTAATTAGGTGAAAATTTGGAAACATTTTTCTTGACTCCATACTTGAGTGACCATAGCCGTGCGCTATATCGTTGGAAGCGGCTCGCCGCGCTCTATCCGTGGAGCCCGTTCATCGGTGCACCTGTCATAGAAAAATCGTTGAAAAATTAGGTTTTTCCTCTGAGTTTGGTCGTTTTTCGCGCGTTTTTTCGCTCTGTCCCGTCCATCTGGCGTGTTTCTGCAAATCGCGTGGCTGGTTCACCCTTGCCCGACGTCCCCGCACGTACCTGCAAAAGAAAAAACACGATTATCGCCTAAATTCACGAAAAAATCGCCCGCCCGCCCACCCAGAGTGTAGTTACTAAGGTAAGAAAAGTCGATTTCCGTGGGGGAAGACACCTTCAAACCTCAGTAACTCCTAAACCGGAGCACATTTTTGGACCCGGTTTTCTAATTCGTGTTAAGACAGAGATATCCTGTCTTATCTATACCATTTAAAGTTTTTGTGTTGACCCATTTACGTTTTGACTTTTTTATTTTTGGTTTTTACCAAAATTATTTTTAAATACCTGGTCATAGGTAAACCGACGCTTACCGAGACGGTATTACAACCACAAAACACGGTTCCTCCCGGGAACCAAAGTTGGTTTGGTTATTGTTTGTGTTAAGTTAAGAAATAATTATTTTTATATACAATTTTTGACAAAAATTTTAAATTATTTACAATTTTATTAAATTTACTATTTGACGTGTCCCTCTGAAAACTCCTTCGAAAATGTTTGGATTCCGCACTCCAGCTAAGGGAGCCAGGGCCGCAGGTGAAGACGGCCAGAAACCGACTACATCAGGGTACACGCCGGTGGCTGCCAGCTCACCAGGCAAAACATCTTCTGTGCGTAGAAGCATTGGGGACTGGGAGTCAGGCAAGACAGACTCCAACCCGAAGCTCCGTACCCCCCCGAAGAAAGCGCCATCGGTGGAGCCTCCCAAGCCGAAGAAAACACTCTCGCAACCTAACAAGCCACAGGGGGGCCTGGTACTGGAGATTTTCTGTAGCCCCCCAGTACAGCAAAAAGTAAAGTACGCTGACCGGTTGGCGGAAGCAAAAGCCTGTGTTACCAAGGCCAAAATAAACCTGTCGAACTCGAGAAACATAAAAACCGAGATAAAGACAGAGGTAACACAGGCTGTCGAAAGGCTCTACCAACTGGTCAAGGAATCTGAAAGCGTAAAAGGACAAGCGAAGAAACAACCAGAGAAGGAAACAGAGCCTGAAAAGGAGAAAGAACCTGAAAAGGAGAAAGAGCCAGAGAAAGAACCGGGAAGGGAAGAAAGGGAACTGATTAAGAGGATGGAGGACCATGCGAAGCTGATTAAGGAAAACTGTGAAAGGATGGAAAAGCTACAGGAAACAATGGACAGACATGAACGGCAAAGCTACGCGAGTGTGGCTGCGGTGCACACCAGGAAGCTAATCCCAGAGCAGACCGCGCTGCACTCGGTAGTTGTCACCGCCAAGGATGACCAAGAAACAGGAGAAGCGGTCCTAAACAGAATCAGGATGGTCGTAAATGCGAAAGAAGGGGGAATAGAGGTAGAAAAAATAAGGAAAGCAAAGGATAGAAAAGTGATAGTGGGCTGCAGGACGGTAGAAGAACGGGAAAAGATCAAGGAGAGGCTGAAACGAGACGAGAAGCACCTAAACGTAGAGGAGATAAAGAATAAAGACCCTTTGGTGATCTTCAAGGACGTTCTCACCTACAACAGCGACGACGACGTTCTAAATGCCCTGAAAAAACAAAACCCAAGCGTATTCGAAGGAATAGACAAGAAAGAGAAGATGGAGATCGCTTTCAAAAAACGCACCCGGAACCAACTTACCCACCATATTGTCATGAGGGTGTCCCCCAAAGTTTGGCAGCGTTTAATCCAAGCAGAAACCGTCAAGATTGACCTGCAACGCGTGAGAGTAGCGGACCAGTCGCCGCTGGTGCAGTGTTCGCTTTGCCTCGGATACGGGCACGGTCGACGGTTCTGCAAGGAGACGGTAGAAAAATGCAGCCACTGTGGGGGACCCCACATGAAAGCTGAATGCGCCGATTGGCTTGCAGATGCACCCCCAGCGTGCTGCAACTGCAAGCACGCTAAGCTGGACCGGGTGGACCATAACGCGTTCAGCAGCGAATGCCCGACACGTCGTAAGTGGGAGGCCTTGGCCCGAGCCACGGTAGCGTATTGCTAAAGTGGCCTCGGGCTCCATTGACTCCCCAACAGGTGCAAAAGCATACCTCGTTGCACAAGCAAACTTACAAAGGAAGGCGCTGGCAACCTATGAACTTATGCTTGAAGCCGATCAAAAGAAAATGTCCTTTGCACTCCTTCAAGAACCATACGTAGGAAACTTAGGAAGAGTGAAGAATTACGGGACCGCCAGGATCTTCCAGAGCATTAACCAAGGAGATGGTGTTGTTAAAGCAGCAGTCGCTGTCTTTGACAGTGAAATAGATGCAATCCTTTGTCCCGAGTTTACCACCAACAACATCACCGTAGTAAAACTCCGAACAAGTGCCTGGGAGATCGTGGTGGTCTCGTTCTACTTTGAACCAACCGAACCAATAGAGCCTTACCTGGAACATCTAAGGAGCATAAAGCAACGTGTGGGAATAACAAAAATCCTAATAGGCGGCGACGGTAATGCAAAGCATTCTTGGTGGGGAAGCCTGCGAATGGACGACAGGGGTGAAGAAATGGCGGGGACCCTCGAAGAAATGGACCTGCAAGTTTTAAACGAAGGCGAAACTCCAACTTTTGATACGATTCGGGGCAATAAGGCGTACTCAAGTTTTATAGACGTTACGGCCTGTGCGACGGAGTTGCTGGACTTAATCGAGGATTGGAAAGTGGAAGTAGGTCTGACGAGCTCCGACCACAACGTGCTAACATTCAAAATAAGACTTGTAAAAGCAAAGGGCATTAATATAAAGAGAACTACCAGAATCTACAACAGTAAAAAAGCAGATTGGGTCCTGTTTCATGAGAAACTGGCTCAATTGTTTGAAACAAATCAATTAAACAAAAATGAAACAGAAAACATTACAAACAAACTAGAACTAGATCAAACAATAGAACAATATATTCAAGTAACAATAGAATCATGCAATAATAGTATACCAAAAAAGAAAGAAAGTAGCACACTTACCTTGCCCTGGTGGTCGGAGAAACTCGCTGAACTGAAGAAGAAGGTAGCCACGAAGAAAAACAGAATCCGCTGTGCAGCTCCCGTCCGCAGGCAAAAGGTGGTCGATGAGTACCTGAAAATAAAAACAGAATATGAATTAGAAACAAAGAAAGCTCAAATCGAAAGTTGGAAGATGTTTTGCGAGAAACAGGATAAGGAAGGATTATGGGAAGGAATCTATAGGGTTATTGGAAGGACAGCGAAACGGCAAGAGGACCTGCCTTTAGTGAAAAATGGGAAGATGCTGGACGGCAGAGAGTCGACAAGGCTGATAGCCGAAACCTTCTACCCGGAAGACCTAAAACGGGATGACAACGCAGACCACAGCCGAACGAGAGAAGCAGCTGAAGAAGTAAATGGTAGGAGTCATGATGAACATCATGACCCTCCATTTACTAGTGAAGAGCTTAAACTGGCAGTCAAAAGTTTTAACCCAAAGAAGGCTCCGGGTGCTGATGGGTTAACAGCCGATATCTGTAGCCACGCTATAAACCACGACCCGGAACTGTTCCTAGCCCTAAGTAATAAATGCCTTGCCCTGGGCCACTTTCCGACAAGGTGGAAAGAAGCCACTGTGGTGGTCCTCAGAAAGCCAGGAAAGGAGGACTATACAAGCCCGAAGTCATACAGGCCGATAGGACTGCTACCCGTCATGGGTAAAATCTTAGAAAAGATGCTGGTCGGACGTCTCAAATGGCATCTGCTTCCCAAAATGAGCACTCGGCAGTATGGCTTTATGCCCCAAAAGAGCACCGAAGACTCCCTCTATGACCTGACAAAACATATCCATGACAAACTGAGCCAGAAGAAGCTAATAATCATTGTGTCACTTGACATAGAGGGAGCCTTCGATAGCGCGTGGTGGCCAGCCATTAGGGTCAGACTAGCTGAAACAGGTTGCCCCGTAAACTTGAGACGTCTGATAGACAGTTACTTACAAGACCGCAGTGTAAGAGTTCGATACGCAGGGCACGAACATCAGAAGCCCACAAACAAGGGCTGCGTACAGGGGTCTATTAGTGGTCCAATACTCTGGAATCTTCTCCTGGACCCCCTGTTGCAAGGTCTGGAACGAAGAGGCGATTACAGCCAGGCATTCGCAGACGATGTGGTGCTTGTTTTTGACGGTGACACGGCTCTCGAAGTGCAGAGACAGGCCAATGCCGCCCTCGCCTATGTCCAGGAGTGGGGTATCAGAAACAAACTGAAATTTGCGCCGCAAAAAACCAACGCGATGATTATCACCCGCAAATTAAAGTACGATACCCCACACCTGAGCATGGGCGGGGTCGACATTGACATGTCCGAAGAGATGAAACTCCTGGGAGTTACAATCGACAGCAAGCTGACTTTCAACCAACACACTGCGAACGTATGCAGAAAAGCATCCAACATCTATAAGCAGCTGTCGAGAGCCGCCAGAAGTAGCTGGGGATTGCACCCAGAAGTGATTCGTGTCATATACACTGCAACGGTTGAACCAACCATAATGTACGCGGCAAGTGTCTGGGCACCGGCCACAAAAAAGCTTAAAGTACAGAAGCAGCTAAACGCGGTACAAAGAGTTTTCGCCCAAAAGCTTACAAAAGCCTACCGAACTGTCTCCCTAAACTCAGCCTTACTACTAGCTGGAATACTCCCACTGGATCTAAGAATCCAGGAGGCCGCAGCTTTATACGAAGCCAGACGTGGAGTTCCGCAGCCTGTTTTGGGAGACAGAGAGGTAGAGCAAATGGTGGCGTATAATCTAGCTCCGCACCCAGCAGACAATATGAGCCTAGAGTTCGTAAGCCTGATAGACCAACATGACGTGGAACAACACAACCGCCAGGCAGTCCGCATTTTCACCGATGGCAGCAAGATTGAGGGGAAGGTTGGCGCAGCGCTATCTCTATGGGATGGCGAAGCGGAAACCAAGAACCTCAAACTCAAGCTGCCATCATACTGCACCGTTTATCAGGCGGAACTCTACGCCATATGTAGAGCAACGCGGGAGATCCAAAAGCGCCCCGAACTAAGCTTTGGGATTTATAGCGATTCGCGATCGGCTCTAGAGACCGTTACCAACCACGGCTCCATTCATCCCCTTGCAGTAGAAACCCGTAGAAACATTGGCACCATCGTACTCCAAAACAAAGAAATATCTTTGTTTTGGATAAAAGCACACGCAGGGATGAATGGAAATGAGAGGGCTGATGAGTTAGCGAAGGACGCGGCACTAAAACTAAAAAGGAAGCCCGACTATGATAAATGCCCGGTTTCACACATCAAGCGACAAATCCGTATGGACTCGCTTGATGTGTGGAATCGGAGGTACACCACGGAAAACACAGCAGGCGTGACAAAGATGTTTTTTCCGAACGCAGTAGAGGCCTACAAAACCGTGCGCAAACTTGAGCTGTCAAACGTGCTGACACAAGTAATGACAGGGCACGGCGGGTTCTCTGAGTACCTAGCTCGCTTTAAGTGCAAAGAGAACCCGGCGTGCGTCTGTGATCCGGAAAAGGCAGAGACAGTAGAGCACGTCCTCTTTGAGTGCCCCATATTTGGTCGTGAAAGATATGACACCGAATATAAAATAGACAGTGATATAAATGCCGAAAACTCAAGCAAACTGATAAAAGACAAAAATACAAGACCTGAATACATAAAATACTGTATAAAATTAGCAAATAAGGTGATAAATAGAAATAAAACAGATAGATAAGTTATGATTTATATATATTATAAAATATATATAATATGCATAAAAGTTAAAATAGTTAGAAAAAGTAAATATAGATAAAGTACACTTAAATATGTAAATAGGATAAGAGAAATAAAGATATAAAATGAACATAAAGATAAAAAGTTCAAGCATAAAAATAATACACCACCATTTTAGAAAACTTAAGTAAACAATTTTTATTAGCAGAGAAAAAGTAGAAAGCACAAAAACAACTCTAATTACGTAAGAGGGACGAGAAAAAAAAAAAAAAAAAAAAAAAAAAAAAAAAAAAAAAAAAACCTAACCTAACCATTTCGCGCTCCAACCGCCCTCGGAAGCGCCACGAATTGGAGTCCAACCGCGGCAAAAATTTCGGCAAAAATAGTAAAAGTGCACCAAAATACCCGTGTGATATATCAAAAGAAGCGCAACGTTACGGCGCACACAATAGTGAAAACCGCGTGGTGATAAGTGCATTTTTTGCGGAAATATTCGCAAAAAACCAGTTTTGTGACACAAATTGTGAAATATATCGAGATCTGCTGCGGGGACCCACACTTTTTATTATACCCCAGGGAAGCCCCTGTGGAGCTCCACAGGTGGGCACTTTTGGCTGAGTTCTACTGCGCAGGGCTGCGGAGTAAAAGCCAAAAAAACAACTTCCACGTGGCCACGAGGTCATCGATCCAGGGCCGCGCGGCGCCATCTGACACCGACATCGGAAGCGGAACACCAGGAGGACCCCGGAGGCACTTTCAGAATTGAAAAAAGTTAAGTGGCTGCTTTGTTACAAGGACTTTAATTTTTGTGCGGTCGGACTTTTATTTTAAAATTTTTTAGCTCGAAATCTAGAGCGGTAGCATATACATTTTTTGGCATTAGACTGTAGACCTTTAGTAGTAGTTTATGTAGTAAAAAATTTAGATACTGTTTATGTTAAAAAATTCGGAGATATTAATTTATTTGATTGTAGGTCAACTGCAAATACCGAAAAAAGCTTGTATCTCCTAAACCGTTAGGAATTTTCAAATTTTAACAGCAGCTTGGGTATCTAACCAATTTTGTAAATCTCGATTTGATAGTACCCCCCCCTTAAAACATTACCCCCCCCAGACCCCCCCAAACTTTAGGGTCCGGTAGCGTAGGAACGGACGCTCCAAATTGGACGCGGATTTTTATGTTAGTCATAAGGAAACTAGGCTTAAGATTTTTGACCGAAAAATTGGCTCTACATAGAGTTGATTTTTCGCCATCTTGGAGAGCTTCGTATCTTCTAAACCAGTGCTTCGATTTTGACGGGACTTGCTGCAAACGGTAAAGATTATTAGAGCGCTTAAAATTATTCAAAAAACTGACTCTACCTAGAGTCAAAAAATTTTATGGTAGAGATAGCTCTACATAGAGTTCTGAACCTAACTTCATCGAAATATACTTACTAGAGTACTTACCTCTTGTGACGCACACGCGCTGGTTGGCTCGAATTGAAGACGTCGTTGCTCGTAACCTGAAACAAAACAAAATTAGAATTAAAATTGACAAATATATTTTATATTATTGGGTATATACACACTTTTTACACGCTATTTACAACTTTTACAAATTTATTGACTATTTTACATTGTGTTCCTTGATTAACCCAAAATGGGTTTCGGTATCCGTACACCAGCGAAAAAGATGGGAGAATCTTCCACGCGCACGGAGAAGGCAGGACCGTCTCGAACACCTGAAAAAAGAGAAAACCCGGACGTGAGACGCAGCATAGGAGAGTGGGAAGCAGGAAAGGTGGAGGCGCAAGCCAAACCCTGGTCCCCCACAAAAAAGGTACCAAGTGCTGAGCCTCAAAAGCTTAAGCTGGCCTTTGGCGGCAAGACGACGCTCTCACAAGAGAGCAAGATAACAGGACGAAAGCTGTCAATGGATGCAGTAGGAAGCTCGCCTATCAAATATCAGGACCGACTTACAGAGGCTAGAGCATGCGTAGTAAAGGCCAAGGGAAACTTGGAAAAATCCAGAAACATAAAAACTGAGATTAAAACTGAAGTCCTACACGCCATTGACAGACTATACCAACTAGTCAAAGAAGTAGACAGCATTAAAGGGCAAGGTAAGGCACAGAATAAGAATAAGCCAGAAGAGGTACAAATAGAACCACTGAAGGGAAAAGAACAGCAGAAAGAAACAAGGATAGAAGAAAGTGAACTAATAAGAAAGATGGAAGAACACGCTAAGCTTATAGAAGAAAATAACATTAAGATGGAGAAGTTAAAAGAGACGATTGAAAAACACCAAGAAGTTCAGGAGAGATTGACGTACGCGAGTGTGGCAGGCGGCCAGCCTAAAAGGCAGCCCTGTGACCAAGCTGCACTGCACTCTCTAGTCATCTCCTCCAAAGATGAAAATGAGACAGGTGAGGCGGTCCTAAACCAGATCAGAGATGCAGTTAATGCGAAAGAAGGAGGAATTAAAGTAGACAAGGTGAGGAAGGCAAAAGACAGGAAGATTATTGTGGGCTGCAGGACTGAGGAAGAGAGACAGAAAGTAAAGGAGAGACTACGGAAAGTAGAAACGCACCTCAATGTTGAAGAGGTCAAGAATAAGGACCCTCTCTTGATCCTCAAGGACGTCCTTCAATATAACGGAGACGAAGATATCCTGAACGCACTAAGACGTCAGAATCAAGCCATTTTCCACGGCCTAAACAAAGAAGACGATAGAGTAGAAATGCGTTACAGGAAAAGAACGAGAAACCCACACACCTGTCATGTCATCCTAAGAGTATCTCCTAGGATTTGGAATAAGGTGATGGACATAGGCGAAGTGCACATAGATCTGCAAAGGATCAAAGTAGCAGACCAGTCTCCCTTAGTTCAGTGCTCATTATGCCTGGGCTACGGTCATGGCCGGAGATACTGCAAAGATACAGTGGAAAAGTGTAGTCACTGCGGAGGCCCCCACGTCAAAGCCGATTGTGCGGACTGGATAGCTGGATCGGCTCCTTCGTGCTGCAACTGCAGACATGCCAAGCTGGATGTACAAGACCATAACGCATTCAGCCCGGAGTGTGCAGTAAGAAGGAAGTGGGACGCACTGGCTCGGGCCACTGTGGCCTATTGCTAAGGGCGACACAAGCAGCAACACGGCAACCAACAGAAGCACCCCAACCAGCGGAAAACCCTACCTAGTGATCCAAGCCAACTTACAGAAGAAGGAATTAGCAACAAGCGAACTAATGATAGAAGCAAATAAGAGGAAGGTGGCTATTGCGCTGCTCCAGGAACCGTATGTGGGTGGGGCTAGAAGAATGAAGGACTACAGAGGGGCTAGGATCTACCAGAGCACAAACCAAGGAGATGGAACGGTCAAAGCGGCGATAGCTGTCTTCGATAACGACATGGACGTCAGACAGTGCCCAAGACTCACCACGAACAACATCGTAGTGGCGAAGATCCGGACCAGTGCCTGGGAGATAACTGTAGTTTCCTTCTACTTTGAGCCAGACCAGCCCATAGAACCGTACCTGGAGCAGCTCAAGGTGATAGAAAAGGAAAATGGACCTAGGAAGATCATAATAGGAGGCGACTCAAACGCCAAGAGTACCTGGTGGGGTAGCCGAATGGTAGATCACAGAGGCGAAGAGATGTCCGGAGCGATCGAGGAGATGAGCTTTCAGGTACTCAACGAAGGTGACACTCCCACCTTTGACACTATCAGAGGCGGAAAGATATACAAAAGCCACGTGGACATAACTGCCTGCTCATTGGACATGCTAGACCTGATAGAGGACTGGAGAGTTGAAGACAACATAACAAGCTCGGACCACAACGGCATAACATTCAAAATTAGATTAAAAAAGGCATCAGGAATAAGCATTAAAAGAACGACTAGACTTTACAATACAAAAAAAGCTAATTGGAACCAGTTTCATAGGAAACTGGCCCAATTATTCATGGAAAATAACCTAATCAAAACAGAAATAGACAAAATAGAAAACAAAGTAGAAATAGAGCAAATAGTAGCAAAATACATAGACACAATAACCAAAACATGCACACACACAATCCCAAAAAAGAATGCAAAAGAAGAACTTACCTTGCCGTGGTGGTCCGAAGAACTCGCCGTACTGAAGAGAGAAGTCGTCACCAGGAAGCGAAGAGTCCGATGCGCAGCGCCAGTCCGGAGACCCAAAGTCGTCGAGGAGTACCTGAAAGCAAAAGAAAAGTATGAGAGCGAAGCAAAGAAAGCACAAACAGAAAGTTGGAAAAGGTTCTGTGGGAAACAAGACAAGGAAGGGGTTTGGGAAGGGATTTATAGGGTTATAGGTAGAACGACAAAAAGGCAAGAGGACGTGCCCTTGGAACGGAACGGGATAGTTCTGAATCCTAAAGACTCTGCAAAGCTCCTGGCAGAGACCTTCTACCCGGAGGACTTAGAAGAATTGGACAATGAAGACCACCGACGAACCAGGGAAGAAGCAGCCCAAGTAAACGACTGGGCTCATGATGAAAAGCATGACCCAGCATTTACACTTGAAGAGCTCAGATTCGCGGTGAACAACTTTAATCCCAAAAAAGCTCCGGGAGCGGACGGCCTCACTGCTGATATATGCCAGCACGCAATAACACAGGAACCAGAACTATTTCTTGCGCTGGTTAACAAATGCCTGGCACTCCAATACTTCCCTAACATCTGGAAGGAGGCCACGGTAATAGTACTGAGAAAACCAGGCACGGACAACTACATAAGCCCAAAATCCTACCGGCCTATAGGTCTACTGCCGGTCATGGGGAAGATTTACGAGAAGATGGTAATCGGACGCATAAAATGGCACCTTATTCCCCGAATAAGTACTCGCCAGTATGGTTTTATGCCAAAGAAGAGCACCGAAGACTCCCTCTATGACCTGATACAATACATTCGAAGCAAGCTGGATAGCAAGAAACTTACGACGATAGTATCCCTGGACATAGAGGGGGCCTTCGATAGCGCATGGTGGCCAGCCATCCGAACCAGACTGGCTGAGGAAAAGTGCCCGGTGAATCTCCGGAGAGTGATAGATAGCTACTTGGAGGATAGAAAAGTGCGAGTCCGATATGCTGGAGAAGAACACAGAAAGGGCACTCAAAAAGGGTGCGTTCAGGGATCGATTGGCGGACCGATTCTTTGGAATCTTCTTCTGGATCCCTTACTAAAGGGTTTGGAACAGCGGGGTGATTATTGCCAGGCTTTCGCGGACGACGTCGTGCTTGTGTTTGACGGAAACACAGCACTAGAAGTGCAACGACAGGCTAATGCCGCCCTCGCCTATGTGCAGGAGTGGGGTGTCAAGAACAAGTTAAAATTTGCGCCACAGAAAACTAACGCGATGGTCATCACGCGAAAACTGAAATATGACACACCACTTCTGCACATGGGTGGGGTCGACATTGACATGTCACGGGAAATTAAAATTCTGGGGCTTACGATAGATGATAAGCTAACTTTTAATAGTCACGCAACGAACGTCTGCAAAAAAGCTATAAACATTTATAGACAGCTTGCAAGAGCCGCCAAAGTTAGCTGGGGTCTCCACCCAGAGATCATCCGCGTAATATATACGGCAGCAGTGGAACCCGTAGTAATGTACGCAGCAAGCGCCTGGGCACCGGCAACCAGAAAACTTGGCGTACAAAAACAACTTAACGTTGTCCAACGTGGGTTTGCCCAGAAGATCAGTCGCGCATATCGCACCGTCTCCCTTAACTCGGCACTTGTGCTGTCCGGGATACTCCCACTCGATATCAGAATACAGGAGGCAGCGGCTCTGTACGAGATAAAGAGGGGAGTACCCCGGTCAGTACTGGGAGATAGGGAGGTGGAGCGACTAACACCGTATGCCGAGACTTGGCATCCAGCAGAGCACGAGCGCCTGGAGTTCAACAGCTTGATGGACGGACAACAAGTTGATAGCCACAGCCAGCAAGCAGTCAAGATATACACAGATGGCAGCAGGATTGAGGGCAAGGTTGGTGCGGCACTATCCCTTTGGAATGGTGAAGCAGAGACCAAAACCCTCAAACTTAAGTTGTCATCTCACTGCACTGTGTATCAGGCTGAACTCCTGGCCATATCCAGAGCTACCAGGGAAATCCTCAAACGCTCAGAGTCAAGCTTTGGCATTTACAGCGATTCCAGATCAGCATTGGAGACTGTCATCAACCAAAGCTCCCTCCATCCTTTAGCCGTGGAAGTTCGAAACCACCTTAAGACCAGCAGACTCCAAAATAAGGAAGTATCCTTATTTTGGGTCAAAGCCCACGCAGGATTGGAGGGCAACGAACGAGCGGATGAGTTGGCGAAAGAAGCGGCCTTGAACATAAAGAGGAAGCCTGATTATGACCAGTGCCCGGTTTCATTCATCAAGCGACAAATCCGTTTGGACTCGCTTGAGGAATGGAACCGGAGGTATAAGTCAGGCGAAACAGCCGCAGTCACAAAAATATTCTTTCCGGACGCAATAGAAGCATATAAGGTAGTTAGGAAATTCGAGGCAACCAGCGTGACGACACAAATGATGACGGGGCACGGTGGGTTCTCTCAATACTTGAACCGGTTCAAGTGTAAGGGGGACCCATCGTGCATCTGCGAGCCTGGTACAGACGAAACCGTTATGCACATCCTGCTGAAGTGCCCGGTATATGCCCACAGAAGATACGAAGTAGAGCAGTTACTAGATTGTAAATTAACAGATGACGCAATAAACAGTATAATGATAGACAATAAGCAGAGAAAGATATTTTTAAAATATTGTACTGATATTGTGAACAAGGTAATAAATAGGAATAAAACGTGAAGTAAAATATGATGTTTGTATATTATTGAATATATAAATCAAGCATATATGTAAATTAGAGTATAAAATAAGATAGATTTGTACAATATAGAGAAAATATATAGAATAAGAAAGAATGTAAACAGTATGAAACTAAATTAAAGTAACTATGTAAACTAGACTAAATATGTAAAACCCAATATGTAAAACCCCTTAAGAATGTATAGAATAAAAAAATACGTTAGAAATAAGAAATTAGAATGTGTAAGCTTAAACCCATAAAGGGTATTTATGTTATAAATTTTGAAAAATAAAGAACCCTGTAGGAGAACGCAAAGTGCAAAACAAAGTCTCCTGATCATGTCAGAGGAAAGTTAGTCGCTCCATAGTGCCATTTCGAGATGGTGGTACGGGTAGGGAATAAAAAAAAAAAAAAAAAAAAAAAAAAAAAAAAACCTAACCTAACCTAACCTAACCTAACCTAACCTAACCTAACCTAACCTAACCTAACCTAACCTAACCTAACCTAACCTAACCTAACCTAACCTAACCTAACCTAACCTAACCTAACCTAACCTAACCTAACCTAACCTAACCTAACCTAACCTAACCTAACCTAACCTAACCTAACCTAACCTAACCTAACCTAACCTAACCTAACCTAACCTAACCTAACCTAACCTAACCTAACCTAACCTAACCTAACCTAACCTAACCTAACCTAACCTAACCTAACCTAACCTAACCTAACCTAACCTAACCTAACCTAACCTAACCTAACCTAACCTAACCTAACCTAACCTAACCTAACCTAACCTAACCTAACCTAACCTAACCTAACCTAACCTAACCTAACCTAACCTAACCTAACCTAACCTAACCTAACCTAACCTAACCTAACCTAACCTAACCTAACCTAACCTAACCTAACCTAACCTAACCTAACCTAACCTAACCTAACCTAACCTAACCTAACCTAACCTAACCTAACCTAACCTAACCTAACCTAACCTAACCTAACCTAACCTAACCTAACCTAACCTAACCTAACCTAACCATACAAAAACATAAAAAATTTTGTTGAGATATTGTCGCGTGCCGCACATCAAAATAAGCGTCTCGACGCCCATTGCGCGTTAAAATTATAATAGGACCCACGTTCTATATAAAAAACGTGGAATTTTGACGTTTTTCGCGCAATTTTCTAGGGACTTAGAATATTTTTGTAGATTTTTACATTATTTTATTTTCAAAATTTATTTTTTAAAATTGATTGGTATTGTGTTTAGACCGTTGTTTGTGGTGCGTTGCGCCGGTTTAGCGCGAATTTTCATTTTTGAAAATTCGCATTTTCTTAATTAGGTGAAAATTTGGAAACATTTTTCTTGACTCCATACTTGAGTGACCATAGCCGTGCGCTATATCGTTGGAAGCGGCTCGCCGCGCTCTATCCGTGGAGCCCGTTCATCGGTGCACCTGTCATAGAAAAATCGTTGAAAAATTGGGTTTTTCCTCTGAGTTTGGTCGTTTTTCGCGCGTTTTTTCGCTCTGTCCCGTCCATCTGGCGTGTTTCTGCAAATCGCGTGGCTGGTTCACCCTTGCCCGACGTCCCCGCACGTACCTGCAAAAGAAAAAACACGATTATCGACAGAATTCACGAAAAAATCAGGAAAGTTCGTCCCACCACCTATCGTTCAGTAGGCCCGAATGCACCTAAGCTGCGACGTATTTGCATACTACATACAAAAACATAAAAAATTTTGTTGAGATATTGTCGCGTGCCGCGCATCAAAATAAGCGTCTCGACGCCCATTGCGCGTTAAAATTATAATAGGACCCACGTTCTATATAAAAAACGTGGAATTTTGACGTTTTTCGCGCAATTTTCTAGGGACTTAGAATATTTTTGTAGATTTTTACATTATTTTTATTTTCAAAATTTATTTTTTTAAAATTGATTGGTATTGTGTTTAGACCGTTGTTTGTGGTGCGTTGCGCCGGTTTAGCGCGAATTTTCATTTTTGAAAATTCGCATTTTCTTAATTAGGTGAAAATTTGGAAACATTTTTCTTGACTCCATACTTGAGTGACCATAGCCGTGCGCTATATCGTTGGAAGCGGCTCGCCGCGCTCTATCCGTGGAGCCCGTTCATCGGTGCACCTGTCATAGAAAAATCGTTGAAAAATTGGGTTTTTCCTCTGAGTTTGGTCGTTTTTCGCGCGTTTTTTCGCTCTGTCCCGTCCATCTGGCGTGTTTCTGCAAATCGCGTGGCTGGTTCACCCTTGCCCGACGTCCCCGCACGTACCTGCAAAAGAAAAAACACGATTATCGCCTAAATTCACGAAAAAATCAGGAAAGTTCTCCCACCACCTATCGTTCAAGTAGGCCCGAATGCACCTAAGCTGAGACGTATTTGCATACTACATACAAAAACATAAAAAATTTTGTTGAGATATTGTCGCGTGCCGCACATCAAAATAAGCGTCTCGACGCCCATTGCGCGTTAAAATTATAATAGGACCCACGTTCTATATAAAAAACGTGGAATTTTGACGTTTTTCGCGCAATTTTCTAGGGACTTAGAATATTTTTGTAGATTTTTACATTATTTTATTTTCAAAATTTATTTTTTAAAATTGATTGGTATTGTGTTTAGACCGTTGTTTGTGGTGCGTTGCGCCGGTTTAGCGCGAATTTTCATTTTTGAAAATTCGCATTTTCTTAATTAGGTGAAAATTTGGAAACATTTTTCTTGACTCCATACTTGAGTGACCATAGCCGTGCGCTATATCGTTGGAAGCGGCTCGCCGCGCTCTATCCGTGGAGCCCGTTCATCGGTGCACCTGTCATAGAAAAATCGTTGAAAAATTGGGTTTTTCCTCTGAGTTTGGTCGTTTTTCGCGCGTTTTTTCGCTCTGTCCCGTCCATCTGGCGTGTTTCTGCAAATCGCGTGGCTGGTTCACCCTTGCCCGACGTCCCCGCACGTACCTGCAAAAGAAAAAACACGATTATCGCCTAAATTCACGAAAAAATCAGGAAAGTTCTCCCACCACCTATCGTTCAAGTAGGCCCGAATGCACCTAAGCTGAGACGTATTTGCATACTACATACAAAAACATAAAAAATTTTGTTGAGATATTGTCGCGTGCCGCACATCAAAATAAGCGTCTCGACGCCCATTGCGCGTTAAAATTATAATAGGACCCACGTTCTATATAAAAAACGTGGAATTTTGACGTTTTTCGCGCAATTTTCTAGGGACTTAGAATATTTTTGTAGATTTTTACATTATTTTATTTTCAAAATTTATTTTTTAAAATTGATTGGTATTGTGTTTAGACCGTTGTTTGTGGTGCGTTGCGCCGGTTTAGCGCGAATTTTCATTTTTGAAAATTCGCATTTTCTTAATTAGGTGAAAATTTGGAAACATTTTTCTTGACTCCATACTTGAGTGACCATAGCCGTGCGCTATATCGTTGGAAGCGGCTCGCCGCGCTCTATCCGTGGAGCCCGTTCATCGGTGCACCTGTCATAGAAAAATCGTTGAAAAATTGGGTTTTTCCTCTGAGTTTGGTCGTTTTTCGCGCGTTTTTTCGCTCTGTCCCGTCCATCTGGCGTGTTTCTGCAAATCGCGTGGCTGGTTCACCCTTGCCCGACGTCCCCGCACGTACCTGCAAAAGAAAAAACACGATTATCGCCTAAATTCACGAAAAAATCAGGAAAGTTCTCCCACCACCTATCGTTCAAGTAGGCCCGAATGCACCTAAGCTGAGACGTATTTGCATACTACATACAAAAACATAAAAAATTTTGTTGAGATATTGTCGCGTGCCGCACATCAAAATAAGCGTCTCGACGCCCATTGCGCGTTAAAATTATAATAGGACCCACGTTCTATATAAAAAACGTGGAATTTTGACGTTTTTCGCGCAATTTTCTAGGGACTTAGAATATTTTTGTAGATTTTTACATTATTTTATTTTCAAAATTTATTTTTTAAAATTGATTGGTATTGTGTTTAGACCGTTGTTTGTGGTGCGTTGCGCCGGTTTAGCGCGAATTTTCATTTTTGAAAATTCGCATTTTCTTAATTAGGTGAAAATTTGGAAACATTTTTCTTGACTCCATACTTGAGTGACCATAGCCGTGCGCTATATCGTTGGAAGCGGCTCGCCGCGCTCTATCCGTGGAGCCCGTTCATCGGTGCACCTGTCATAGAAAAATCGTTGAAAAATTGGGTTTTTCCTCTGAGTTTGGTCGTTTTTCGCGCGTTTTTTCGCTCTGTCCCGTCCATCTGGCGTGTTTCTGCAAATCGCGTGGCTGGTTCACCCTTGCCCGACGTCCCCGCACGTACCTGCAAAAGAAAAAACACGATTATCGCCTAAATTCACGAAAAAATCAGGAAAGTTCTCCCACCACCTATCGTTCAAGTAGGCCCGAATGCACCTAAGCTGAGACGTATTTGCATACTACATACAAAAACATAAAAAATTTTGTTGAGATATTGTCGCGTGCCGCACATCAAAATAAGCGTCTCGACGCCCATTGCGCGTTAAAATTATAATAGGACCCACGTTCTATATAAAAAACGTGGAATTTTGACGTTTTTCGCGCAATTTTCTAGGGACTTAGAATATTTTTGTAGATTTTTACATTATTTTATTTTCAAAATTTATTTTTTAAAATTGATTGGTATTGTGTTTAGACCGTTGTTTGTGGTGCGTTGCGCCGGTTTAGCGCGAATTTTCATTTTTGAAAATTCGCATTTTCTTAATTAGGTGAAAATTTGGAAACATTTTTCTTGACTCCATACTTGAGTGACCATAGCCGTGCGCTATATCGTTGGAAGCGGCTCGCCGCGCTCTATCCGTGGAGCCCGTTCATCGGTGCACCTGTCATAGAAAAATCGTTGAAAAATTGGGTTTTTCCTCTGAGTTTGGTCGTTTTTCGCGCGTTTTTTCGCTCTGTCCCGTCCATCTGGCGTGTTTCTGCAAATCGCGTGGCTGGTTCACCCTTGCCCGACGTCCCCGCACGTACCTGCAAAAGAAAAAACACGATTATCGCCTAAATTCACGAAAAAATCAGGAAAGTTCTCCCACCACCTATCGTTCAAGTAGGCCCGAATGCACCTAAGCTGAGACGTATTTGCATACTACATACAAAAACATAAAAAATTTTGTTGAGATATTGTCGCGTGCCGCACATCAAAATAAGCGTCTCGACGCCCATTGCGCGTTAAAATTATAATAGGACCCACGTTCTATATAAAAAACGTGGAATTTTGACGTTTTTCGCGCAATTTTCTAGGGACTTAGAATATTTTTGTAGATTTTTACATTATTTTATTTTCAAAATTTATTTTTTAAAATTGATTGGTATTGTGTTTAGACCGTTGTTTGTGGTGCGTTGCGCCGGTTTAGCGCGAATTTTCATTTTTGAAAATTCGCATTTTCTTAATTAGGTGAAAATTTGGAAACATTTTTCTTGACTCCATACTTGAGTGACCATAGCCGTGCGCTATATCGTTGGAAGCGGCTCGCCGCGCTCTATCCGTGGAGCCCGTTCATCGGTGCACCTGTCATAGAAAAATCGTTGAAAAATTGGGTTTTTCCTCTGAGTTTGGTCGTTTTTCGCGCGTTTTTTCGCTCTGTCCCGTCCATCTGGCGTGTTTCTGCAAATCGCGTGGCTGGTTCACCCTTGCCCGACGTCCCCGCACGTACCTGCAAAAGAAAAAACACGATTATCGCCTAAATTCACGAAAAAATCAGGAAAGTTCTCCCACCACCTATCGTTCAAGTAGGCCCGAATGCACCTAAGCTGAGACGTATTTGCATACTACATACAAAAACATAAAAAATTTTGTTGAGATATTGTCGCGTGCCGCACATCAAAATAAGCGTCTCGACGCCCATTGCGCGTTAAAATTATAATAGGACCCACGTTCTATATAAAAAACGTGGAATTTTGACGTTTTTCGCGCAATTTTCTAGGGACTTAGAATATTTTTGTAGATTTTTACATTATTTTATTTTCAAAATTTATTTTTTAAAATTGATTGGTATTGTGTTTAGACCGTTGTTTGTGGTGCGTTGCGCCGGTTTAGCGCGAATTTTCATTTTTGAAAATTCGCATTTTCTTAATTAGGTGAAAATTTGGAAACATTTTTCTTGACTCCATACTTGAGTGACCATAGCCGTGCGCTATATCGTTGGAAGCGGCTCGCCGCGCTCTATCCGTGGAGCCCGTTCATCGGTGCACCTGTCATAGAAAAATCGTTGAAAAATTGGGTTTTTCCTCTGAGTTTGGTCGTTTTTCGCGCGTTTTTTCGCTCTGTCCCGTCCATCTGGCGTGTTTCTGCAAATCGCGTGGCTGGTTCACCCTTGCCCGACGTCCCCGCACGTACCTGCAAAAGAAAAAACACGATTATCGCCTAAATTCACGAAAAAATCAGGAAAGTTCTCCCACCACCTATCGTTCAAGTAGGCCCGAATGCACCTAAGCTGAGACGTATTTGCATACTACATACAAAAACATAAAAAATTTTGTTGAGATATTGTCGCGTGCCGCACATCAAAATAAGCGTCTCGACGCCCATTGCGCGTTAAAATTATAATAGGACCCACGTTCTATATAAAAAACGTGGAATTTTGACGTTTTTCGCGCAATTTTCTAGGGACTTAGAATATTTTTGTAGATTTTTACATTATTTTATTTTCAAAATTTATTTTTTAAAATTGATTGGTATTGTGTTTAGACCGTTGTTTGTGGTGCGTTGCGCCGGTTTAGCGCGAATTTTCATTTTTGAAAATTCGCATTTTCTTAATTAGGTGAAAATTTGGAAACATTTTTCTTGACTCCATACTTGAGTGACCATAGCCGTGCGCTATATCGTTGGAAGCGGCTCGCCGCGCTCTATCCGTGGAGCCCGTTCATCGGTGCACCTGTCATAGAAAAATCGTTGAAAAATTGGGTTTTTCCTCTGAGTTTGGTCGTTTTTCGCGCGTTTTTTCGCTCTGTCCCGTCCATCTGGCGTGTTTCTGCAAATCGCGTGGCTGGTTCACCCTTGCCCGACGTCCCCGCACGTACCTGCAAAAGAAAAAACACGATTATCGCCTAAATTCACGAAAAAATCAGGAAAGTTCTCCCACCACCTATCGTTCAAGTAGGCCCGAATGCACCTAAGCTGAGACGTATTTGCATACTACATACAAAAACATAAAAAATTTTGTTGAGATATTGTCGCGTGCCGCACATCAAAATAAGCGTCTCGACGCCCATTGCGCGTTAAAATTATAATAGGACCCACGTTCTATATAAAAAACGTGGAATTTTGACGTTTTTCGCGCAATTTTCTAGGGACTTAGAATATTTTTGTAGATTTTTACATTATTTTATTTTCAAAATTTATTTTTTAAAATTGATTGGTATTGTGTTTAGACCGTTGTTTGTGGTGCGTTGCGCCGGTTTAGCGCGAATTTTCATTTTTGAAAATTCGCATTTTCTTAATTAGGTGAAAATTTGGAAACATTTTTCTTGACTCCATACTTGAGTGACCATAGCCGTGCGCTATATCGTTGGAAGCGGCTCGCCGCGCTCTATCCGTGGAGCCCGTTCATCGGTGCACCTGTCATAGAAAAATCGTTGAAAAATTGGGTTTTTCCTCTGAGTTTGGTCGTTTTTCGCGCGTTTTTTCGCTCTGTCCCGTCCATCTGGCGTGTTTCTGCAAATCGCGTGGCTGGTTCACCCTTGCCCGACGTCCCCGCACGTACCTGCAAAAGAAAAAACACGATTATCGCCTAAATTCACGAAAAAATCAGGAAAGTTCTCCCACCACCTATCGTTCAAGTAGGCCCGAATGCACCTAAGCTGAGACGTATTTGCATACTACATACAAAAACATAAAAAATTTTGTTGAGATATTGTCGCGTGCCGCACATCAAAATAAGCGTCTCGACGCCCATTGCGCGTTAAAATTATAATAGGACCCACGTTCTATATAAAAAACGTGGAATTTTGACGTTTTTCGCGCAATTTTCTAGGGACTTAGAATATTTTTGTAGATTTTTACATTATTTTATTTTCAAAATTTATTTTTTAAAATTGATTGGTATTGTGTTTAGACCGTTGTTTGTGGTGCGTTGCGCCGGTTTAGCGCGAATTTTCATTTTTGAAAATTCGCATTTTCTTAATTAGGTGAAAATTTGGAAACATTTTTCTTGACTCCATACTTGAGTGACCATAGCCGTGCGCTATATCGTTGGAAGCGGCTCGCCGCGCTCTATCCGTGGAGCCCGTTCATCGGTGCACCTGTCATAGAAAAATCGTTGAAAAATTGGGTTTTTCCTCTGAGTTTGGTCGTTTTTCGCGCGTTTTTTCGCTCTGTCCCGTCCATCTGGCGTGTTTCTGCAAATCGCGTGGCTGGTTCACCCTTGCCCGACGTCCCCGCACGTACCTGCAAAAGAAAAAACACGATTATCGCCTAAATTCACGAAAAAATCAGGAAAGTTCTCCCACCACCTATCGTTCAAGTAGGCCCGAATGCACCTAAGCTGAGACGTATTTGCATACTACATACAAAAACATAAAAAATTTTGTTGAGATATTGTCGCGTGCCGCACATCAAAATAAGCGTCTCGACGCCCATTGCGCGTTAAAATTATAATAGGACCCACGTTCTATATAAAAAACGTGGAATTTTGACGTTTTTCGCGCAATTTTCTAGGGACTTAGAATATTTTTGTAGATTTTTACATTATTTTATTTTCAAAATTTATTTTTTAAAATTGATTGGTATTGTGTTTAGACCGTTGTTTGTGGTGCGTTGCGCCGGTTTAGCGCGAATTTTCATTTTTGAAAATTCGCATTTTCTTAATTAGGTGAAAATTTGGAAACATTTTTCTTGACTCCATACTTGAGTGACCATAGCCGTGCGCTATATCGTTGGAAGCGGCTCGCCGCGCTCTATCCGTGGAGCCCGTTCATCGGTGCACCTGTCATAGAAAAATCGTTGAAAAATTGGGTTTTTCCTCTGAGTTTGGTCGTTTTTCGCGCGTTTTTTCGCTCTGTCCCGTCCATCTGGCGTGTTTCTGCAAATCGCGTGGCTGGTTCACCCTTGCCCGACGTCCCCGCACGTACCTGCAAAAGAAAAAACACGATTATCGCCTAAATTCACGAAAAAATCAGGAAAGTTCTCCCACCACCTATCGTTCAAGTAGGCCCGAATGCACCTAAGCTGAGACGTATTTGCATACTACATACAAAAACATAAAAAATTTTGTTGAGATATTGTCGCGTGCCGCACATCAAAATAAGCGTCTCGACGCCCATTGCGCGTTAAAATTATAATAGGACCCACGTTCTATATAAAAAACGTGGAATTTTGACGTTTTTCGCGCAATTTTCTAGGGACTTAGAATATTTTTGTAGATTTTTACATTATTTTATTTTCAAAATTTATTTTTTAAAATTGATTGGTATTGTGTTTAGACCGTTGTTTGTGGTGCGTTGCGCCGGTTTAGCGCGAATTTTCATTTTTGAAAATTCGCATTTTCTTAATTAGGTGAAAATTTGGAAACATTTTTCTTGACTCCATACTTGAGTGACCATAGCCGTGCGCTATATCGTTGGAAGCGGCTCGCCGCGCTCTATCCGTGGAGCCCGTTCATCGGTGCACCTGTCATAGAAAAATCGTTGAAAAATTGGGTTTTTCCTCTGAGTTTGGTCGTTTTTCGCGCGTTTTTTCGCTCTGTCCCGTCCATCTGGCGTGTTTCTGCAAATCGCGTGGCTGGTTCACCCTTGCCCGACGTCCCCGCACGTACCTGCAAAAGAAAAAACACGATTATCGCCTAAATTCACGAAAAAATCAGGAAAGTTCTCCCACCACCTATCGTTCAAGTAGGCCCGAATGCACCTAAGCTGAGACGTATTTGCATACTACATACAAAAACATAAAAAATTTTGTTGAGATATTGTCGCGTGCCGCACATCAAAATAAGCGTCTCGACGCCCATTGCGCGTTAAAATTATAATAGGACCCACGTTCTATATAAAAAACGTGGAATTTTGACGTTTTTCGCGCAATTTTCTAGGGACTTAGAATATTTTTGTAGATTTTTACATTATTTTATTTTCAAAATTTATTTTTTAAAATTGATTGGTATTGTGTTTAGACCGTTGTTTGTGGTGCGTTGCGCCGGTTTAGCGCGAATTTTCATTTTTGAAAATTCGCATTTTCTTAATTAGGTGAAAATTTGGAAACATTTTTCTTGACTCCATACTTGAGTGACCATAGCCGTGCGCTATATCGTTGGAAGCGGCTCGCCGCGCTCTATCCGTGGAGCCCGTTCATCGGTGCACCTGTCATAGAAAAATCGTTGAAAAATTGGGTTTTTCCTCTGAGTTTGGTCGTTTTTCGCGCGTTTTTTCGCTCTGTCCCGTCCATCTGGCGTGTTTCTGCAAATCGCGTGGCTGGTTCACCCTTGCCCGACGTCCCCGCACGTACCTGCAAAAGAAAAAACACGATTATCGCCTAAATTCACGAAAAAATCAGGAAAGTTCTCCCACCACCTATCGTTCAAGTAGGCCCGAATGCACCTAAGCTGAGACGTATTTGCATACTACATACAAAAACATAAAAAATTTTGTTGAGATATTGTCGCGTGCCGCACATCAAAATAAGCGTCTCGACGCCCATTGCGCGTTAAAATTATAATAGGACCCACGTTCTATATAAAAAACGTGGAATTTTGACGTTTTTCGCGCAATTTTCTAGGGACTTAGAATATTTTTGTAGATTTTTACATTATTTTATTTTCAAAATTTATTTTTTAAAATTGATTGGTATTGTGTTTAGACCGTTGTTTGTGGTGCGTTGCGCCGGTTTAGCGCGAATTTTCATTTTTGAAAATTCGCATTTTCTTAATTAGGTGAAAATTTGGAAACATTTTTCTTGACTCCATACTTGAGTGACCATAGCCGTGCGCTATATCGTTGGAAGCGGCTCGCCGCGCTCTATCCGTGGAGCCCGTTCATCGGTGCACCTGTCATAGAAAAATCGTTGAAAAATTGGGTTTTTCCTCTGAGTTTGGTCGTTTTTCGCGCGTTTTTTCGCTCTGTCCCGTCCATCTGGCGTGTTTCTGCAAATCGCGTGGCTGGTTCACCCTTGCCCGACGTCCCCGCACGTACCTGCAAAAGAAAAAACACGATTATCGCCTAAATTCACGAAAAAATCAGGAAAGTTCTCCCACCACCTATCGTTCAAGTAGGCCCGAATGCACCTAAGCTGAGACGTATTTGCATACTACATACAAAAACATAAAAAATTTTGTTGAGATATTGTCGCGTGCCGCACATCAAAATAAGCGTCTCGACGCCCATTGCGCGTTAAAATTATAATAGGACCCACGTTCTATATAAAAAACGTGGAATTTTGACGTTTTTCGCGCAATTTTCTAGGGACTTAGAATATTTTTGTAGATTTTTACATTATTTTATTTTCAAAATTTATTTTTTAAAATTGATTGGTATTGTGTTTAGACCGTTGTTTGTGGTGCGTTGCGCCGGTTTAGCGCGAATTTTCATTTTTGAAAATTCGCATTTTCTTAATTAGGTGAAAATTTGGAAACATTTTTCTTGACTCCATACTTGAGTGACCATAGCCGTGCGCTATATCGTTGGAAGCGGCTCGCCGCGCTCTATCCGTGGAGCCCGTTCATCGGTGCACCTGTCATAGAAAAATCGTTGAAAAATTGGGTTTTTCCTCTGAGTTTGGTCGTTTTTCGCGCGTTTTTTCGCTCTGTCCCGTCCATCTGGCGTGTTTCTGCAAATCGCGTGGCTGGTTCACCCTTGCCCGACGTCCCCGCACGTACCTGCAAAAGAAAAAACACGATTATCGCCTAAATTCACGAAAAAATCAGGAAAGTTCTCCCACCACCTATCGTTCAAGTAGGCCCGAATGCACCTAAGCTGAGACGTATTTGCATACTACATACAAAAACATAAAAAATTTTGTTGAGATATTGTCGCGTGCCGCACATCAAAATAAGCGTCTCGACGCCCATTGCGCGTTAAAATTATAATAGGACCCACGTTCTATATAAAAAACGTGGAATTTTGACGTTTTTCGCGCAATTTTCTAGGGACTTAGAATATTTTTGTAGATTTTTACATTATTTTATTTTCAAAATTTATTTTTTAAAATTGATTGGTATTGTGTTTAGACCGTTGTTTGTGGTGCGTTGCGCCGGTTTAGCGCGAATTTTCATTTTTGAAAATTCGCATTTTCTTAATTAGGTGAAAATTTGGAAACATTTTTCTTGACTCCATACTTGAGTGACCATAGCCGTGCGCTATATCGTTGGAAGCGGCTCGCCGCGCTCTATCCGTGGAGCCCGTTCATCGGTGCACCTGTCATAGAAAAATCGTTGAAAAATTGGGTTTTTCCTCTGAGTTTGGTCGTTTTTCGCGCGTTTTTTCGCTCTGTCCCGTCCATCTGGCGTGTTTCTGCAAATCGCGTGGCTGGTTCACCCTTGCCCGACGTCCCCGCACGTACCTGCAAAAGAAAAAACACGATTATCGCCTAAATTCACGAAAAAATCAGGAAAGTTCTCCCACCACCTATCGTTCAAGTAGGCCCGAATGCACCTAAGCTGAGACGTATTTGCATACTACATACAAAAACATAAAAAATTTTGTTGAGATATTGTCGCGTGCCGCACATCAAAATAAGCGTCTCGACGCCCATTGCGCGTTAAAATTATAATAGGACCCACGTTCTATATAAAAAACGTGGAATTTTGACGTTTTTCGCGCAATTTTCTAGGGACTTAGAATATTTTTGTAGATTTTTACATTATTTTATTTTCAAAATTTATTTTTTAAAATTGATTGGTATTGTGTTTAGACCGTTGTTTGTGGTGCGTTGCGCCGGTTTAGCGCGAATTTTCATTTTTGAAAATTCGCATTTTCTTAATTAGGTGAAAATTTGGAAACATTTTTCTTGACTCCATACTTGAGTGACCATAGCCGTGCGCTATATCGTTGGAAGCGGCTCGCCGCGCTCTATCCGTGGAGCCCGTTCATCGGTGCACCTGTCATAGAAAAATCGTTGAAAAATTGGGTTTTTCCTCTGAGTTTGGTCGTTTTTCGCGCGTTTTTTCGCTCTGTCCCGTCCATCTGGCGTGTTTCTGCAAATCGCGTGGCTGGTTCACCCTTGCCCGACGTCCCCGCACGTACCTGCAAAAGAAAAAACACGATTATCGCCTAAATTCACGAAAAAATCAGGAAAGTTCTCCCACCACCTATCGTTCAAGTAGGCCCGAATGCACCTAAGCTGAGACGTATTTGCATACTACATACAAAAACATAAAAAATTTTGTTGAGATATTGTCGCGTGCCGCACATCAAAATAAGCGTCTCGACGCCCATTGCGCGTTAAAATTATAATAGGACCCACGTTCTATATAAAAAACGTGGAATTTTGACGTTTTTCGCGCAATTTTCTAGGGACTTAGAATATTTTTGTAGATTTTTACATTATTTTATTTTCAAAATTTATTTTTTAAAATTGATTGGTATTGTGTTTAGACCGTTGTTTGTGGTGCGTTGCGCCGGTTTAGCGCGAATTTTCATTTTTGAAAATTCGCATTTTCTTAATTAGGTGAAAATTTGGAAACATTTTTCTTGACTCCATACTTGAGTGACCATAGCCGTGCGCTATATCGTTGGAAGCGGCTCGCCGCGCTCTATCCGTGGAGCCCGTTCATCGGTGCACCTGTCATAGAAAAATCGTTGAAAAATTGGGTTTTTCCTCTGAGTTTGGTCGTTTTTCGCGCGTTTTTTCGCTCTGTCCCGTCCATCTGGCGTGTTTCTGCAAATCGCGTGGCTGGTTCACCCTTGCCCGACGTCCCCGCACGTACCTGCAAAAGAAAAAACACGATTATCGCCTAAATTCACGAAAAAATCAGGAAAGTTCTCCCACCACCTATCGTTCAAGTAGGCCCGAATGCACCTAAGCTGAGACGTATTTGCATACTACATACAAAAACATAAAAAATTTTGTTGAGATATTGTCGCGTGCCGCACATCAAAATAAGCGTCTCGACGCCCATTGCGCGTTAAAATTATAATAGGACCCACGTTCTATATAAAAAACGTGGAATTTTGACGTTTTTCGCGCAATTTTCTAGGGACTTAGAATATTTTTGTAGATTTTTACATTATTTTATTTTCAAAATTTATTTTTTAAAATTGATTGGTATTGTGTTTAGACCGTTGTTTGTGGTGCGTTGCGCCGGTTTAGCGCGAATTTTCATTTTTGAAAATTCGCATTTTCTTAATTAGGTGAAAATTTGGAAACATTTTTCTTGACTCCATACTTGAGTGACCATAGCCGTGCGCTATATCGTTGGAAGCGGCTCGCCGCGCTCTATCCGTGGAGCCCGTTCATCGGTGCACCTGTCATAGAAAAATCGTTGAAAAATTGGGTTTTTCCTCTGAGTTTGGTCGTTTTTCGCGCGTTTTTTCGCTCTGTCCCGTCCATCTGGCGTGTTTCTGCAAATCGCGTGGCTGGTTCACCCTTGCCCGACGTCCCCGCACGTACCTGCAAAAGAAAAAACACGATTATCGCCTAAATTCACGAAAAAATCAGGAAAGTTCTCCCACCACCTATCGTTCAAGTAGGCCCGAATGCACCTAAGCTGAGACGTATTTGCATACTACATACAAAAACATAAAAAATTTTGTTGAGATATTGTCGCGTGCCGCACATCAAAATAAGCGTCTCGACGCCCATTGCGCGTTAAAATTATAATAGGACCCACGTTCTATATAAAAAACGTGGAATTTTGACGTTTTTCGCGCAATTTTCTAGGGACTTAGAATATTTTTGTAGATTTTTACATTATTTTATTTTCAAAATTTATTTTTTAAAATTGATTGGTATTGTGTTTAGACCGTTGTTTGTGGTGCGTTGCGCCGGTTTAGCGCGAATTTTCATTTTTGAAAATTCGCATTTTCTTAATTAGGTGAAAATTTGGAAACATTTTTCTTGACTCCATACTTGAGTGACCATAGCCGTGCGCTATATCGTTGGAAGCGGCTCGCCGCGCTCTATCCGTGGAGCCCGTTCATCGGTGCACCTGTCATAGAAAAATCGTTGAAAAATTGGGTTTTTCCTCTGAGTTTGGTCGTTTTTCGCGCGTTTTTTCGCTCTGTCCCGTCCATCTGGCGTGTTTCTGCAAATCGCGTGGCTGGTTCACCCTTGCCCGACGTCCCCGCACGTACCTGCAAAAGAAAAAACACGATTATCGCCTAAATTCACGAAAAAATCAGGAAAGTTCTCCCACCACCTATCGTTCAAGTAGGCCCGAATGCACCTAAGCTGAGACGTATTTGCATACTACATACAAAAACATAAAAAATTTTGTTGAGATATTGTCGCGTGCCGCACATCAAAATAAGCGTCTCGACGCCCATTGCGCGTTAAAATTATAATAGGACCCACGTTCTATATAAAAAACGTGGAATTTTGACGTTTTTCGCGCAATTTTCTAGGGACTTAGAATATTTTTGTAGATTTTTACATTATTTTATTTTCAAAATTTATTTTTTAAAATTGATTGGTATTGTGTTTAGACCGTTGTTTGTGGTGCGTTGCGCCGGTTTAGCGCGAATTTTCATTTTTGAAAATTCGCATTTTCTTAATTAGGTGAAAATTTGGAAACATTTTTCTTGACTCCATACTTGAGTGACCATAGCCGTGCGCTATATCGTTGGAAGCGGCTCGCCGCGCTCTATCCGTGGAGCCCGTTCATCGGTGCACCTGTCATAGAAAAATCGTTGAAAAATTGGGTTTTTCCTCTGAGTTTGGTCGTTTTTCGCGCGTTTTTTCGCTCTGTCCCGTCCATCTGGCGTGTTTCTGCAAATCGCGTGGCTGGTTCACCCTTGCCCGACGTCCCCGCACGTACCTGCAAAAGAAAAAACACGATTATCGCCTAAATTCACGAAAAAATCAGGAAAGTTCTCCCACCACCTATCGTTCAAGTAGGCCCGAATGCACCTAAGCTGAGACGTATTTGCATACTACATACAAAAACATAAAAAATTTTGTTGAGATATTGTCGCGTGCCGCACATCAAAATAAGCGTCTCGACGCCCATTGCGCGTTAAAATTATAATAGGACCCACGTTCTATATAAAAAACGTGGAATTTTGACGTTTTTCGCGCAATTTTCTAGGGACTTAGAATATTTTTGTAGATTTTTACATTATTTTATTTTCAAAATTTATTTTTTAAAATTGATTGGTATTGTGTTTAGACCGTTGTTTGTGGTGCGTTGCGCCGGTTTAGCGCGAATTTTCATTTTTGAAAATTCGCATTTTCTTAATTAGGTGAAAATTTGGAAACATTTTTCTTGACTCCATACTTGAGTGACCATAGCCGTGCGCTATATCGTTGGAAGCGGCTCGCCGCGCTCTATCCGTGGAGCCCGTTCATCGGTGCACCTGTCATAGAAAAATCGTTGAAAAATTGGGTTTTTCCTCTGAGTTTGGTCGTTTTTCGCGCGTTTTTTCGCTCTGTCCCGTCCATCTGGCGTGTTTCTGCAAATCGCGTGGCTGGTTCACCCTTGCCCGACGTCCCCGCACGTACCTGCAAAAGAAAAAACACGATTATCGCCTAAATTCACGAAAAAATCAGGAAAGTTCTCCCACCACCTATCGTTCAAGTAGGCCCGAATGCACCTAAGCTGAGACGTATTTGCATACTACATACAAAAACATAAAAAATTTTGTTGAGATATTGTCGCGTGCCGCACATCAAAATAAGCGTCTCGACGCCCATTGCGCGTTAAAATTATAATAGGACCCACGTTCTATATAAAAAACGTGGAATTTTGACGTTTTTCGCGCAATTTTCTAGGGACTTAGAATATTTTTGTAGATTTTTACATTATTTTATTTTCAAAATTTATTTTTTAAAATTGATTGGTATTGTGTTTAGACCGTTGTTTGTGGTGCGTTGCGCCGGTTTAGCGCGAATTTTCATTTTTGAAAATTCGCATTTTCTTAATTAGGTGAAAATTTGGAAACATTTTTCTTGACTCCATACTTGAGTGACCATAGCCGTGCGCTATATCGTTGGAAGCGGCTCGCCGCGCTCTATCCGTGGAGCCCGTTCATCGGTGCACCTGTCATAGAAAAATCGTTGAAAAATTGGGTTTTTCCTCTGAGTTTGGTCGTTTTTCGCGCGTTTTTTCGCTCTGTCCCGTCCATCTGGCGTGTTTCTGCAAATCGCGTGGCTGGTTCACCCTTGCCCGACGTCCCCGCACGTACCTGCAAAAGAAAAAACACGATTATCGCCTAAATTCACGAAAAAATCAGGAAAGTTCTCCCACCACCTATCGTTCAAGTAGGCCCGAATGCACCTAAGCTGAGACGTATTTGCATACTACATACAAAAACATAAAAAATTTTGTTGAGATATTGTCGCGTGCCGCACATCAAAATAAGCGTCTCGACGCCCATTGCGCGTTAAAATTATAATAGGACCCACGTTCTATATAAAAAACGTGGAATTTTGACGTTTTTCGCGCAATTTTCTAGGGACTTAGAATATTTTTGTAGATTTTTACATTATTTTATTTTCAAAATTTATTTTTTAAAATTGATTGGTATTGTGTTTAGACCGTTGTTTGTGGTGCGTTGCGCCGGTTTAGCGCGAATTTTCATTTTTGAAAATTCGCATTTTCTTAATTAGGTGAAAATTTGGAAACATTTTTCTTGACTCCATACTTGAGTGACCATAGCCGTGCGCTATATCGTTGGAAGCGGCTCGCCGCGCTCTATCCGTGGAGCCCGTTCATCGGTGCACCTGTCATAGAAAAATCGTTGAAAAATTGGGTTTTTCCTCTGAGTTTGGTCGTTTTTCGCGCGTTTTTTCGCTCTGTCCCGTCCATCTGGCGTGTTTCTGCAAATCGCGTGGCTGGTTCACCCTTGCCCGACGTCCCCGCACGTACCTGCAAAAGAAAAAACACGATTATCGCCTAAATTCACGAAAAAATCAGGAAAGTTCTCCCACCACCTATCGTTCAAGTAGGCCCGAATGCACCTAAGCTGAGACGTATTTGCATACTACATACAAAAACATAAAAAATTTTGTTGAGATATTGTCGCGTGCCGCACATCAAAATAAGCGTCTCGACGCCCATTGCGCGTTAAAATTATAATAGGACCCACGTTCTATATAAAAAACGTGGAATTTTGACGTTTTTCGCGCAATTTTCTAGGGACTTAGAATATTTTTGTAGATTTTTACATTATTTTATTTTCAAAATTTATTTTTTAAAATTGATTGGTATTGTGTTTAGACCGTTGTTTGTGGTGCGTTGCGCCGGTTTAGCGCGAATTTTCATTTTTGAAAATTCGCATTTTCTTAATTAGGTGAAAATTTGGAAACATTTTTCTTGACTCCATACTTGAGTGACCATAGCCGTGCGCTATATCGTTGGAAGCGGCTCGCCGCGCTCTATCCGTGGAGCCCGTTCATCGGTGCACCTGTCATAGAAAAATCGTTGAAAAATTGGGTTTTTCCTCTGAGTTTGGTCGTTTTTCGCGCGTTTTTTCGCTCTGTCCCGTCCATCTGGCGTGTTTCTGCAAATCGCGTGGCTGGTTCACCCTTGCCCGACGTCCCCGCACGTACCTGCAAAAGAAAAAACACGATTATCGCCTAAATTCACGAAAAAATCAGGAAAGTTCTCCCACCACCTATCGTTCAAGTAGGCCCGAATGCACCTAAGCTGAGACGTATTTGCATACTACATACAAAAACATAAAAAATTTTGTTGAGATATTGTCGCGTGCCGCACATCAAAATAAGCGTCTCGACGCCCATTGCGCGTTAAAATTATAATAGGACCCACGTTCTATATAAAAAACGTGGAATTTTGACGTTTTTCGCGCAATTTTCTAGGGACTTAGAATATTTTTGTAGATTTTTACATTATTTTATTTTCAAAATTTATTTTTTAAAATTGATTGGTATTGTGTTTAGACCGTTGTTTGTGGTGCGTTGCGCCGGTTTAGCGCGAATTTTCATTTTTGAAAATTCGCATTTTCTTAATTAGGTGAAAATTTGGAAACATTTTTCTTGACTCCATACTTGAGTGACCATAGCCGTGCGCTATATCGTTGGAAGCGGCTCGCCGCGCTCTATCCGTGGAGCCCGTTCATCGGTGCACCTGTCATAGAAAAATCGTTGAAAAATTGGGTTTTTCCTCTGAGTTTGGTCGTTTTTCGCGCGTTTTTTCGCTCTGTCCCGTCCATCTGGCGTGTTTCTGCAAATCGCGTGGCTGGTTCACCCTTGCCCGACGTCCCCGCACGTACCTGCAAAAGAAAAAACACGATTATCGCCTAAATTCACGAAAAAATCAGGAAAGTTCTCCCACCACCTATCGTTCAAGTAGGCCCGAATGCACCTAAGCTGAGACGTATTTGCATACTACATACAAAAACATAAAAAATTTTGTTGAGATATTGTCGCGTGCCGCACATCAAAATAAGCGTCTCGACGCCCATTGCGCGTTAAAATTATAATAGGACCCACGTTCTATATAAAAAACGTGGAATTTTGACGTTTTTCGCGCAATTTTCTAGGGACTTAGAATATTTTTGTAGATTTTTACATTATTTTATTTTCAAAATTTATTTTTTAAAATTGATTGGTATTGTGTTTAGACCGTTGTTTGTGGTGCGTTGCGCCGGTTTAGCGCGAATTTTCATTTTTGAAAATTCGCATTTTCTTAATTAGGTGAAAATTTGGAAACATTTTTCTTGACTCCATACTTGAGTGACCATAGCCGTGCGCTATATCGTTGGAAGCGGCTCGCCGCGCTCTATCCGTGGAGCCCGTTCATCGGTGCACCTGTCATAGAAAAATCGTTGAAAAATTGGGTTTTTCCTCTGAGTTTGGTCGTTTTTCGCGCGTTTTTTCGCTCTGTCCCGTCCATCTGGCGTGTTTCTGCAAATCGCGTGGCTGGTTCACCCTTGCCCGACGTCCCCGCACGTACCTGCAAAAGAAAAAACACGATTATCGCCTAAATTCACGAAAAAATCAGGAAAGTTCTCCCACCACCTATCGTTCAAGTAGGCCCGAATGCACCTAAGCTGAGACGTATTTGCATACTACATACAAAAACATAAAAAATTTTGTTGAGATATTGTCGCGTGCCGCACATCAAAATAAGCGTCTCGACGCCCATTGCGCGTTAAAATTATAATAGGACCCACGTTCTATATAAAAAACGTGGAATTTTGACGTTTTTCGCGCAATTTTCTAGGGACTTAGAATATTTTTGTAGATTTTTACATTATTTTATTTTCAAAATTTATTTTTTAAAATTGATTGGTATTGTGTTTAGACCGTTGTTTGTGGTGCGTTGCGCCGGTTTAGCGCGAATTTTCATTTTTGAAAATTCGCATTTTCTTAATTAGGTGAAAATTTGGAAACATTTTTCTTGACTCCATACTTGAGTGACCATAGCCGTGCGCTATATCGTTGGAAGCGGCTCGCCGCGCTCTATCCGTGGAGCCCGTTCATCGGTGCACCTGTCATAGAAAAATCGTTGAAAAATTGGGTTTTTCCTCTGAGTTTGGTCGTTTTTCGCGCGTTTTTTCGCTCTGTCCCGTCCATCTGGCGTGTTTCTGCAAATCGCGTGGCTGGTTCACCCTTGCCCGACGTCCCCGCACGTACCTGCAAAAGAAAAAACACGATTATCGCCTAAATTCACGAAAAAATCAGGAAAGTTCTCCCACCACCTATCGTTCAAGTAGGCCCGAATGCACCTAAGCTGAGACGTATTTGCATACTACATACAAAAACATAAAAAATTTTGTTGAGATATTGTCGCGTGCCGCACATCAAAATAAGCGTCTCGACGCCCATTGCGCGTTAAAATTATAATAGGACCCACGTTCTATATAAAAAACGTGGAATTTTGACGTTTTTCGCGCAATTTTCTAGGGACTTAGAATATTTTTGTAGATTTTTACATTATTTTATTTTCAAAATTTATTTTTTAAAATTGATTGGTATTGTGTTTAGACCGTTGTTTGTGGTGCGTTGCGCCGGTTTAGCGCGAATTTTCATTTTTGAAAATTCGCATTTTCTTAATTAGGTGAAAATTTGGAAACATTTTTCTTGACTCCATACTTGAGTGACCATAGCCGTGCGCTATATCGTTGGAAGCGGCTCGCCGCGCTCTATCCGTGGAGCCCGTTCATCGGTGCACCTGTCATAGAAAAATCGTTGAAAAATTGGGTTTTTCCTCTGAGTTTGGTCGTTTTTCGCGCGTTTTTTCGCTCTGTCCCGTCCATCTGGCGTGTTTCTGCAAATCGCGTGGCTGGTTCACCCTTGCCCGACGTCCCCGCACGTACCTGCAAAAGAAAAAACACGATTATCGCCTAAATTCACGAAAAAATCAGGAAAGTTCTCCCACCACCTATCGTTCAAGTAGGCCCGAATGCACCTAAGCTGAGACGTATTTGCATACTACATACAAAAACATAAAAAATTTTGTTGAGATATTGTCGCGTGCCGCACATCAAAATAAGCGTCTCGACGCCCATTGCGCGTTAAAATTATAATAGGACCCACGTTCTATATAAAAAACGTGGAATTTTGACGTTTTTCGCGCAATTTTCTAGGGACTTAGAATATTTTTGTAGATTTTTACATTATTTTATTTTCAAAATTTATTTTTTAAAATTGATTGGTATTGTGTTTAGACCGTTGTTTGTGGTGCGTTGCGCCGGTTTAGCGCGAATTTTCATTTTTGAAAATTCGCATTTTCTTAATTAGGTGAAAATTTGGAAACATTTTTCTTGACTCCATACTTGAGTGACCATAGCCGTGCGCTATATCGTTGGAAGCGGCTCGCCGCGCTCTATCCGTGGAGCCCGTTCATCGGTGCACCTGTCATAGAAAAATCGTTGAAAAATTGGGTTTTTCCTCTGAGTTTGGTCGTTTTTCGCGCGTTTTTTCGCTCTGTCCCGTCCATCTGGCGTGTTTCTGCAAATCGCGTGGCTGGTTCACCCTTGCCCGACGTCCCCGCACGTACCTGCAAAAGAAAAAACACGATTATCGCCTAAATTCACGAAAAAATCAGGAAAGTTCTCCCACCACCTATCGTTCAAGTAGGCCCGAATGCACCTAAGCTGAGACGTATTTGCATACTACATACAAAAACATAAAAAATTTTGTTGAGATATTGTCGCGTGCCGCACATCAAAATAAGCGTCTCGACGCCCATTGCGCGTTAAAATTATAATAGGACCCACGTTCTATATAAAAAACGTGGAATTTTGACGTTTTTCGCGCAATTTTCTAGGGACTTAGAATATTTTTGTAGATTTTTACATTATTTTATTTTCAAAATTTATTTTTTAAAATTGATTGGTATTGTGTTTAGACCGTTGTTTGTGGTGCGTTGCGCCGGTTTAGCGCGAATTTTCATTTTTGAAAATTCGCATTTTCTTAATTAGGTGAAAATTTGGAAACATTTTTCTTGACTCCATACTTGAGTGACCATAGCCGTGCGCTATATCGTTGGAAGCGGCTCGCCGCGCTCTATCCGTGGAGCCCGTTCATCGGTGCACCTGTCATAGAAAAATCGTTGAAAAATTGGGTTTTTCCTCTGAGTTTGGTCGTTTTTCGCGCGTTTTTTCGCTCTGTCCCGTCCATCTGGCGTGTTTCTGCAAATCGCGTGGCTGGTTCACCCTTGCCCGACGTCCCCGCACGTACCTGCAAAAGAAAAAACACGATTATCGCCTAAATTCACGAAAAAATCAGGAAAGTTCTCCCACCACCTATCGTTCAAGTAGGCCCGAATGCACCTAAGCTGAGACGTATTTGCATACTACATACAAAAACATAAAAAATTTTGTTGAGATATTGTCGCGTGCCGCACATCAAAATAAGCGTCTCGACGCCCATTGCGCGTTAAAATTATAATAGGACCCACGTTCTATATAAAAAACGTGGAATTTTGACGTTTTTCGCGCAATTTTCTAGGGACTTAGAATATTTTTGTAGATTTTTACATTATTTTATTTTCAAAATTTATTTTTTAAAATTGATTGGTATTGTGTTTAGACCGTTGTTTGTGGTGCGTTGCGCCGGTTTAGCGCGAATTTTCATTTTTGAAAATTCGCATTTTCTTAATTAGGTGAAAATTTGGAAACATTTTTCTTGACTCCATACTTGAGTGACCATAGCCGTGCGCTATATCGTTGGAAGCGGCTCGCCGCGCTCTATCCGTGGAGCCCGTTCATCGGTGCACCTGTCATAGAAAAATCGTTGAAAAATTGGGTTTTTCCTCTGAGTTTGGTCGTTTTTCGCGCGTTTTTTCGCTCTGTCCCGTCCATCTGGCGTGTTTCTGCAAATCGCGTGGCTGGTTCACCCTTGCCCGACGTCCCCGCACGTACCTGCAAAAGAAAAAACACGATTATCGCCTAAATTCACGAAAAAATCAGGAAAGTTCTCCCACCACCTATCGTTCAAGTAGGCCCGAATGCACCTAAGCTGAGACGTATTTGCATACTACATACAAAAACATAAAAAATTTTGTTGAGATATTGTCGCGTGCCGCACATCAAAATAAGCGTCTCGACGCCCATTGCGCGTTAAAATTATAATAGGACCCACGTTCTATATAAAAAACGTGGAATTTTGACGTTTTTCGCGCAATTTTCTAGGGACTTAGAATATTTTTGTAGATTTTTACATTATTTTATTTTCAAAATTTATTTTTTAAAATTGATTGGTATTGTGTTTAGACCGTTGTTTGTGGTGCGTTGCGCCGGTTTAGCGCGAATTTTCATTTTTGAAAATTCGCATTTTCTTAATTAGGTGAAAATTTGGAAACATTTTTCTTGACTCCATACTTGAGTGACCATAGCCGTGCGCTATATCGTTGGAAGCGGCTCGCCGCGCTCTATCCGTGGAGCCCGTTCATCGGTGCACCTGTCATAGAAAAATCGTTGAAAAATTGGGTTTTTCCTCTGAGTTTGGTCGTTTTTCGCGCGTTTTTTCGCTCTGTCCCGTCCATCTGGCGTGTTTCTGCAAATCGCGTGGCTGGTTCACCCTTGCCCGACGTCCCCGCACGTACCTGCAAAAGAAAAAACACGATTATCGCCTAAATTCACGAAAAAATCAGGAAAGTTCTCCCACCACCTATCGTTCAAGTAGGCCCGAATGCACCTAAGCTGAGACGTATTTGCATACTACATACAAAAACATAAAAAATTTTGTTGAGATATTGTCGCGTGCCGCACATCAAAATAAGCGTCTCGACGCCCATTGCGCGTTAAAATTATAATAGGACCCACGTTCTATATAAAAAACGTGGAATTTTGACGTTTTTCGCGCAATTTTCTAGGGACTTAGAATATTTTTGTAGATTTTTACATTATTTTATTTTCAAAATTTATTTTTTAAAATTGATTGGTATTGTGTTTAGACCGTTGTTTGTGGTGCGTTGCGCCGGTTTAGCGCGAATTTTCATTTTTGAAAATTCGCATTTTCTTAATTAGGTGAAAATTTGGAAACATTTTTCTTGACTCCATACTTGAGTGACCATAGCCGTGCGCTATATCGTTGGAAGCGGCTCGCCGCGCTCTATCCGTGGAGCCCGTTCATCGGTGCACCTGTCATAGAAAAATCGTTGAAAAATTGGGTTTTTCCTCTGAGTTTGGTCGTTTTTCGCGCGTTTTTTCGCTCTGTCCCGTCCATCTGGCGTGTTTCTGCAAATCGCGTGGCTGGTTCACCCTTGCCCGACGTCCCCGCACGTACCTGCAAAAGAAAAAACACGATTATCGCCTAAATTCACGAAAAAATCAGGAAAGTTCTCCCACCACCTATCGTTCAAGTAGGCCCGAATGCACCTAAGCTGAGACGTATTTGCATACTACATACAAAAACATAAAAAATTTTGTTGAGATATTGTCGCGTGCCGCACATCAAAATAAGCGTCTCGACGCCCATTGCGCGTTAAAATTATAATAGGACCCACGTTCTATATAAAAAACGTGGAATTTTGACGTTTTTCGCGCAATTTTCTAGGGACTTAGAATATTTTTGTAGATTTTTACATTATTTTATTTTCAAAATTTATTTTTTAAAATTGATTGGTATTGTGTTTAGACCGTTGTTTGTGGTGCGTTGCGCCGGTTTAGCGCGAATTTTCATTTTTGAAAATTCGCATTTTCTTAATTAGGTGAAAATTTGGAAACATTTTTCTTGACTCCATACTTGAGTGACCATAGCCGTGCGCTATATCGTTGGAAGCGGCTCGCCGCGCTCTATCCGTGGAGCCCGTTCATCGGTGCACCTGTCATAGAAAAATCGTTGAAAAATTGGGTTTTTCCTCTGAGTTTGGTCGTTTTTCGCGCGTTTTTTCGCTCTGTCCCGTCCATCTGGCGTGTTTCTGCAAATCGCGTGGCTGGTTCACCCTTGCCCGACGTCCCCGCACGTACCTGCAAAAGAAAAAACACGATTATCGCCTAAATTCACGAAAAAATCAGGAAAGTTCTCCCACCACCTATCGTTCAAGTAGGCCCGAATGCACCTAAGCTGAGACGTATTTGCATACTACATACAAAAACATAAAAAATTTTGTTGAGATATTGTCGCGTGCCGCACATCAAAATAAGCGTCTCGACGCCCATTGCGCGTTAAAATTATAATAGGACCCACGTTCTATATAAAAAA
Organism: Gandaritis pyraliata; assembly: GCA_947859175.1. Taxonomy (NCBI): domain Eukaryota; kingdom Metazoa; phylum Arthropoda; class Insecta; order Lepidoptera; family Geometridae; genus Gandaritis; species Gandaritis pyraliata. The sequence goes on along the minus strand of OX401869.1, from coordinate 9,251,491 downwards.
CGTGGAATTTTGACGTTTTTCGCGCAATTTTCTAGGGACTTAGAATATTTTTGTAGATTTTTACATTATTTTATTTTCAAAATTTATTTTTTAAAATTGATTGGTATTGTGTTTAGACCGTTGTTTGTGGTGCGTTGCGCCGGTTTAGCGCGAATTTTCATTTTTGAAAATTCGCATTTTCTTAATTAGGTGAAAATTTGGAAACATTTTTCTTGACTCCATACTTGAGTGACCATAGCCGTGCGCTATATCGTTGGAAGCGGCTCGCCGCGCTCTATCCGTGGAGCCCGTTCATCGGTGCACCTGTCATAGAAAAATCGTTGAAAAATTGGGTTTTTCCTCTGAGTTTGGTCGTTTTTCGCGCGTTTTTTCGCTCTGTCCCGTCCATCTGGCGTGTTTCTGCAAATCGCGTGGCTGGTTCACCCTTGCCCGACGTCCCCGCACGTACCTGCAAAAGAAAAAACACGATTATCGCCTAAATTCACGAAAAAATCAGGAAAGTTCTCCCACCACCTATCGTTCAAGTAGGCCCGAATGCACCTAAGCTGAGACGTATTTGCATACTACATACAAAAACATAAAAAATTTTGTTGAGATATTGTCGCGTGCCGCACATCAAAATAAGCGTCTCGACGCCCATTGCGCGTTAAAATTATAATAGGACCCACGTTCTATATAAAAAACGTGGAATTTTGACGTTTTTCGCGCAATTTTCTAGGGACTTAGAATATTTTTGTAGATTTTTACATTATTTTATTTTCAAAATTTATTTTTTAAAATTGATTGGTATTGTGTTTAGACCGTTGTTTGTGGTGCGTTGCGCCGGTTTAGCGCGAATTTTCATTTTTGAAAATTCGCATTTTCTTAATTAGGTGAAAATTTGGAAACATTTTTCTTGACTCCATACTTGAGTGACCATAGCCGTGCGCTATATCGTTGGAAGCGGCTCGCCGCGCTCTATCCGTGGAGCCCGTTCATCGGTGCACCTGTCATAGAAAAATCGTTGAAAAATTGGGTTTTTCCTCTGAGTTTGGTCGTTTTTCGCGCGTTTTTTCGCTCTGTCCCGTCCATCTGGCGTGTTTCTGCAAATCGCGTGGCTGGTTCACCCTTGCCCGACGTCCCCGCACGTACCTGCAAAAGAAAAAACACGATTATCGCCTAAATTCACGAAAAAATCAGGAAAGTTCTCCCACCACCTATCGTTCAAGTAGGCCCGAATGCACCTAAGCTGAGACGTATTTGCATACTACATACAAAAACATAAAAAATTTTGTTGAGATATTGTCGCGTGCCGCACATCAAAATAAGCGTCTCGACGCCCATTGCGCGTTAAAATTATAATAGGACCCACGTTCTATATAAAAAACGTGGAATTTTGACGTTTTTCGCGCAATTTTCTAGGGACTTAGAATATTTTTGTAGATTTTTACATTATTTTATTTTCAAAATTTATTTTTTAAAATTGATTGGTATTGTGTTTAGACCGTTGTTTGTGGTGCGTTGCGCCGGTTTAGCGCGAATTTTCATTTTTGAAAATTCGCATTTTCTTAATTAGGTGAAAATTTGGAAACATTTTTCTTGACTCCATACTTGAGTGACCATAGCCGTGCGCTATATCGTTGGAAGCGGCTCGCCGCGCTCTATCCGTGGAGCCCGTTCATCGGTGCACCTGTCATAGAAAAATCGTTGAAAAATTGGGTTTTTCCTCTGAGTTTGGTCGTTTTTCGCGCGTTTTTTCGCTCTGTCCCGTCCATCTGGCGTGTTTCTGCAAATCGCGTGGCTGGTTCACCCTTGCCCGACGTCCCCGCACGTACCTGCAAAAGAAAAAACACGATTATCGCCTAAATTCACGAAAAAATCAGGAAAGTTCTCCCACCACCTATCGTTCAAGTAGGCCCGAATGCACCTAAGCTGAGACGTATTTGCATACTACATACAAAAACATAAAAAATTTTGTTGAGATATTGTCGCGTGCCGCACATCAAAATAAGCGTCTCGACGCCCATTGCGCGTTAAAATTATAATAGGACCCACGTTCTATATAAAAAACGTGGAATTTTGACGTTTTTCGCGCAATTTTCTAGGGACTTAGAATATTTTTGTAGATTTTTACATTATTTTATTTTCAAAATTTATTTTTTAAAATTGATTGGTATTGTGTTTAGACCGTTGTTTGTGGTGCGTTGCGCCGGTTTAGCGCGAATTTTCATTTTTGAAAATTCGCATTTTCTTAATTAGGTGAAAATTTGGAAACATTTTTCTTGACTCCATACTTGAGTGACCATAGCCGTGCGCTATATCGTTGGAAGCGGCTCGCCGCGCTCTATCCGTGGAGCCCGTTCATCGGTGCACCTGTCATAGAAAAATCGTTGAAAAATTGGGTTTTTCCTCTGAGTTTGGTCGTTTTTCGCGCGTTTTTTCGCTCTGTCCCGTCCATCTGGCGTGTTTCTGCAAATCGCGTGGCTGGTTCACCCTTGCCCGACGTCCCCGCACGTACCTGCAAAAGAAAAAACACGATTATCGCCTAAATTCACGAAAAAATCAGGAAAGTTCTCCCACCACCTATCGTTCAAGTAGGCCCGAATGCACCTAAGCTGAGACGTATTTGCATACTACATACAAAAACATAAAAAATTTTGTTGAGATATTGTCGCGTGCCGCACATCAAAATAAGCGTCTCGACGCCCATTGCGCGTTAAAATTATAATAGGACCCACGTTCTATATAAAAAACGTGGAATTTTGACGTTTTTCGCGCAATTTTCTAGGGACTTAGAATATTTTTGTAGATTTTTACATTATTTTATTTTCAAAATTTATTTTTTAAAATTGATTGGTATTGTGTTTAGACCGTTGTTTGTGGTGCGTTGCGCCGGTTTAGCGCGAATTTTCATTTTTGAAAATTCGCATTTTCTTAATTAGGTGAAAATTTGGAAACATTTTTCTTGACTCCATACTTGAGTGACCATAGCCGTGCGCTATATCGTTGGAAGCGGCTCGCCGCGCTCTATCCGTGGAGCCCGTTCATCGGTGCACCTGTCATAGAAAAATCGTTGAAAAATTGGGTTTTTCCTCTGAGTTTGGTCGTTTTTCGCGCGTTTTTTCGCTCTGTCCCGTCCATCTGGCGTGTTTCTGCAAATCGCGTGGCTGGTTCACCCTTGCCCGACGTCCCCGCACGTACCTGCAAAAGAAAAAACACGATTATCGCCTAAATTCACGAAAAAATCGCCCTCCCACCCACCCAGAGTGTAGTTACTAGGGTAAGAAAAGTCAATTTCCGTGGGGGAAGACACCTTCAAACCTCAGTAACTCCTGAACCAGGGCACATTTTTGGACCTGGTTTTCGGAAGTGACATTATACAGACATAGGCCTTCGAATTGGTACTAGGAAGGGTTTTTAGGTCTTTGCCAATCATATTTGACTTTTTTATTTCTCTTGTTGACTAAATCTGTCAGAATTTACGTGACAGAAAACATTACTCTGGCTACATTGCCGGTAATAGGACCACAGATAACTGTTCCCTATTGGAACATACGCAAGAAAATTTTTTATTGGATATAAATTAGAAATAAAAATATTTTTACACAACTTGTATTCTAAAAATTTATATATTTATTTACAACTTCTACAAACTTTATTAAATTTTGACAAGTCCCTCTGACTTAACTTTCAAGATGTTTGGCTACCGTACGCCTACTAAGGGAGTAAAAGCCGCAGTTGAGGACGGCCAGAAACCGACCACATCTGGCTTTACGCCAGTGACAACCGGTTCTCCGGGTAAGATCTCTGGTGTGCGTAAAAGCATCGGTGACTGGGAGTCGGGTAAACCGGATAGCGGGTCCAAGCCACGTACTCCCACCAAGAAAGCGTTACCAGTGGAGCCCCCAAAGCCTAAGAAGACTCTCTCGCAAGAGAGCAAAATGACAACATTCTTGACGGAGGCAACGGGGAGCCCCCCAATCCAGCTAAAGGCTAAATACACCGACCGGTTGGCGGAAGCTAGGGCATGTGTTACCAAGGCGAAACTGAATTTATCAAATTCGAGAAACATAAAAACCGAAATCAAAAACGAGGTAACACATGCCATAGATCGGCTCTACCAACTGGTTAAAGAGTCTGAGAGCGTCAAAGGACAAGGAAAGAAGCACCCAGAGAAGGGAAAAGAACCTGAAAAGGAAAAGGAACCTGAAAAGGAGAAGGAACCTACGAAAGGAGAGAGAAAAGAGGAAAGTGAATTACTGCGGAAAATGGAAGAGCATGCAAAACTTATACAGGAGAATAATGAAAAGATGGAAAAACTGAAGGAGACCATTGAGAAGCATCAAGAGCTGCAAGAAAAACAGACGTACGCCAGTGTAGCTGCGACTTTCTCCAAGCAGCCAGTGCGACAAGCTGCACTCCACTCGGTGGTCATCACAGCGAAAAATGAAAAGGAAACTGGAGAGCAGGTTTTAACTAGAATCAGGGAAGCCGTGAACGCGAAGGAAAGTGGAATAACAGTAGAAAAGATAAGAAAAGCTAAGGACAGGAAGGTGATTGTGGGTTGCAGGACTGAAGAGGAAAGGCAAAAGGTCAAAGAGAAGCTCAGAGAAGCAGAAGAACTAAACGTGGAAGAAATAAGAAACAAAGATCCCCTTGTGATCCTCAAAGACGTATTTAAATTTAACACAGATGAAGACGTCCTTAACGCCCTGAGGAACCAAAACAAGGGGACCATAACACAAGATATAAAAGACCAAAAGATGGAGATAGTATACAAGAAACATGCCAGGAACCCGCATGCACACCACATAGTGATGAGAGTGTCCCCCAGAATTTGGCGTCAAATGGTTGACGCAGAAATAGTCACCATTGACCTCCAGCGAGTGAAGGTGGCGGATCAATCGCCACTGGTCCAGTGCTCACTCTGTCTGGGGTACGGACATGGAAGGCGTTTCTGCAAAGAGACCACGGAGAAGTGTTGCCACTGCGGTGGACCCCATATGCGGTCCGAGTGCGCTGACTGGCTGGCTGGTGCTATCCCATCTTGCTCCAACTGTACACACGCCAAGGCCGACAGGACGGACCACAATGCTTTCAGTCAAGAGTGCCCGATCCGCAGGAAATGGGAAGCACTGGCGCGAGCGACGATAGCGTATTGCTAAGGTGGTCACGGGGATAAAAACCGCACCAAACAGCGCAAGGCCATACCTAGCAGCCCAAGCAAATCTGCAGCGAAAGGAACTGGCAACCCAAGAGCTTATGCTTGAGGCAAGCAATAATGGGATGGCTTTTGCGCTTATTCAGGAACCGTATATTGGGTCTGTTGGCGAGATTAAAGACTACAGAGGAGTGAGGATTTACCAGTGCATGAACCGTGGGGACAAAGTTGTTAAAGCGGGAATAGCGGTCTTTGACAAAAACATCGATGTCATCCAGTGTCCAGACTTGACCACAACTAACATCGCAGTGGTTAAGTTGCGGACACGCGCCTGGGAAATCGCAGTAGTCTCCTTTTATTTTGAGCCAACAGAACCCATAAACGCATACCTTGATCACCTCGGCAAAGTTGTCCAGAAGGTGGGCGTAGAAAAGATATTGATAGGGGGAGATGCAAACGCCAAAAGTACATGGTGGGGCAGTAAGAAAATTGATGATAGAGGGCAAGAAATGGCTGGAGCGATGGAGGAACTGGACCTGCAGGTACTAAATACAGGAAACACACCGACTTTTGCCACAGTAAGAGGAAACCAAACTTATACCAGCTTCGTAGACATCACGGCATGTACGGCGGCATTGTTGAACCTGGTTGAAGACTGGAGAGTAGACGAAGGGTTGACAAGCTCTGACCACAACGCATTGGTTTTCAAAATTAGAATTGAAAAAGCAAAAGGCGTTGACATTAGTAGAACCACAAGAATTTACAATAGCAAAAAAGCAAATTGGGGCCAGTTTCATGAGAAAATGGCCCAATTGCAAATAGAACAAAAAATAGCTAAAGAAGAAATAGACAACATTAGTAACAAATTAGAGTTAGAAAATAAAGTACAACAATACATAAATATAGTTATAGAAGCATGCAATAGTAGTATTCCTAAAATAAAAACAAAAAATCAAATTACCTTACCTTGGTGGTCGGAAGAACTCGCCCTGCTGAAGAAGAAAGTCGCAACCAGGAAGCGTAGAGTCCACTGTGCAGCGCCGGTCCGTAGGGAGATGGTCGTCGAGGAGTATCTGAAAATAAAAGAAGAATATGAGTCAAAAGTAAAAAAGGCACAAATAGATAGCTGGAAGGAATTTTGCGAAAAACAAGACAGAGAAGGTATGTGGGAGGGGATATATAGAGTAATTGGAAGAACCACAAAGAGAAAAGAAGATGTACCGCTGACTAAAGACGGAAAAATGCTATGCCCTCGTCAATCAGCAGAAATGCTAGCCGAAAAATTCTACCCGGAAGACAGGGAGGAAGACGACAACGAGTATCACCGGCAGATACGGATAACAGCCAACCAAGTAAATGTCGGGGAGTATGTTGAGAATCATGATCCCCCATTTACCCAGGAAGAACTACAAAACGCGGTGAACAGCTTCAACCCCAAGAAGGCCCCGGGTTCCGATGGACTGACGGCGGACATCTGTCAACACGCGATAACGCAGGCTCCGGAACTATACCTATCGCTGATCAACAAATGCCTGGAACAAGGCCACTTCCCAGAGACCTGGAAGGAGGCAACCGTGGTAGTGCTACGTAAACCAGGCAAAGATGACTACACGGAAGCAAAGTCGTACAGACCGATAGGGTTGTTACCAGTGATGGGAAAGGTCCTAGAAAAAATGGTGGTAAATAGGGTCAAATGGCACATCCTCCCCAAACTTAGTACTCGCCAATACGGGTTCACGCCACAAAAAAGCACGGAGGACTCCCTTTATGTCCTCATACACCATATACGCACTAAACTCACACAGAAAAAACTTGTCACACTTGTATCGCTGGACATAGAGGGAGCCTTTGACAGTGCATGGTGGCCCATCATTCGGATCCGTTTGGCTGAGGAAAAATGTCCCATCAACATAAGGCGACTCCTAGATAGCTACCTTAGCGATAGAAAGGTAAAGGTGAGGTACGCAGGGGAGGAAGTCAGCAGGTTTACAAACAAGGGTTGCGTCCAGGGATCCATTGGAGGACCAATTCTCTGGAATTTAATCCTTGACCCACTGCTCAAAGAATTGGAACATAGAGGAGACTACTGCCAAGCTTTTGCTGACGATGTCGTGTTAGTCTTCGACGGAGAAACAGCCTTAGAGGTCGAACGCCAGGCAAATGCCGCTCTCGCACATGTTCAGGAGTGGGGTGTCAAAAACAAGCTTAGGTTCGCGCCGCATAAAACAAACGCGATGGTGATCACCAGGAAACTTAAGTACGACACGCCACGCCTGACCATGGGCGGGACCGACATCGGCATGTCTGAAGAGATCAAGATCTTGGGGCTCACAATAGATAACAAGCTCACGTTCAATAGCCATGCCGCTAACGTGTGCAAAAAGGCATTGAACGTCTACAAGCAGTTATCTAGAGCCGCCAAGATCAGCTGGGGCCTTCATCCAGAGGTCATACGTAGCATATACACAGCAGTAGTCGAGCCAATAATTATGTATGCCGCTAGTGCGTGGGCACCAGCAGCCCAAAAATTGGGAATACAGAAACAGCTCAACACCGTCCAACGAGGCTTCGCACAGAAAATCTGTAAGTCTTACAGAACCGCTTCCCTGAACTCGGCACTAGTGCTAGCTGGCATCCTGCCACTCGACCTGAGGATACAGGAGGCAGCCGCCCTGTACGAGGCAAAGAGAGGAGTCCCCCGGCCGGCACTAGGAGATAGGGAAGTAGAGAAGATGGTCGCGTTTGCGAAATTTCCCCACCCGGCTGAACATATGCGCCTGGAATTCATAAGCCTGGAAGACCAAGAGCAGGTGAACATTCACAGCGGATACGCAGTCCGAATGTTCACGGACGGTAGCAAAATTGATGGAAAAGTTGGAGCAGCATTATCCGTGTGGGATATGTCCGCTGAAACCAGATCCCATAAATTTAAGCTATCGTCCCACTGCACTGTCTACCAGGCTGAATTGCTGGCCATAAGCAAAGCCACCAAGGAAATTTTAAAGAGCCCTGAAACGAGCTTTGGTGTATACAGCGACTCCAGGTCTTCGCTCGAAGCAATCACCAACTATGCTGCAATACACCCTCTGGCGGTAGAAATACGAAACAACTTATGGCGAGCCGCCAAAGAACAAAATAAAAATGTTTCTTTATTTTGGATTCGAGCACACGCAGGCCTAGAGGGGAATGAGCGAGCTGACCAATTGGCAAAAGATGCAGCACTTAAGAGCAAAACCAAGCCTGTGTACGAATCATGTCCAGCCTCGTTTGTTAAGAAACAAGTTAGGTTGGAGACCTTAGAGCTGTGGAACAAAAGGTACACAACTGGTGAAACAGCAGCTGTTACAAAGTTGTTTTTTCCAGACGCAATAAAAGCTTTTAAAATTGTGCGACAAATTGGACCAGTAGGTGCACTTACACAAGTCATGACAGGGCACGGTGGGTTTTCAGAATACCTGGCTAGATTCAAGTGCAAGGAGAACCCATCGTGCATCTGCGAACCAGGAAAGCCGGAAAGCGTCCAGCATATACTCTTTGAATGTCCCGTATACGGCAAAGAAAGGTACGAGGCCGAAATAAAACTAAATGTAACTCTCACACCAGATGGCGCCAGTGAGTGCATAAGTAATAAAGTAACAAGAAATGGGTTTATTAATTATTGTTTAAAAATTGCAAATTCAGTTATAACTAGAAATAAGGATAGATAAGTATGTTGAACATATATATTAAAAATATATATAAAATCAGCATAAACTTGCCATTGTTTTAAAAGTAAGATAGAAAATAAGATAATTAAACTAAAGAATAAACACTGCATAGATATTATTACAAGTTAGAAAACTCCAGAATAGTGCAAAGGAACTGGAATCAACTAGAATAAGTACTTGTATTAAAATTAAGAATAGAAATAAACATGAAAGGAAAAAGTCTCCGATTTTGTCAGAGGGACAGATAGAAAAAAAAAAAAAAAAAAAAAAAAAAAAAAAAAAAAAAAAAAAAAAAAAAAAAAAAAACCTAACCTAACCTAACCTAACCTAACCTAACCTAACCTAACCTAACCTAACCTAACCTAACCTAACCTAACCTAACCTAACCTAACCTAACCTAACCTAACCTAACCTAACCTAACCTAACCTAACCTAACCTAACCTAACCTAACCTAACCTAACCTAACCTAACCTAACCTAACCTAACCTAACCTAACCTAACCTAACCTAACCTAACCTAACCTAACCTAACCTAACCTAACCTAACCTAACCTAACCTAACCTAACCTAACCTAACCTAACCTAACCTAACCTAACCTAACCTAACCTAACCTAACCTAACCTAACCTAACCTAACCTAACCTAACCTAACCTAACCTAACCTAACCTAACCTAACCTAACCTAACCTAACCTAACCTAACCTAACCTAACCTAACCTAACCTAACCTAACCTAACCTAACCTAACCTAACCTAACCTAACCTAACCTAACCTAACCTAACCTAACCTAACCTAACCTAACCTAACCTAACCTAACCTAACCTAACCTAACCTAACCTAACCTAACCTAACCTAACCTAACCTAACCTAACCTAACCTAACCTAACCTAACCTAACCTAACCTAACCTAACCTAACCTAACCTAACCTAACCTAACCTAACCTAACCTAACCTAACCTAACCTAACCTAACCTAACCTAACCTAACCTAACCTAACCTAACCCCAACCCCAACCTAACCTAACCTAACCTAACCTAACCTAACCTAACCTAACCTAACCTAACCTAACCTAACCTAACCTAACCTAACCTAACCTAACCTAACCTAACCTAACCTAACCTAACCTAACCTAACCTAACCTAACCTAACCTAACCTAACCCATAAAAAATTTTGTTGAGATATTGTCGCGTGCCGCACATCAAAATAAGCGTCTCGACGCCCATTGCGCGTTAAAATTATAATAGGACCCACGTTCTATATAAAAAACGTGGAATTTTGACGTTTTTCGCGCAATTTTCTAGGGACTTAGAATATTTTTGTAGATTTTACATTATTTTTATTTTCAAAATTTATTTTTTAAAATTGATTGGTACTGTGTTTAGACCGTTGTTTGTGGTGCGTTGCGCCGGTTTAGCGCGAATTTTCATTTTTGAAAATTCGCATTTTCTTAATTAGGTGAAAATTGGAAACATTTTTCTTGACTCCATACTTGAGTGACCATAGCCGCCCACCCTCCCATATTGAAGTTACTAGGGTAAGAAGAGTGGATTTTCATAGGGAAGGGCACCTTTAAACCTTAATAACTTCTAAACGAATGCGCATTTCTAAATACGGTTTTCGGATTTTGCATTGTGTAGATATAGGCCTTCTGCCTAATTGAAAAATAAACACCTAACTATAGTCTCTTTAGATTTGACTTTAGAAATTTTCATAAATTGCAAAAAATTGACATATCTCACCTCTATAGGGGTGATTACGTCCCTAAGAAAACAGATTCACAATTGGTTTCTGTCAAGAACCCAGTTTTTGTTAGTATCAGTTAGCTATAAGATAGATAATAAAAATATTATATACAAATTGACAAAAATAATTTTCTCTATACTACTTTTACAAATTTACCTTAGATTATCTTTATACGTGTCCCTCTAACCTCTTTACAATATGTTCGGCTTCCGCACTCCTGCCAAAAGCAGACAGACTTCTAACGAGCCCCCCAGAAGAACCTCAACTACACCACCAGCTGTGCAGGAAAGTGACAGGCCGTCAACGTCAAGCGTCCGGAGAAGTATCGGAGAGTGGGAGTCTGGCAAAACAGACTCACTCACTCCAACCACTCCGAAGAAATCTGCGCCGGTGGAACTCCCAAAGCCGAAAAAAGTACCTTCGCAAGGAAGTAAAGTGGGTGTGAAGGTACCAATGGAGGCTGTGAGAAGTCCACCGGCACAGCCCAAATACACCAGTCGACTGGCCGAGGCAAAGGCTTGTCTTACGAAAGCAAAGGTGAATATGGGGAACTCTAGAAATATCAAGACAGAGATTAAAACTGAGGTACTACATGCAATTGAGAGATTGTATCAGTTAGTTAAGGAATCGGAAAGTGAAAAAGAATCAGGAGAAAAGAAGATGACCAAACCGGAGAAACAAAAAGAGCCAGAGAAAGAGGAAAAGACGGAGAAGGGAAAGGAAGAAAAAGACCTTATAGAGAAACTGGAAGAGCATGCAAAGCTCATACGTGAGAATAGTATTAAGATGGAAAAGTTACAGGAGAAGATAGAATCACAGCAGGAAAGAATGGAAAAGCAGACGTACGCGAGTGTAGCAGCGGCGCATCCTGGGAGGCAGTTCCCTGAGCACACCGCGCTTTACTCAGTCGTAGTTACGTCGAAGGATGACCAAGATAAAGGTGATGAAGTCATGAAAAAGATAAGAGATACGATTAAAGCAAAGGAAGGAGGAATAGCCATAAAAAAGATCCGGAAGGCAAAGGATAGAAAAGTGATTGTGGGATGTAAAACAGAGGAGGAAAGACAGCAAGTAAAGGAAAGACTAAAGAGTGCGGAAGAGTACCTGACCGTAGAAGAGGTTAAAAATAAGAACCCATTGGTGATCCTCAAAAATGTGTTCACCTTTAACACAGACCAGGATATAATAAATTCCATCTGGAAACAAAATTGTAAATTATTAAAAGATTTAGACCAATCAGTAAACAAAATAGACATTGTGTATAAGAAAAACACCAGAAATAATCAGACACAGCACGTTATCATGAGGGTGTCCCCTGCAGTATGGCAGCGTCTGGTCCATGCAGAAACCGTCGTCATAGACCTCCAGCGAGTAAAAGTGGCTGACCAGTCACCACTTGTGCAATGCTCGCTGTGTCTCGGCTATGGCCATGGGCGACGGTTCTGCACGGAGACCATCGTCAAATGCAGCCACTGCGGGGGGCCCCACATGAGGACGGAGTGTGCCGACTGGCTCGCCGGTGCGACTCCTTCCTGCTGCAACTGCCTGCACGCCAAGGCTGATAAGGCAGATCATAGCGCCTTCAGTCCTGAGTGTGCAATCAGGAGGAAGTGGGACGCACTGGCTAGGGCCACCATAGCCTACCACTGCTAAAGTGGCCCCTGGCAAAGCTATAAGCGCAAAAAGGCGCCGTCACCGAAGAGCCACAAAAGTAGCTGTCCAAGTAAACTGTCTTGGCCATGTTGACCATGGTCGGCCGCTTACCCCTGAAAAGCGAAACAATAATAAGCACTCGGTGGGAAAAGTCTCGGGCATATAACAAAAAACTTTGGCCTTCAACTGTAAAATAGTAAAAAACATTAAAATACGTATAAAATTTAAATATAAGTTAGATAAGCCTTGTTGGCATTTATATATTGATGTATATATAATACAACCAGCAAAAACTTCATAAATAGCACATGTAAAAAACAGTAAAATAGAATTAATAATTTTAAGTTAAAAATAAAATGCAAAAACCACAAAAACAAATAAGTAAAATTAAGTACCCTATCATTTAAGTTAAACAATTAAAATTAGTATTAGATTCCAGGTGTAAAATATTATTAATTATGCACATGTATTGTGTCTGTAGGAATAAGTAAATACTTGTGCAAATTAAAAAGTATTAAAACCTAGGTAAACAAAAATTTAAAAATACTTAAATTGTTAAGATGCTTGTACTTAAGTATTCAAAGCTAAAATTAGTCTAAAAACAGATAAAGTAAAATAATCATAATAGTTTTAATTTGCGTAATTTGGCAAAGATTTATAAATTTGTGATATTAGTAAAAGTCTTTTTTTGAAACATAAAATGTAAATCATCAAAATTGTAATACCAACTACTCGGCATTCTTACTGAGGGACACTGTGGTACCGTTTAGAAACGGTAATCTGAAAAATAAAAAAAAAAAAAAAAAAAAACCTAACCTAGCCTAACCTAACCTAACCTAACCTAACCTAACCTAACCTAACCTAACCTAACCTAACCTAACCTAACCAGTCCGCTCCCAACCGCGGTCGAGAGCGCCCAGATTTTAACCTGCCTCCACGTCGAAAAATCCTTGAAAATAGTTTTTTGCGCGAAAACATACCGAGTGATACATCAAAAGTTGCGCATTTTTAAGGCGCACACGCGAGTGAAAACCGCGCACCTCTGTGAAGTGTTTTCGCGAAGTTATTCGCAAAAAAGTGAAAATTTTTAACAAAAAGTGGAATATCTTACGATTGGCAGTGACGACACCAAAGTTTTTTGGTGCCCCCAGAAGGGCCTTTCCCAGCCCCACCGATTGACCTTTTTTCCTGGAAAATTCCGTGCAGGAGCACGGAGTAAACAGCAAAAAAACAAGTACCACGTGGCCACGAGGTCAGTGACCCAGGGCCGTGCGGTACCACCTGACTACATCATCGGCAGCGGAGCTCAGCAAGGACCCCGGAGGCACTTCCAGACCTTCAGAAAGTTAAGTGGTTGCTTCACAACAAGGACTTGAATTTTTGTGCAGTTGAACTTGACTTTCATTAATTTATTTCTCAAAATCTACAGCGGAACCATAGACATTTTAGTAGCTTAAATTATAGTTCATAGTTAGTATAGTATACAGTAAAAAATTTAGGTATCATTTATATAAGAAATTTTAGAGATATTGAATTTACCGATTGTAGGTCAAGTGTAAATAAAGAAAAACCCTTGTTTCTCGGAAACGGGTGGAGATAGGCCATTTTTTGTTAGGATTTGTATATATTATATATATAATATATACAATAATACTCCTGACTTTGAGTCCTCAACAACCCCCCCCCTAACTTTTCCCCCCACTTTTTTGAAAAAATTTTTATTTTTAGAAAATTATGTTATAAGTTCGGAACTATAGGAGATTTTAGAATTGTGATTTCAGTGTTGCACTTAGCGATATTTTTTGTGTCTGGAAAGTTAACAAAAAACACCTGTTCGGTTAATGTGTCGGAATCTACTTTTGACGTCGGCAACGTATAGGTATCGCCACGGACACCATAGGACTCAAAACCCCAGCTCTCTACGACCAAAATTGAGGCAGAAGCGGGCGTTTAAAGTTTCAGCCGCCATCTTGGACGCCATCTTGGTGTTCACTTAAATAACCATAACTTCGGCCCCGTTGGGCGTGGAAAGCTGCGGTTTCTTCTAGAGACATTGTGGACACTCCCTCTATCTTTTGGTAGAGGTCAGCGCTCTATATAGAGCTTGCAGTCTTTTGACAAAACCAAAGCTCCTATCGACTTGGGATTTTTTGCATAAGACGTGTGTTGGTCAGGACTACTAGATTAAGAATAAAGACAGACTCTAGGTAGAGTCAAAGCTAGGTTTGACAAAAAATTTTTTGACCTGCGTACGTGCGTTCCATATAAGACCAGATCCCCCTTATAGTTAAAACCTAAAACACCTATGTAGAGTCCTACTCTACATAGAGCACCTAAAAAACAAAAACTAAAAAACGACTTGTACTCACCTGAACATCGTAGATACAGCCCATCAGTGCCGCGCGCGCGTGGTGTCGATCAGGAACAGGATCTGAAACAAAAGAAAAATATTAGAATAAGACAAATTTACTTTAAACTAATATACATATATACACTTATACAACTTTTACAAATTTACATTTTAATTTAATTAGCGATATATACACTGTTTTATTGACGTGCCCCTGGCGTAAAAACCGAAAATGTTCGGAATTCGTACCCCCCCTCCCAGCAAAGCCCTTAACGTCACGGTCGATATCGACCGTAAATCCCCGGCCCAGACGCAAAAAGCTAGTCCCTCGATGGCAGGAACATCTGAGACGGCGACCACCTCCAAGGTTAGGCGCAGCATAGGCGAGTGGGAGACCGGAAAAGCTGCAACTGCGTCGACATCCCGCTCTCCCGAAGCAAAGCAAAAGCCAGCAAACTCCCCCAAGAAAGCTCCGGCACCGGCGACCAGCAAGCCGAAGCCAAAGACTGGGCTCGTTTTTGACAGCAAAGCGACGACACAGAAAAGCTCAGCGGAAGCTGCCGAGAGGTCACCGATGGGGAAAGTGAAGTACGCTGATAGGCTTGCGGAAGCAAAAGCGTGCCTCACAAAAGCCAAGGTCAACCTCGGAAGCGCCAGAAACCTAAAGACGGAAATAAAGACCGAGGTGACCATCGCAATTGACAGGCTCTACCAGCTTGTAAAAGAGGGTGAGAGCGTGAAAGGAAAAGGAAGCAAGGAAGTGACCAAGGAGCCGGAGGAGGAAAAGGAAAAAGAAAAGGGGAAGGAAAACAGAGGAAGGGAAGAGTCCATGCTACTGGAGAAGATGGCGAAGCATGCCCAGCTTATAGAAGAGAGCAATGAGAGGATGGAGAAGCTCAAGGAAGCTATCGAGAGGCATCAGGAGGTCCAAGAGCGGTTGACCTACGCGAGCGTAACCGCGGGCTCTCCGAAACAGCCTCCAGAAAACATCGCCATGCACTCCATCATAATATCCTCAAAGGATGACCACGAGACAGGCGACCAGGTGTATGAAAGGATAAGGAAGGTAGTGAATGCAGCGGAAGAAGGGACGAAGATTGATAAAATCAGGAAAGCTAAAGATAGGAAGATAATAGTAGGTTGCCAAAACGAGGAAGAACTGAGGAAGGTCAAGAAAAGGATAGCGGAAGGGGAAGGACAGCTCAACATAGAGGACATCAAGAACAAAGACCCGCTTGTTATCCTCTACGGAGTCCTACAGTGCCACACGGATGAGGACATCATCAAAGCCATCCGCGCACAGAATGGACATCTGTTGAAAGGAGTGAGCGGCGAAGACGACCGCATGGAAGTACGCTTCCGCCGCAAAGCGAGGAACCCGCTCATCTCCCACGTTGTCATCAAGGTGTCGCCCCGACTGTGGCAGTGCCTCACAAACGCGGGGACTGTATACATCGACGTGCAGAGGATCAGAGTCGCCGACCAGTCCCCCCTAGTACAATGTTCGCGCTGTCTAGGGTACGGACATGGGCGGCGGTTCTGCACCGAGGCAGTCGATGTGTGCAGTCACTGCGGTGGAGCGCACCTTAAGCCGGAGTGCCCCGACTGGTTGAGCGAAGCCACCCCCAGCTGCGTCAACTGCGTAAAGAACAAGGCTGTAAAAATTGATCATGGCGCCTTTAGCAATGAATGCCCGGTGAGGCGCAAGTGGGAGGCACTTGCGAGATCCACCGTGGCGTATTGCTGAGGGCGTCTTTTACAAGATCATACAAGCAAACTTAAGAAAGCAGCGGTTGGCGACAGACGAGATCTTCATCGAAGCCACAAGATCCAAGGCAGCAGTCCTCCTCCTACAGGAACCATATGTGGGGTCGCAAAGGCAAATGAAGGGATATTCAGGTGCCAGGATCTACCAGTACCAGAACTTACAACAGGGCGAGATGGTGAAGGCGGCGATAGCTGTCTTAGACTCCACATTAGACGTCGTACAATACCCGCTGCTCACCACCAAAAACATTGCCGTACTGGGGATCCAAACAACTGCCTGGAAGGTCAATCTGGTCTCTGTATACCTGGAAGGCGATCAGCCCCTGGAACCATATTTGGACCACCTAACCAAGGTAGTCAACGAGCTAGGACCAGTCAGGCTGATCATTGGAGGCGACGCAAACTCCTGGAACATCTGGTGGGGAAGCGTCAGGACCAACTCCAGAGGGGAGGACCTGATGAAGTTCTTCGATGAGCATGGGCTACAGGTGCTCAATGATGGCTCAACACCAACCTTTGACACGGTGAGAGGTGACCGGAGATACACCAGCCACGTAGATGTCACAGTTTGCTCAGAGGACATGCTCACCCTGGTGGAAGGATGGACCGTCATCGAGGGCATGACGAGCTCGGACCACAATTGCATCACATATAACATACAGCTACACAAAGCACACGGGACACAAATCACACGCACAACCCGACTCTACAACACAAAGAAAGCAAATTGGGCCCAATTTCATGAGAAATTGGACCAATTCAAAGCAGACCACCAACTCACACTCACAGAAGTAGAGCATACACACAACACACAACAAATAGAAACATTCATACACACATACACACAAGCAATCACACACGCATGCACACACACCATACCAGCTAAAAAACACACACAAATACTTACCATCCCGTGGTGGTCCGAAGAGCTCGCGCAGTTGAAGCGGGAAGTCGCCACCAGGAAGAGAAGAATCAAGGGCACCGCACCAGTCCGAAGAGCAAGAGTAGTCGAAGAATACCTGAAAAAGAAAGAAGAATATGAGTTGGAGGCGGAAAAGGCAAGGGTACAGAGCTGGAGAGACTTCTGTAGTAGGCAGGATAGGGAAGGAGTGTGGGAAGGTGTGTACAGAGTGATAGGTAGGACTAGGAAAAGAGTAGAGGATGAGCAACTCCGGATTGGGGACAGGGTGTTGGACGCAAAAGGCTCTGTGAAGGCACTTGCGGATGCATTCTATCCAGAGGACCTTACAGAAAGCGACAACACCGAACATCGCAGAATAAGAGCCGAAGCAGAGATCGTAAACAGTGGACAACAAGCTGAGCCCTGCGACCCACCGTTCACAGCGACTGAACTTAAAGCTGCGATAAATGCCTTCAACCCGAAGAAAGCCCCCGGAGCAGACGGTTTCACCGTCGATATATGCGCAGAGGCCATTGCAAACGACCCAGCAATGTTCCTGGCACTCACCAACAAATGCTTAGAGCACGCACATTTCCCAGATCCCTGGAAGGAGGCCATAGTAATAGTACTACGTAAACCCGGAAAAGATACCTACACCACCCCCAAGTCGTACAGGCCTATCGGGCTCCTCCCAGTGCTAGGGAAAATCTTCGAGAAGATGTTGATCAACCGAATCAAGTTCCATTTAGTTCCAAGGATAAGCCTACGCCAGTACGGATTCATGCCCCAGAAGAGCACCGAAGACGCCCTCTATAACCTAATACGACACATCAACACGAAGCTCGATGAGAAGAAGATGTTGACGCTAGTGTCGCTGGATATAGAGGGGGCCTTCGATAGCGCATGGTGGCCAGCCATCAGAGTCCGACTGGCGGAGGAGAAGTGTCCGATCAACTTGAGACGGTTGATCGACAGCTATCTCCGTAACCGAAGAGTTAAGGTCCGATACGCTGGAGAGGAGTACGCTAAGCACACGGAAAAAGGATGCGTGCAAGGATCAATAGGTGGCCCCATCCTGTGGAATTTACTCCTGGACCCTCTCCTGAAGGACTTAGAGCTCAGAGGAGACTACGTGCAGGCGTTCGCGGACGACGTGGTGCTTGTCTTCGATGGTCAGACGGCGCTTGAGATCGAAAGACAGGCCAATGCCGCACTCGAGCATGTTCGGGCGTGGGGAATCCGTAACAAACTGAAGTTTGCGCCTCACAAGACCATGGCTATGGTGATCACGCGCAAACTTAAGTATGACTCCCCGCGCCTTAGCATGAACGGGATCGACATTGGCTTGTCAAAAGAGATCAAACTGCTCGGTCTCACCATCGATGACAAACTTACCTTTAACTCGCATGCCGCGAACGTCTGCCGCAAGGCGCTAAGGTTCTACAACCAGTTGTCCAGAGCGGCTAAAGTGAGCTGGGGCCTACAGCCAGAAATAATTAGGACGATATACACCGCCGTGGTGGAGCCCACGATAATGTATGCGGCCAGCGCATGGGCACCCGCCACAGCAAAGCTGTGCATAAGGAAGGAGCTCGACACGGTGCAGCGTGGTTTTGCGCAGAAGATCGTTAAGGCCCACAAAACAGTCTCACTCAACTCGGCGCTATTACTTGCTGGGCTACTTCCGCTGGACATTAGAATCCGGGAAGCAGCCTTGCTTTATAGAGTAAAGAAAGGTCACACCCAGCAAGTAATAGGAGACCGAGAGATTGAGGTACCAGTGCCATACGCAGCCATGCCACACCCAGCACTGCAGACGGAACTACGATTCGCCTGCGTGGAGGACGGAGCAGCATTGAACCAGAACCTCGACACCCACCTAAACATCTTCACGGATGGAAGTAAAATTGAAGGGAAAGTTGGCGCCGCACTATCCATCAGAATCGGCACCAACGAAATCAGTTCCCGTAAACTGAGGCTGGATGAATGCTGCACCGTCTACCAAGCAGAGCTGCTTGCACTATCGGCAGCCACGAAAGAAGCGCTTAAGAGGCAGCAACCAAGTTGCAGCATCTTCAGCGATTCACGCTCCGCCCTCGAAACGGTGACTAATCTGACTTCCCCCCATCCCCTCGCAGCCCAGATTAGAGAAGACATAACCCGACTCAATAATCTGAACAAAATAGTAAAATTATTCTGGATTAAGGCTCACGTAGGGATGGAGGGAAATGAGAGAGCCGACGAGTTGGCGAAGAGTGCAGCGCTGCACTTGAAGGTTAAAGCGAAATATGACAACTGTCCTGTCTCATTCGCAAAGCGAGAAATCAGACGAGACTCGCTCTGCGAATGGAACAGACGCTACACACAAGCATCACAAGGCGTAGTTACTAAAAGCTTCTTCCCAAATGCGATACAGGCACACCGTCTCTTAAAACTGATAAACCTAAGCCCCACTATAGTCCAGCTTTTCACAGGACACGGCGGGTTCTCCTCATACTTGCACCGATTCAAGTGTAAGGAGAGTCCGTCGTGCCCATGCGACCCCGAGGTAGAGGAGAGTGTCCACCATGTTATAACTAGCTGCCCCAGATTTGGAAGAGAAAGGTTCAATTTAGAAATGGAAATAGATAAATGTATAAATGTAGAAAATTTGGCAATAATAATAGAGGATAAACATGTAAGAGACAAATTTCTAGAGTATTGTATAAAAATAGTTAAGACAGTAGCAAATAAAAATAAGTAACAATAAGGAAGCACAATTATGTAATTTAATATAGTTATATAATATTGTGTCCATTGAAAATAGTTAGTAGATAAGAAAGAAATGTATTTCTATATGTAAAACTTAAATAAATGTAAACCCTTGTATTTCATCCTAAAATAAATAAATAAAGATAAGAAATAAAAGTAAAGTAAATGTAAATTAAGAAAGCAAGCGGATGGATGAAAGAAAGATACAGT
The DNA here is from genome assembly GCA_947859175.1 of Gandaritis pyraliata. Classification (NCBI taxonomy): domain Eukaryota; kingdom Metazoa; phylum Arthropoda; class Insecta; order Lepidoptera; family Geometridae; genus Gandaritis; species Gandaritis pyraliata. Next base: position 9,231,268 of record OX401869.1, on the reverse strand, counting down.
ATGAAGAACGAAAGTGCGAGAGGCATAAAAGCGAGAACTGGTACGAAAGAGTTGTGTTGAAAACTTTGCCTGGTAACGCCAGGGGAAAATAGGCATTAAAAAAAAAAAAAAAAAAAAAAAAAAAAAAAAAAAAAAAAAAAAAAACCTAACCTAACCTAACCTAACCTAACCTAACCTAACCTAACCTAACCTAACCTAACCTAACCTAACCTAACCTAACCTAACCTAACCTAACCTAACCTAACCTAACCGCATAAAACAAAAAAGAACTTTGGCCATCAACTGTAAAATAGTAAAAAACATTAAAATACGTATAAAATTAAAATATAAGTTAGATAAGCCTTGTTGGCATTTATATATTGATGTATATATAATACAACCAGCAAAAACTTCATAAATAGCACATGTAAAAAACAGTAAAATAGAATTAATAATTTTAAGTTAAAAATAAAATGCAAAAACCACAAAAACAAAAAAGTAAAATAAGTACCCTACCATTTAAGTTAAACAATTAAAATTAGTATTAGATTCCAGGTGTCAAATATTATTAATTATGCACATGTATTGTGTCTGTAGGAATAAGTAAATATTTGTACAATTTAAAGAAGTATTAAAACCTTGGTAAACAAAAATTTAAAAATACTTAAATTGTTAAGATGTTTGTACTTAAGTATTCAAAGCTAAAATTAGTTTAAAAACAGATAAAGTAAAATAATCATAACAGTTTTAATTTGCGTAATTTGGTAAAGATAAATATGTGATAAATAGTTAAAGTCTTTTTTTTGAAACATAAAATGTAAATCATCAAAATTGTAAAACCAACTACTCGGCATCCTGGCTGAGGGACACTGTGGTACCGTTTAGAAACGGTAATCTGAAAAAAAAAAAAAAAAAAAAAAAAAAAAAAAAAAAAAAAAAAAAAAAAAAAAAAAAACCTAACCTAACCTAACCTAACCTAACCTAACCTAACCTAACCCTGGCGAAGCTGAAACCAAATCCCGAAAACTCAAACTGTCGTCTGATTGCACGGTCTACCAGGCAGAACTGTTAGCAATCCTCGAGGCCACGCGCGAGATATTTAAGAGCCCGGAATCAACTTTCGGCATATATAGTGACTCTAGGTCATCACTCGAGGCCATCATCAACTGGAGTTCCATCCACCCCCTAGCGGTAGAGATTCGTAAGAATTTAAAAGCCAGCAAAGACCAGAACAAGGAAATTTCCTTGTACTGGATCAAGGCACACGCGGGGATGGAAGGCAATGAGAGAGCCGACCAACTGGCGAAAGACGCGGCCCAGAAGATAAAAACCAGACCTCACTACGAACAGTGCCCGATATCTGCCATAAAGCGCAAAATCCGGACAGAGACATTGCACAAATGGAACCAGAGGTACTCGACTGGAGAAACTGCAGCAGTGACTAAAGTGACTAAAATCTTCTTCCCGGATGCCACTAAGGCCTATAAGACCGTCAGGAGGATAACCCCGACTGGGATACTGACACAGGTCATGACAGGGCACGGTGGGTTTTCCGAGTATCTGAACCGCTTCAAATGCAAGGAAAGCCCAGAGTGCATCTGTGAACCCGATAAAAAAGAGACCATACCACACATCCTGTTTGAATGCCCTGCCTTTGGAAGAGAAAGATTTGAAAGCGAATTAGAACTGGACATTAATATAAAAGAAGAAAATGTAAACGAGTTAATAACAAATAAGAATAGTAGAGATAAGTTCATTTCGTATTGTGTAAAAGTAGCAAATAAGGTAATAGTAAGAAATAAAAATTGTTAGATAAGTCTTGTTGAATATATATATTGATACATATATATAAAACCAGCATAAATAGATAAAAGTCGATAAAACATGTGAAAATAGAACTAGCTTAACTATAAAACAGTAATAAGATATAAAAAGAATGTACCTAGAATAAGAAATACTGTATTAGAAAGAGAAATTAAAGTAAAAAGATAAAAATAAAATAAAAGTAGAAAAAACCTTGACACATACTTGCCAGGGGAACAAGAAAAAAAAGAAAAAAAAAAAAAAAAAAAAAAAAAAAAAAAAAAAAAAAACCTAACCTAACCTAACCTAACCTAACCTAACCTAACCTAACCATCAATATATTCTAACCTAACCTATCCATCATTATTATCACAACCAGAACGTCAATATTTTTTCTTCGAGATCGCTTTTAAATATCTTGTAAAACAGTAAAACGAATACTATCTTGACTGAAATTATTGTTTTTGGCTGTGTGTGATTATACTGGCATAATTGAAGATTCATTTGTGTGCAATTAACCGTTGAGTTTGATTTCCACGCCCACCCGTGTAGCCGCTGGCAACAATGCACTCTGATAAAGGTCTTGATGCGCCTTTAAGTATATAATGGAAACATCAGCATAAAAATCATAAAAGTAAGAAATTATGTCTAAATTAGATGTGAAACTAGAAATAAGATAAAATAAGTTAGATGAGACCCTAGCCTAAACATGTGCTATGTATTTAGAAAATAAAAGAATGACCCTTATCCCTTCCTAAAATAGGAACAGAATGTAAAGTATAAGTAAAGAAAAAATAAGTAAAAAAGACTTTGACCCTACTCTTCAGACGAAAAGAACTAGATTAAAATGAAAAAACCTAACCTAGACGTCAATATTTGTTAACCTAGGTGTCAATATTTACTAGCCCATCCAGGACGTCAATATTTTCTATCGCAACCTAGACGTCAATATTTGTTAACTTAGACAATATTTTAAGTGTTCATGTCGTTTTGGAAACACGGAACACTCATTGTATCACTCGGTTCTTTTTGTCTGTCCGTCTATCACGTCCACCAGAGTATATACGTTATTATGTCATTTACATAAAGTACATAATTTTAGACAGGCGTCCCAGCCTGGGACGCCTGTCTAAAATTATGTACTTTATTACTTACTTACTTATTACTTTATTATGTATATTATTACTGACTGAGCTGGGACTCCCAGCTCAGTCAGTAATTATAATAGGTCGTGGGTTTGATCCCCACTAAGAGCAAACATTTCTTGTGTGTCAATGTTTGTTCTATGTCTGAGTATTACTATTGAATTTTATGAGTATGTATTTACAAAAAAATATATATAATTTAGTATTTTATGGCATCTAGTTCCCATATTACAAGCTTTGCTTAGTTTGGGACTAATCCAATATTCGTCCAATACACAATCGCACGTTCGAAACGAAATCGCGTCATATAAACGGGCCCTAAACTCATTTCCTTTTTCAACCTTTTTCACTCATATTGATTCCAATGCAGTAATGCAGTGCAGTGCAGTGCAGTGCAGTGCAGTGCAGTGCAGTGCAGTGCAGTACAGTGCAGTGCAGTGCAGTGCAGTGCAGTGCAGTGCAGTGCAGTGCAGTACAGTGCAGTGCAGTGCAGTACAGTGCAGTGCAGTGCAGTGGGGTCCACACATTGAAAGACTTGTTGGTTGCATAATGCAGTTCATACGACAAGACAAGATGGCTCCCTGATGAAGTCACAGCTACGCTGGTATACTTTCATAGGGTTTTTGTCTGGAAAAAACAACTCATATACACAAACATCCAAAACATTTAAACCATACTTACTTCTTTTATATTGGTTTAGATGTTTGTGTTTCAATCACGTCGAAACTACTGAACCAACTTGGATGAAACTTGGCATAATATAGTTCGTAACCTGGATTGACACATAGGCTAATTTTTATCCCGAATAATTAACAGGATCTACAGGATAAAATTAACGAACGGGATTAGCAGCGCCAATTTAGCAAGAGGATGATGTCATGTCATGTCACGTCAGTTTGACAGGACGTAGTACTACCTCGTTGGTCTAACGACTAACGTTTGACATTCGAGTACGGGTTCGGTGTAAGTCAAGTTTCTCAAAAAAGTAAGTACCCGCTCGGTACACGCACAGATAATATAATGTACACGGAAACGGTACTCGCGTACGAAGTCGCGGGTAACTGCTAGTTTGACATAAAGCGGTTTCCACTATAACCTCGAATTCATATTTCGTTAAGGCTCATATCACGTTCAAGACAGTTAACTTTATTTTATTGAGTAGGCAGTAGGCAGGTACAAACAGGGGATATCTATAAAAAAATATTTACCTACTTATTAGGTTTTGAAATTACAATAATGCCGTAGGTACCTACATACATACATATACCTACATATAGTCCTGGCAAAGTTCCTGGCATATAGTTTTCTTTTTAATCGTTTTTTTAGGTAGGTACCTACCTACCTAAGTGTCATAAACTAGAAGCTAGCTACTTCTTGTAGTAGAAGTAGCCAAACTAGACGACGACGTGACCACCTTAACCTTAGGATACTTTAAATAAAGTTAGAATAATACTACTTTGCCGTAAATTGTGCGATTTTGTGCGGTTAGACTTGGCAACACTGCTTGCTCTCCATCCACTCAAGCAGCCGCAAAGAGTATAAATAAGTGAGCAGCCGGCGCGGCGGCGCGGCGGCGCGGCGGCGCCAGCCAGGCCGCCACGCCATGCGCCAGTTCAGTTCAGTTTCATTCAGTCAGTCAGGACAGTCAGACTCAGTCAGTCAGTCAGTTTAGTTCAAAGAATTGGGCCTGGTAACTGGTTTAGTTTAGTTGTTCGCGCATCGCCGCCGACTTCGCGCGCGTTGCTGCTGCGCTTCGATAGAACATACCGCGCGCTCGATAGTTCGCGGTGCACGTGTTCACTTCTCGTTTCCCATCTTTTACCTGGATGGTTCCGAGCTGATAGAATAAAAACAAAATACAGACAATCGTGCTCTTGTTGTCATCTCGCTCTAACCACAGATAAATAAACGGACGTCGCGTTGTTATTGTGTTCAAATGTGTAGTGTTGTGCTTATTTATGTTGGTACCTATATATAGTTGGAATACCCACATACATATAAAATTACTAAGATAAATATATAAAACAAACCTCGCAAGCTAGATTATTTAGTCGTTAACTAAGTACCTAATTAAAAAAGTGAAGTAATTGTTTTCATGTAGGTAAGTAGGTAAGCGTTCAAAAAAAAAATTCAAAATTCCTAATTAAGTATTATAATAAAATAACAGAGCGAGCGTTCCAATTTGTTATTATATTTATGACTCGGTAAAAAGTAGAACAAAGTATTTACAAATTAAAGTTAAAAGTAAAGGAATAATAATGAGATCAGAGGTACAAATGAAAACTAAGATAATAGACTAAACAATAAAAATAAAAATATTAACAAAAGAAGTAACACAAAACTCTAGATTAGTAAACATTATTTGCTACTAGCAGTTACCCGCGACTTCGTACGCGTCTACAGTTTCCGTGTACATTATATTATCTGTGCGTGTATCGAGCGGATACTTCTTTGAGAAACTTGACATTACACCTCATTACACCGAACTCGTACCTACTGGACTGTCAAACACTAATTGTTAGATCAAAGAGGTAGTACTACGCCCTGTCAAACTGACGTGACATGACAATGAAATCCTCTTGCCAATTGGCGCTGCTAATCCTTTTCGTTCATTTTATCCTGTAGATCCTGTTAATTATTCGAGATAAAAAGTAGCCTATGTGTCAATCCAGGCTACGAACTATATATACCTATGCCAAGTTTCATCCAAGTTGGTTCAGTAGTTTAGACGTGATTGAAACACAAACATACAAACATCTAAACTTTCGCATTTATAATATTAGTAGGATAGGATAGGATTAGTAGGATATTAGTAGGATAGGATAGGATAGGATTAGTAGGATATTAGTAGGATAGGATAGGATAGAAGTAGCTACATGTTTATTGACTAGGTACCTACTTACCATGGTGTTGTTCAGTTTAAAAGAAGTAGGTTCGGTAATACCTACTCACGCGCATGCGCGTGCGATGCGATTGCAGTGCAGCTACTGTGCAAGGTGCCGGTAGTACCTAACCTACCCGCACGTTATTACCTAACTATAGCAGGGTTTATTGGAACTGAAGGTACCTACACTGTCAAGTCACCATAGCTACCGCACATACCTAAGTACCTGACTAGGTAGGTGTCGTGTATTGGTCTAGCAATGCAATCGTATGCCCTCGTATGATAGGAGTATCTGGTGAGGATAGCAGTGAGTGTGGCGATGGCTCGAGGGGCAGTAGCGGAGAGCGGCGGCCGCGGCGGCGTAGCACCCGCCGCGGTACCAGCACCAGCAGAGCGCTGAGCGCGCGCGGCATGCGCTGCTCGCTGCGGGCGCTGACGGCGCTGGGCGTGCTGGCGGCTGTGCTGGCGGCGAGCGCGCCGCCGCCGCCGCCGCCGCCGGGCGCGTGCGAGGCGCGCGACTCCGGCGCCGCGGTGCAATGCCGCTCCGCTGGCCTGCGCTCTCTACCGCCGCTGCGGGCGACGCTACTCGCGCTGTGAGTACCTCCGAGCCAACTAACCTGCCACACACAGGTGGCCAGCTCCATCGATCCAATCATATTTTCCACTAGGCCATCATCGAATGGCGGATCGAACATACTCATCATTTTCCTCCCTCGTTACGTAAATAAAGGCATCGCTATGCCTTTATTTGATTAGTGCATGTCGACGACGACGTCGACGCTCGACGCGACGAGACGCGAGTGTCCGAGCTATGCACCTACCTATACTCGTAATACCAGCTACCTATACTCGTAATACCAGCTACCTATACTCGTAATACCAGCTACCTATACGAGGTATACTTGATCGAAGACCTATACCCATACTTATTAGCTACCACAGAAGAAATACATACTAGTAGTTTGTTCTGTGAGAACATTACACCTTTATAACCATGCAATAACCAACACTTACCCTTTTACCCTGGCTAAATTGAATTGCAGGTGCTTGAATTTTCCAATAGGCCTACCTATGTAGACTTTTGAGCAAAGTAGGGGTATACTAGCAAAGTAGGAACTTGGCAGCCAGCGCGCTCGGCGACCGAAGACTATCGTTTCCGCAGGACGAAAAGGAACCTGCGTCAACGTTAAAGCCCCAATACATGTTGGCCGAGCGAACGCCAACGCGAGCCAACGCGAGCGTAAGCAAGCGTAAGCAAATTGAATGCTACCATCCACATGTTTGGCAAGCCTACGCAAACTATTGCAAGCGGCCAACGTAGACGAGCGGGCCAACATGTGGACACGGTTGGCCGAGCGCAGGCAAGCGCCTTTGATTTGTGCTTTTGTGCACAAAAACCGACACGGCTCCGAAGTGAGGCGAGTGGCGGCGAGCGACTGCAAGCGATGACAAGTCACTGCAAATGTACTCTCCACACGTTAGCGCTTGTAAGCACTCGGCCAACTAAGGCGAGCGACACCGAGCCATGGCAAGGCAAGGCAAACATGCCGTCCACACGTTGGCGTTGGCCTTCACTCGTCGACGTTGGGCCAACATGTATAGGCGGCATTAGAGTGTGGCACTCGAGCGACCCCTTCATCGCATCAGGTACTTGCATTGCATGACGCAAGCGGCGGCGGCGGCGGCGGCGGCGCGGCGCGGCTACAGCTGCGCATCGGGATCCAAACGACAACACTCGCGACCGGTGACCTACTATCACCAAACAAAAACGTTTCGTTCGCACTCGCGCATGCAGTGCGTGACCTGCACACACACGCAATGTACTAACTCGTGTCAGTACGGCTGCTGTGCGCTGTGCTGTGCTGTGCTGTGCTGACCACTAGTGGTGGGATTCTGATGCTCCGTATTCTATCCCCGCACCACACTAGGTATTTAGTTGACCATACCCGATCGGAAATCCTACCAAGTTTCTAGTAGCTACTGATACTATCTGATACTACATAAATGAGTAGTAGATCAGTAGTAGGCTCCACGCCGCGCCGGCCGAGGAGGCTTGCGTGCGGAGACCTCTTAAGTGCTTTGAGAAGCGTACAAATGCGTTTGTTTGTATGGAAAGGGATAATATTATAAAGTGCAGGTCGGGGGCGCGGGCGCGGGCGCGGGCGCGGGCGCGGGGCGACAGAGGAGGCGTGGGAAGCGATGCGATGACGTCGCCGATTAAGAATGAGGGCATAACGCTCCGGCTCCAAGCTGCAATATATAATAATGTTATGCAAGATTTGGAGCCGTGAGTTTCGCAATGGATCTAAAGTGTTGTACTTGTGTACGATCTACGGTTGCAAGAGCAACCTGCGCTTGAAGCTGATACACGCGCGGCGCACAGCACTGCGTGCTCGGGGGTTGCACAGCACTGCGTGCTCGGGGGTTGCACAGCACTGCGTGCTCGGGGGTTGCACAGCACTGCGTGCTCGGGGGTTGCACAGCACTGCGTGCTCGGGGGTTGCACAGCACTGCGTGCTCGGGGGTTGCACAGCACTGCGTGCTCGGGGGTTGCACAGCACTGCGTGCTCGGGGGTTGCACAGCACTGCGTGCTCGGGGGTTGCACAGCACTGCGTGCTCGGGGGTTGCACAGCACTGCGTGCTCGGGGGTTGCACAGCACTGCGTGCTCGGGGGTTGCACAGCACTGCGTGCTCGGGGGTTGCACAGCACTGCGTGCTCGGGGGTTGCACAGCACTGCGTGCTCGGGGGTTGCACAGCACTGCGTGCTCGGGGGTTGCACAGCACTGCGTGCTCGGGGGTTGCACGCTGCGAGCTGCACTGCGTGCTCGACACTCGAGACCAAGGGAAGGATTCAACTTCTCTTTTAATTAGTAGGAAAGAGAGGTGTAAAAGTAACTAAAAAAACGTACCTAAGTATGTAACTACGGCCTGGTTCCTAGCGTTTTTTTGTATAATTTTTTTTACAAAGAAATATACATAGAACACGAGAATAGCACTGACATTGCAAGTCGAGTAGTTAGCTGTCGATGGGTGGAGCGACATCCCGCCATGCAGTTTTGTCATTAATATAGTTATCTAAGGTATATTATACTATGCTTTCTTTACGAGATTACTCTTGAATTTCCGCACTGAAAGTTTTGTGGCATTTTCAGGAAGCTTATTATAAAAACGTACAGTATTTCCCATGAATGACTTATTTACCTTTTTTAGTCGAAATTTATGAACGTATAATTTATTTTTGTTTCTAGTATTAATACCATGAGCATCACTATTTTTCTTAAAACTAGCTATGTGTAATTTATGAGTGTACATTAAGTTTTCATAAATATATTGTGTATCGTAAATATATATTTCATTTTATAAATTGCTCGTATGGCCCGTTTCTGCAAAACAAATATATTTTGTATATCAGCAGCTTTTCCCCAGAAAAAGATACCGTAAGACATCACACTATGGAATTACCTAAAATACATGTTCCTTGTTGATCCACGCGCTCGCACTCGCACTCGCACTCGCACTCGCACTCGCACTCGCACTCGCACTCTAATGGCCGAATAATGAGCTTGATGTTGCGAAAGGGGCAACATCACTTTACCAACGTTAGGGTGGGTGTAAGGTGACGAATTAATGATCTTAGCGTACGCTTGGACTGGTGTTGGCGGCCGATGACCTGAGCTGAGACCCTGCACCTCCCCCGCCGCGCCGCACCCCGCCCCCTCTACCTTGCCTCACCCCATCCGGCCAGGCCAGGGACCCCTTTGCACTCGATTCGCGACTTAATGTCGATACAACGTTATCGACGCTCGACTCGACTCGACGCATGCCATGCGTCCAAGATGCCATGCCATGCCATACCCTTACAATATCTATAATCTGTGGCCATACCACACACAATGCAAGCTGGCTGCAGAACAAGGACTCCACAGCTGTTGGTGCGCGGATATCCCATACAGTAAGAGTGCGGGGTGGACCGCAGCGCTGCAGCGCTGTGCTACAATGCCTACCATATTAGACATAGCCACTTGCCTAGACAGAACTCCTCCTCATCAATTCCACAGTTCATCTAGATTTGTGTCGCATAGCTTAAACGATAATGCTATCTACACAGATTTTCAGTTCAGACCGAGCATCAGCACTATTAAAGTGTACATTTGCTGAAGCTCAACCACCCCCCCCCCCCCCCCCACCCCCCGCCACCGCGCACCAGAGCCGGCCGCCGGCCCCCCGTCCCGTCCCGTCCGTTATACACTCACTCCGTGCTCCCATTCATTGTGGGGCGGGAAACCTCTGGGAAAACATTACAATAGAATAGAACAAAATAGAACAATTTTATTGCCAAAAATAAAGCACAGGATGTTGGGTTATTAGGAAACAGTCGTTATACAAATTAATAAGTAGGCATGTTAGAATAATGAATAGTTATTCCTGAAAAACTAAAAAGTCTGTGTTCGCAATCGGAATATTTGCGACGCGATGGGATATACGTAGAATGAGTTCAGGCGCGAAGGGTGAGGGCGGGGGAGGGGGGTTGTCAGTGTCGGCGACCGCAATGATGGATGGCGGCAATAACGAGGTGACTCGAGGTGACCGCCTGCTCCCCGGCACACGGCTCCCGGCACACGGCTCCCGGCTCACTGTACGGAGTACCAGAGCTACGAAATACCCGGCGCCAGCTGCTGTTGCGTTTCATAAAGTGGTAGCGGTACCCTACCCACAGTACCCACAGTAACCACAGTACCCACAGTACCCACAGTACCCACAGTACCCACAGTACCCACAGTACCCGCAGTACCCGCAGTACCCACAGTACCCACAGTACCCTCAGTACCCGCAGTACCCATAGTACCCACAGTACCCGCAGTACCCACAGTACCCACAGTACCCGCAGTACCCACAGTACCCGCAGTACCCGCAGTACCCACAGTACCCACAGTACCCTCAGTACCCGCAGTACCCATAGTACCCACAGTACCCGCAGTACCCACAGTACCCGCAGTACCCACAGTACCCACAGTACCCGCTACTGGAATACATAGTGTTATGTGTCACGCCACGCACGATGGCCAGGACGTATGGGAGCGAACTCGGACTCTTGCAGCTGGTAGTGACCGCTGCTGGCGGGTCTGGGATCAGGTGGATTTCAATCAAATTTGAGAAGCGCACTAATGATTTCATTGTACACAAGATGGTGTAAAAATATTTCCAAAAAGGGGGAGTAGAAGGGGGAAAAAAGGGGACATTAATTGACCGAGCGAGCGAAGCGAGCGAAGCGTGTCAGTTTCCACATTGGCCAAAAATGCGTTTGTCCGGATGTCTGTTCTCCTCTACAGGTCGCATTTTTCAACCGATCTGGACGAAACTTGGTACACAGGTTATATGAATTATTAGATTTTTTTTGTCGTCGGGGATTTTTGATTGGGGGGAAAATAGGGGAGAAAAGAGGGAAAGTTTGCTGTAGCGTTATTTATCGACGGATTTCTACACAAGATGGTGTAAAAATATTTCCGAAAAAAAGGAGTGGAAAGGGAAAAAATGGGGATTTTTTTTCTCGAAAATTGACTTCTACCAATATCAATAAGACTACACAGTCCTCTTCGCCTTTACGAGACAAATCCGTAGACACCAGATTCGACCTCCTAGTACCACAAGGGAACGCGAGTAATCGCTAAAACTTATACCCCTAATTTGCTCAAAAGTCTACATATAGGGCCTATTGGAAAATTCAAGCACCTGAAATTCGATTTAGCCAGGGTAAAAGGGAAAGTGTCGGTTATTGCATGGTTATAAAGGCTCGCGAGGTCTATGTTCTCACAGGACAACTAGTTTTTAAGTTACCAATATCAATGAGACTACACAGTCCTCTCCGCCTTTACGAGACAAATCCGTAGACACGATTCGACCTCCTAGGCCCAAGGGAACGCGAGTAATCGCTAAAACTTATACCCCTATTTTGCTCAAAAGTCTACATAGGTAGGGCCTATTGGAAAATTCAAGCACCTGAAATTAGATTTAGCCAGGAGAAAGGGGAAAGGGTCGGTTATTGCATGGTTATAAAGGCTCGCGAGGTCTATGTTCTCATAGGACAACTAGTAATATATGTATAAAAATAAACACTTTATAGTTGAAAGATGTAATGTTGCGTTACGTTGTTGCAGAGACGTGTCCGATAACAACATCACGGAACTGCCGCGCGACGCGCTGCAGCCAGCCTCCGGCCTGCGAGACCTGTGAGAGCACACACTACCTAATCCTATCCTATCCTATCCTATCCTACTAATATTATAAATGTGAAAGTTTAGATGTTTGGATGTTTGTGTTTCAATCACGTCTAAACTACTGAACCAACTTGGATGAATCTTCTTGGCATATATATAGTTCGAAACCTGGATTGACACATAGGCTACTTTTTATCTCGAATAATTAACAGGATCTACAGGATAAAATGAACGAAAAGGATTAGCAGCTCCAATTGGCAAGAGGATTTCATTGTCATGTCATGTCGCGTCAGTTTGACAGGACGCAGTACTTCCTCTTTGGTCTAACGACTAACGTTTGACATTCGAGTACGGGTTCGGTGTAATGTCAAGTTTCTCAAAGAAGTATCCGCTCGGTACACGCACAGATAATATTATAATGTACACGGAAACGGTACTCGCGTACGAAGTCGCGGGTAACTGCTAGTAGCTAATATAAATTAATATTTAGACCGACAACGTCCCTTCAAATGATCGTTCCTTTTGATGAATCCAGCCTCACATTTACTTTACCTACCCGAAGCGGGGCAACAATACGATAACAATGTAATGCATTACGTGATGCACTTGTTAAATGTGTATGTGTGTGTGTGCAGGAATCTGTCGTTGAACCGGCTGGAGGTTGTGGGGGCGGGCGCGCTGGGGGGCGCTGCGCTGGCGCGGCTCTGGCTCGACCGCTGCGCGCTCCGGCGCCTGCCCGCGCACGCGCTGCGCCCTCTGCCGCATCTACACTACCTGTGAGTACCTAACACTGTCGTTGAACCGGCTGGAGGTTGTGGGGGCGGGCGCGCTGGGGGGCGCTGCGCTGGCGCGGCTCTGGCTCGACCGCTGCGCGCTCCGGCGCCTGCCCGCGCACGCGCTGCGCCCTCTGCCGCATCTACACTACCTGTGAGTACCTAACACTGTCGTTGAACCGGCTGGAGGTTGTGGGGGCGGGCGCGCTGGGGGGCGCTGCGCTGGCGCGGCTCTGGCTCGACCGCTGCGCGCTCCGGCGCCTGCCCGCGCACGCGCTGCGCCCTCTGCCGCATCTACACTACCTGTGAGTACCTAACACTGTCGTTGAACCGGCTGGAGGTTGTGGGGGCGGGCGCGCTGGGGGGCGCTGCGCTGGCGCGGCTCTGGCTCGACCGCTGCGCGCTCCGGCGCCTGCCCGCGCACGCGCTGCGCCCTCTGCCGCATCTACACTACCTGTGAGTACCTAACACTGTCGTTGAACCGGCTGGAGGTTGTGGGGGCGGGCGCGCTGGGGGGCGCTGCGCTGGCGCGGCTCTGGCTCGACCGCTGCGCGCTCCGGCGCCTGCCCGCGCACGCGCTGCGCCCTCTGCCGCATCTACACTACCTGTGAGTACCTAACACTGTCGTTGAACCGGCTGGAGGTTGTGGGGGCGGGCGCGCTGGGGGGCGCTGCGCTGGCGCGGCTCTGGCTCGACCGCTGCGCGCTCCGGCGCCTGCCCGCGCACGCGCTGCGCCCTCTGCCGCATCTACACTACCTGTGAGTACCTAACACTGTCGTTGAACCGGCTGGAGGTTGTGGGGGCGGGCGCGCTGGGGGGCGCTGCGCTGGCGCGGCTCTGGCTCGACCGCTGCGCGCTCCGGCGCCTGCCCGCGCACGCGCTGCGCCCTCTGCCGCATCTACACTACCTGTGAGTACCTAACACTGTCGTTGAACCGGCTGGAGGTTGTGGGGGCGGGCGCGCTGGGGGGCGCTGCGCTGGCGCGGCTCTGGCTCGACCGCTGCGCGCTCCGGCGCCTGCCCGCGCACGCGCTGCGCCCTCTGCCGCATCTACACTACCTGTGAGTACCTAACACTACAACCCCTCCCTACACCTGTAAGTACTGAGTACCTTCCTCCCTCCCTAATTATTTCTATTAGGCATCTTACGAGTTATGATAGGACTGAAGACTCGCTCGTGTAGAAGGTTATAAACCGAAGCTGAGTAGGTACTGTAAAGTAGGTAGGTACTATTCGATAAATCACCTAAAATAGAGCGCGAATTATTTAATTGCGCACTAACGATGATAATTTACGTTTTACCTGCATAAATATCTGCTTGGCAATCACAACCAGGTCAAGGTAAGGAGGTGGTCACTAAAGTATTCCGAACCACCACCGCACTGACATTATCATAACATTTGAATCACGTACACCTACCTACCTACGTAAGGTAGCGCGCGACGCAATGCAATGCTCGCCAGTCTCTCCGTGTTCACATCGCGCGCGCGCGATAGTGCATCATGAGATGAGCGTTGCGCTGCACGGATTGTCAGTTCACTTGAGTTGGCACCGCACCGGCGCGGCGGTGGCACCCTTGAGCCTTGACGCGAGTACTTGACACGTGCATACAACGCGCCGCCCCCCCGCGCCCGCCGCCCGCGGGAATTACGAAAGCTCTCGACTCGACATCGACATTGGATAACAGCAGATAAGGTTGCGTGCTACATACAACACACACTGGTATACAGACAAGTAGCTAGTAAGTAAGTAGATGTGTCATCGATCAGGCAGGCGCAGGCGTAGGCGCAGGCAGGCTTTCGAAATACCTACTTTATATAGCTTCACGACGACGTACCTATTATGTGATGTGAATGTGACACAGCTATCTGACAGATTTTCAATAAATCTGTTGTCTGTAAACCTCACTCACACATACACCTACGTACGAGTGTGTGAGTGTGTGTGTGGGCGCTGCGACCTAATGTTTTGATTTAGATTACAAAATGAATAATGGATTCCCGCTATCAACCAAATTGCAATAGGTAGGTACCAGGCATGGGCATGGGCATGGCATAACAGAGCGCCTCCTACAGAATGTCCTCTCCAAAAATAATGATAGTTGGTGTGCCACAAGCCACGGCCACAAGCCACGGCTACAAACTACGGTCAGCCAGCCACGGTGGAGGTTACCTCGGAGTGGCACGGAGTACGGACGGATGTGGAGGTATGAGACAAGCGCTGAGTAACCTGTATCTACTACCTAGGTATATCTCAACTCAATGGAGAGCCAGTCGTGGTCGCACGCGCACGCTTACCATCGACAACATAACAGTGTATTCAATCCGCTGGCACGGCACGGCACGGGGCGCGGCGCGGCGCTGTTACCACTTCCGAACCGAATTCATCGATTGTTGTTAGTTGCGTGCGTCACAAGAAAGCTTACCTATTACTCGTATGAGACGGTCTCAGGTAACATGAGAGCTCCGGCAACGAGCAGGCTGCGGTGCTGGTGGGATCCAATGTTCTACAGTCCGCTCCGTTCAGAGTTCCCCTAGCTAGCCTCCTCGGTTACCATTTTTAACCCCCGACGCAAAAACGACGGGGTGTTATAAGGTTCACGTGTCTGTGTGTATGTGTGTCTGAGGCAACGTAGCTCCCGAACGGATGCACCGTTTTTGATTTAGTTTTTTTTGTTTGAAAGGTGAATTAGTCGGGAGCACAGTCGGGAGTGTTCTAAGCTAAATTCTAAATGATCCTTGTGATTTTATTGAATAAAGAAATTTTGACTTTGAAAAAGGCTTGACTACTTAGTAGAATACTATAAACACTATGATTTTGAAATCAAATATGGCCGCCACCACAAAATGTTATTTATGAGCATCCCTCTGTGTTTAGTTTAGTCTGGAATGGATGGCGCTGGCCATAGGTACCTACGCGTACAACATTAGCGTTGTTCGCTAACTTACATTATGAATGCTCCGCTCGCGCTCGCCTCCATCAGCCACAGTCAAGTCATGCATGTCACAACATGACATCACAATCAAATCACAAACATCTAAACTTTCGCATCCTACTTATAAATGCGAAAGTTTAGATGTTTGGATGTTTGTGTTTCAATCACGTCAAAACTTTTGACGTGATTTTTGACTCAAAACTACCGAACCATCTTGGATGAAACTTGGCATTTATATAGTTCGTAACCTGGATAGGCTACTTTTTATCCCGAATAATTAACAGGATCTACAATCTACAGGATAAAATGAACGAACAGGATTAGCAGCGCCAATTTGCAAGAAGATTTCATTGTCATGTCATGTCATGTCACGTCAGTTTGACAGGGCGTAGTACTACCTCTTTGGTCTAACGACTAGCGTTTGACATTCGAGTACGGGTTCGGTGTAATGTCAAGTTTCTCAAAGTATCCGCTCGGTACACGCACAGATGATAATAATAATGTACACGGGAAAGGTACTTGCGTACGAAGTCGCGGGTAACTGCTAGTAGTTAATAAATATTTGAATAAGTTAAGTAGCTAACATAAATAAGTAGTGGGCCGCCGTGGCGGCGGCGGCGGGGAGCAGAGCGGAGCGGCCGACTCGAGTCGAGTTACCGAACAAAGAAAGCATGTGCTTCTAGCCTAGTCTGCCTCTGCGGCACCGACCGTTACTTCTCTGTGCCGCTACCTACCTACGTAGTACGTACAGACAGAGCAGTAGGTACATAACTAGTGTATCGAGTCTGCGCTGCGATCGATACACTAGCTTACTATCTTTTATTTGAACCCTTTTCTCGAGTAACTGTATCCGCGGCTTGTTCCACTTATTCTTCCTCCCATTACCTACATCAACAGTACCTACCTAGGCTAGTACCTACATGTATACCTAAGTGCCGCCTCGTGCTCCTTACTCCTAGCCTAGCACAACGACACCCGCCCCTCGCGCCCCCCGCGCCCCCCGCACACCCACATCACCTTATGTATCTTGTAAGCTCAACTCGAAAGAGCTTTTCTATGAATAGGTATATATTTATGGGGTTTCCTCATTTGTCAATTAGCTTCGGACGATAACTATAGGATGGCATGGAACGCGTCTCATCTCTGATGGGTTTGTTATTATTATAAATAGAACTCCATCCAACACGTTGATATCGAAGGCATCGAACAAAACCACTTTTAGAAGGGATAAGTTAGCAATGCTGGTCATGTACTTATATGTACCTACTTAGTGTAGGCTAGACGAGGCGGCGTGCCATGCGGGTATGTATGTGCTGTGCACGCGACTCGAACGAGGCCGTCATCTGATTTAGTTCAATGTCCATTAAAGTGAGCCGCAACGTGCACTCATTATTTACGTTCATTGAACGGCATACAAGTGTCTGCATAAGCGGCGGCGGCGGCGCGGCGGCGGCGGCGGCGGCGGGTACTCACTCGGCGGCCTCGGCTGCGCGCGCGACTCGCGAGCCACGAGCCAGCCAGCGCGCCGGTGCTGTGCAATACTTACATACGTACGACGACATTATCACGTCGCGCCGCCGCCACGCCGCCGCCGCGGGGCTCGCCCCCAGGCTGTTCACGACATTGCTTGCTTGCTAGGTTACGGGTTTTTTATTGCGAAACGTTATCATAATTGCAGGAATGTTATTTCGCATGTTATTACGTCGCCATTGATCTTCTTCGGACCTCCGCACCGTCATACTGCGAGGTGAGTGGGTAGCATGGACCGGTGGTGCTTGTAACGCTGTAGCTCCATTCGCACAGAAACTGGTTAACACAGTTCTGATTTAGTTTATCACTGAATTGTTCACGCGTCAGTGATACATCTGAATGATAGCCAAATTAGACCAGCTTGGCTAGACTGGCTTACCTCGGAGGACTGACCCCAAGGCTGTAGCTCGGTAGGAAGGTAGGCGTGGTCTCAGCGTGGTCTCAGCGTGCAGCGTCGGGGGGAATAATCCATTTTGAGAGTATAGTTGCCGTGTTGCCGTAGGTCTGTATCTATTTGTGTAGATCCTTGCACCAGCACAACAATACAGAGCAGACGCGACGAGCTTTATTCGATGTGGCGTGGCGTGGCGTGGCGTGTGGCGTGAAGCAGCGTGCGACCGATTCAAAGTGAACTTTCGCACGCTTAGTCTGATTCGCGTGGCTCCGCAGCTCCGAAGCGAGGCGGAGTGCCGAGTGCCGAGTGCCGAGTGCCGAGTGCCGCGGACGAAGAACTCATTTATCATACTGGCTGTGTACAGTTATCGAGCCGGCGGCGGCGGCGGGATTCGCGGGACTTGCGCGGGATCACTTAGCTACTTAGTAGAAAGGTACCTAGGTACAAAATAGGCAAGCAGGGAATGGCGAATAAATTGGACTCGAAGTTAAAGTAGCTAGGTGGCAATTGACGAGAAAGTACTACACAACTTAGGTATAACCTACCTACTAACCTGGGGGGCGATTCCAATCTCAAAGTTGAACTAATCATGGTCAGTTCATACTAACTCATAGTTATTCTGTGACTAAATAGTGACATTATGATGTCATGTTAATTAGTTTCCGCGCATATTTTGCTGTCAAGTGTCTAAAAAGAATGATCACGTGGTACAAAATTGTACCACGTAACCTGAAGAAATTACACTGGGCAGTGAAATATAACTTGACAGCAAAAGATTGGAAGCAAAAGATTGGAATAGGGGGGCTGAGCTGAGATAGTATAGTAGTAGGTAGCTATTAAACTTCAGATAAAATCCTATCCTATCCTATCCTATCCTATCCTACTATCCTATCCTACTAATATTATAAATGCGAAAGTTTAGATGTTTGGATGTTTAGATGTTTGGATGTTTGTGTTTCAATCACGTCGAAACTACTGAACCAACTTGGATGAAACTTGGCATATATATAGTTCGTAACCTGGATTGACATATAGGCTACTTTTTATCGCGAATAATTAACAGGATCTACAGGATAAAATGAACGAAAAGGATTAGCAGCGCCAATTGGCAAGAGGATTTCATTGTCATGTCATGTCGCGTCAGTTTGACAGGGCGTAGTACTACCTCTTTGGTCCAACGACTAACGTTTGACATTCCAGTACGAGTTCGGTGTAATGAGGTGTAATGTCAAGTTTCTCAAAGAAGTATCCGCTCGGTACACGCACAGATAATATAATGTACACGGAAAATGTAGACGCGTACGAAGTCGCGGGTAACTGCTAGTATTGAATAATGCATAGAACTTTATTTAACGTGAGAGGGTCCGAAATGTCCGAATACTTAGACGAATTCGAATGAATGCGGCAATGCGCGCCACGTGCGGTCTCAGCACTGCGAGAGCAGCAGCTGAAGACTTGGACATGCCGCATGCCGTGCCGGGGTGCAGGTCGCAGCACTGCGAGAGCAGCAGCTGAAGACTTGGACATGCCGCATGCCGTGCCGGGGTGCAGGTCTCAGCACTGCGAGAGCAGCAGCTGAAGACTTGGACATGCCGCATGCCGTGCCGGGGTGCAGGTCGCAGCACTGCGAGAGCAGCAGCTGAAGACTTGGACATGCCGCATGCCGTGCCGGGGTGCAGGTCGCAGCACTGCGAGAGCAGCAGCTGAAGACTTGGACATGCCGCATGCCGTGCCGGGGTGCAGGTCTCAGCACTGCGAGAGCAGCAGCTGAAGACTTGGACATGCCGCATGCCGTGCCGGGGTGCAGGTCGCAGCACTGCGAGAGCAGCAGCTGAAGACTTGGACATGCCGCATGCCGTGCCGGGGTGCAGGTCTCAGCACTGCGAGAGCAGCAGCTGAAGACTTGGACATGCCGCATGCCGTGCCGGGGTGCAGGTCTCAGCACTGCGAGAGCAGCAGCTGAAGACTTGGACATGCCGCATGCCGTGCCGGGGTGCAGGTCTCAGCACTGCGAGAGCAGCAGCTGAAGACTTGGACATGCCGCATGCCGTGCCGGGGTGCAGGTCTCAGCACTGCGAGAGCAGCAGCTGAAGACTTGGACATGCCGCATGCCGTGCCGGGGTGCAGGTCGCAGCACTGCGAGAGCAGCAGCTGAAGACTTGGACATGCCGCATGCCGTGCCGGGGTGCAGGTCTCAGCACTGCGAGAGCAGCAGCTGAAGACTTGGACATGCCGCATGCCGTGCCGGGGTGCAGGTCTCAGCACTGCGAGAGCAGCAGCTGAAGACTTGGACATGCCGCATGCCGTGCCGGGGTGCAGGTCTCAGCACTGCGAGAGCAGCAGCTGAAGACTTGGACATGCCGCATGCCGTGCCGGGGTGCAGGTCTCAGCACTGCGAGAGCAGCAGCTGAAGACTTGGACATGCCGCATGCCGTGCCGGGGTGCAGGTCTCAGCACTGCGAGAGCAGCAGCTGAAGACTTGGACATGCCGCATGCCGTGCCGGGGTGCAGGTCTCAGCACTGCGAGAGCAGCAGCTGAAGACTTGGACATGCCGCATGCCGTGCCGGGGTGCAGGTCTCAGCACTGCGAGAGCAGCAGCTGAAGACTTGGACATGCCGCATGCCGTGCCGGGGTGCAGGTCTCAGCACTGCGAGAGCAGCAGCTGAAGACTTGGACATGCCGCATGCCGTGCCGGGGTGCAGGTCTCAGCACTGCGAGAGCAGCAGCTGAAGACTTGGACATGCCGCATGCCGTGCCGGGGTGCAGGTCGCAGCACTGCGAGAGCAGCAGCTGAAGACTTGGACATGCCGCATGCCGTGCCGGGGTGCAGGTCTCAGCACTGCGAGAGCAGCAGCTGAAGACTTGGACATGCCGCATGCCGTGCCGGGGTGCAGGTCTCAGCACTGCGAGAGCAGCAGCTGAAGACTTGGACATGCCGCATGCCGTGCCGGGGTGCAGGTCTCAGCACTGCGAGAGCAGCAGCTGAAGACTTGGACATGCCGCATGCCGTGCCGGGGTGCAGGTCTCAGCACTGCGAGAGCAGCAGCTGAAGACTTGGACATGCCGCATGCCGTGCCGGGGTGAAGGTCTCAGCACTGCGAGAGCAGCAGCTGAAGACTTGGACATGCCGCATGCCGTGCCGGGGTGCAGGTCTCAGCACTGCGAGAGCAGCAGCTGAAGACTTGGACATGCCGCATGCCGTGCCGGGGTGCAGGTCTCAGCACTGCGAGAGCAGCAGCTGAAGACTTGGACATGCCGCATGCCGTGCCGGGGTGCAGGTCGCAGCACTGCGAGAGCAGCAGCTGAAGACTTGGACATGCCGCATGCCGTGCCGGGGTGCAGGTCTCAGCACTGCGAGAGCAGCAGCTGAAGACTTGGACATGCCGCATGCCGTGCCGGGGTGCAGGTCTCAGCACTGCGAGAGCAGCAGCTGAAGACTTGGACATGCCGCATGCCGTGCCGGGGTGCAGGTCGCAGCACTGCGAGAGCAGCAGCTGAAGACTTGGACATGCCGCATGCCGTGCCGGGGTGCAGGTCTCAGCACTGCGAGAGCAGCAGCTGAAGACTTGGACATGCCGCATGCCGTGCCGGGGTGCAGGTCTCAGCACTGCGAGAGCAGCAGCTGAAGACTTGGACATGCCGCATGCCGTGCCGGGGTGCAGGTCTCAGCACTGCGAGAGCAGCAGCTGAAGACTTGGACATGCCGCATGCCGTGCCGGGGTGCAGGTCTCAGCACTGCGAGAGCAGCAGCTGAAGACTTGGACATGCCGCATGCCGTGCCGGGGTGCAGGTCTCAGCACTGCGAGAGCAGCAGCTGAAGACTTGGACATGCCGCATGCCGTGCCGGGGTGCAGGTCTCAGCACTGCGAGAGCAGCAGCTGAAGACTTGGACATGCCGCATGCCGTGCCGGGGTGCAGGTCTCAGCACTGCGAGAGCAGCAGCTGAAGACTTGGACATGCCGCATGCCGTGCCGGGGTGCAGGTCTCAGCACTGCGAGAGCAGCAGCTGAAGACTTGGACATGCCGCATGCCGTGCCGGGGTGCAGGTCTCAGCACTGCGAGAGCAGCAGCTGAAGACTTGGACATGCCGCATGCCGTGCCGGGGTGCAGGTCTCAGCACTGCGAGAGCAGCAGCTGAAGACTTGGACATGCCGCATGCCGTGCCGGGGTGAAGGTCTCAGCACTGCGAGAGCAGCAGCTGAAGACTTGGACATGCCGCATGCCGTGCCGGGGTGCAGGTCTCAGCACTGCGAGAGCAGCAGCTGAAGACTTGGACATGCCGCATGCCGTGCCGGGGTGCAGGTCGCAGCACTGCGAGAGCAGCAGCTGAAGACTTGGACATGCCGCATGCCGTGCCGGGGTGCAGGTCTCAGCACTGCGAGAGCAGCAGCTGAAGACTTGGACATGCCGCATGCCGTGCCGGGGTGAAGGTCTCAGCACTGCGAGAGCAGCAGCTGAAGACTTGGACATGCCGCATGCCGTGCCGGGGTGAATAACACTCACTAAGCTAAAATTGTTGCGGAAACTTATTTCCTCTGTCCATGTATCATGTATCAACAAGCAATACAGAATACGCGCTCTGTATTATTATGTATTTATGGTGACATGATTTCTTTTTCATCTTGGAGTAGGTTGCTAGCATTAACTAGTTGCGTTTTGCGTACAGGTCTGCGGAAGACAACTTGATAACAGAGCTGGAGGCAGACGCGTTGAGCGGCGCGCGCGCACTGCGTACCCTGCGCCTCGCGCGCAACCTGCTGCGCACCGTGCCCAGGCACGCGCTGGCGCCGCTGCGCCATCTGCAGTCCCTGTGAGTACTGCGTACCCTGCGCCTCGCACGCAACCTGCTGCGCGCCGTGCCCAGGCACGCGCTGGCGCCGCTGCGCCATCTGCAGTCCCTGTGAGTACTGCGTACCCTGCGCCTCGCACGCAACCTGCTGCGCACCGTGCCCAGGCACGCGCTGGCGCCGCTGCGCCATCTGCAGTCCCTGTGAGTACTGCGTACCCTGCGCCTCGCACGCAACCTGCTGCGCACCGTGCCCAGGCACGCGCTGGCGCCGCTGCGCCATCTGCAGTCCCTGTGAGTACTGCGTACCCTGCGCCTCGCACGCAACCTGCTGCGCACCGTGCCCAGGCACGCGCTGGCGCCGCTGCGCCATCTGCAGTCCCTGTGAGTACTGCGTACCCTGCGCCTCGCACGCAACCTGCTGCGCACCGTGCCCAGGCACGCGCTGGCGCCGCTGCGCCATCTGCAGTCCCTGTGAGTACTGCGTACCCTGCGCCTCGCACGCAACCTGCTGCGCACCGTGCCCAGGCACGCGCTGGCGCCGCTGCGCCATCTGCAGTCCCTGTGAGTACTGCGTACCCTGCGCCTCGCACGCAACCTGCTGCGCACCGTGCCCAGGCACGCGCTGGCGCCGCTGCGCCATCTGCAGTCCCTGTGAGTACTGCGTACCCTGCGCCTCGCACGCAACCTGCTGCGCACCGTGCCCAGGCACGCGCTGGCGCCGCTGCGCCATCTGCAGTCCCTGTGAGTACTGCGTACCCTGCGCCTCGCACGCAACCTGCTGCGCGCCGTGCCCAGGCACGCGCTGGCGCCGCTGCGCCATCTGCAGTCCCTGTGAGTACTGCGTACCCTGCGCCTCGCACGCAACCTGCTGCGCACCGTGCCCAGGCACGCGCTGGCGCCGCTGCGCCATCTGCAGTCCCTGTGAGTACTGCGTACCCTGCGCCTCGCACGCAACCTGCTGCGCACCGTGCCCAGGCACGCGCTGGCGCCGCTGCGCCATCTGCAGTCCCTGTGAGTACTGCGTACCCTGCGCCTCGCACGCAACCTGCTGCGCGCCGTGCCCAGGCACGCGCTGGCGCCGCTGCGCCATCTGCAGTCCCTGTGAGTACTGCGTACCCTGCGCCTCGCACGCAACCTGCTGCGCACCGTGCCCAGGCACGCGCTGGCGCCGCTGCGCCATCTGCAGTCCCTGTGAGTACTGCGTACCCTGCGCCTCGCACGCAACCTGCTGCGCGCCGTGCCCAGGCACGCGCTGGCGCCGCTGCGCCATCTGCAGTCCCTGTGAGTACTGCGTACCCTGCGCCTCGCACGCAACCTGCTGCGCACCGTGCCCAGGCACGCGCTGGCGCCGCTGCGCCATCTGCAGTCCCTGTGAGTACTGCGTACCCTGCGCCTCGCACGCAACCTGCTGCGCACCGTGCCCAGGCACGCGCTGGCGCCGCTGCGCCATCTGCAGTCCCTGTGAGTACTGCGTACCCTGCGCCTCGCACGCAACCTGCTGCGCACCGTGCCCAGGCACGCGCTGGCGCCGCTGCGCCATCTGCAGTCCCTGTGAGTACTGCGTACCCTGCGCCTCGCACGCAACCTGCTGCGCGCCGTGCCCAGGCACGCGCTGGTCTTCGGCGAAGACTACATGTAAAGCTTTCAAGATCATCTATCATAGCAGTATTATATTGGGGGCTGTCAATCGAACGCCTCCGACCGAATATGACTTACGTATACTACAATTGAAATATAGATAATATTTTAATTAGGTCAAGTGTCACGTTGTAAGTAGTATACGTTGTACTGAGCCAGTTGACGATTGTTGCAGGAGCCTGGCCGGGAACCTGCTCTCCGAGCTGGGCGACTCGTCGCTGCCGGCGCTGCCTGCGCTGCACACATTGTGAGTATATTGACGATTGTTGCAGGAGCCTGGCCGGGAACCTGCTCTCCGAGCTGGGCGACTCGTCGCTGCCGGCGCTGCCTGCGCTGCACACATTGTGAGTATATTGACGATTGTTGCAGGAGCCTGGCCGGGAACCTGCTCTCCGAGCTGGACGACTCGTCGCTGCCGGCGCTGCCTGCGCTGCACACATTGTGAGTATGTTGACGATTGTTGCAGGAGCCTGGCCGGGAACCTGCTCTCCGAGCTGGACGACTCGTCGCTGCCGGCGCTGCCTGCGCTGCACACATTGTGAGTATGTTGACGATTGTTGCAGGAGCCTGGCCGGGAACCTGCTCTCCGAGCTGGACGACTCGTCGCTGCCGGCGCTGCCTGCGCTGCACACATTGTGAGTATGTTGACGATTGTTGCAGGAGCCTGGCCGGGAACCTGCTCTCCGAGCTGGACGACTCGTCGCTGCCGGCGCTGCCTGCGCTGCACACATTGTGAGTATGTTGACGATTGTTGCAGGAGCCTGGCCGGGAACCTGCTCTCCGAGCTGGACGACTCGTCGCTGCCGGCGCTGCCTGCGCTGCACACATTGTGAGTATGTTGACGATTGTTGCAGGAGCCTGGCCGGGAACCTGCTCTCCGAGCTGGACGACTCGTCGCTGCCGGCGCTGCCTGCGCTGCACACATTGTGAGTATGTTGACGATTGTTGCAGGAGCCTGGCCGGGAACCTGCTCTCCGAGCTGGACGACTCGTCGCTGCCGGCGCTGCACATAGACATTCGTTTATTCATTACCCGCGACTTCGTAAGCGTCTACAGTTTCCTTGTACATTATATTATCTGTGCGTGTACCGAGCGGATACTTCTTTGAGAAACTTGACATTACACCTCATTACACCGAACTCGTACTGAAATGTCAAACGCTAGTCGTTAGACCAAAGAGATAGTACTACGTCCTGTCAAACTGACGTGACATGACATGACAATGAAATCCTCTTGCCAATTTGGCGCTGCTAATCCTTTTCGTTCATTTTATCCTGTAGATCCTGTTAATTATTCGGGATAAAAAGTAGCCTATGTGTCAATCCAGGTGACGAACTATATATATGCCAAGTTTCATCCAAGTTGGTTCAGTAGTTTCGACGTGATTGAAACACAAACATCCAAACATCTAAACTTTCGCATTTATAATATTAGTAGGATAGGATAGGATAGGATAGGAAGTAGGATAGGATAGGATTAGTAGGATAGGATAGGATGCTATGCATACGTGTCGCGCGAACTACTTATGCCAGATTTATCAGAAAGTTAGTTGTGGAAACGGCCGGAAGGATATCCCACTAGCCCCACTAATATTATAAATGCGAAACTTTAGATGTTTGTGTTTCAATCACGTCGAAACTACTGTACCAACTCGGATGAAACTAGGCATATATATAGTTCATAATCTGGATTGACACATAGGCTACTTTTATCCCGAATACTGAACAGGATCTACAGGATAAAATGAACGAACGGGAATGAATAACAGCGGCAATTGGCAAGATGATGACGTGATGTCACGTCGCGATGCCGGAAACTGATTTCATAAACAAAGTAAACAACTCCATGCAGATAATGAATGAACCTCTCGGCGGAATTAGGCAAAGTGATTTACATAACATAATGTCCTTCCTGTTTACGAGTAAGCTACTTAGCGGCGGCCAACTTACTTCTACAAGAGGCAGTACAGTACCCAGCAGCATCACTACTTCCGGTCCGTGCCGTGGAACCGATCAGGCTAGACTAGTAGGTACATACTGGTTGGTGTGGTAAGCTCCATCAAAGTTCATTGCCAATACCTACTTAATCATTATTATGATAATATCAGTGAGTGCCCTTGGCCACAGATCTAATAGTAGTAGATACCGAGGTAGTTACTCGTATAAGCTCCTAGTTACTCGATAAAGGTACGGTGGTGTTGATGTCACCGTGCGTTGACTATCAGGGCTGGCAATGCTACCTCTAATGCCAGCCCTGCGGACGTTGACCCCCCACGCGCAAATCCATCTCTGCCACTACATACCTACCTACCTAATACATTCAAGATTAGTGACAAGCTTGTCGGGCGTGAAGCGCACAAGTCAGGTTCCCGGCACACGATTGGCTCGACTCATAATCGGAGTGACGTCGGTGCGGTGTAGTGCACCACTTACTTACGCACATCTACATAATATTCTGCAGCGATACTCCCTACCTATATTAGGAGCAGGAGCTGAACTGTGACGGCAGCGGCAGAGGGGTGGGGGGGCGCGCGGGGGGGAGGGAGCGAGAGGACAAGCGCGATGCGCACATCCTATCCTATCCTACTAATATTACTAGTTGTCCTGTGAGAACATAGACCTCGCAAGTCTTTATAACCATGCAATAACCGACCCTTTCCCCTTTCTCCTGGCTAAATCGAATTTCAGGTGCTTGAATTTAGACTTTTGAGCAAAATAAGTTTTAGCGATTACTCGCGTTCCCTTGGTCCTAGGAGGTCGAATCTGGTGTCTACAGATTTGTCTCGTAAAGGCGAAGAGGACTAATTGATATTCTAATTGATATTGGTAGAAGTCAATTTTCGGGAAAAAATAATTCCCTCTTTTTGGAAATATTTTTACACCATCTTGTGTAAAATGAAGTCTTTCGTGTGCTTCTCAAATTTGATTGAAATCCGTCGATAAATAACGCTACAGCAAACTTTCCCTCTTTTCTCCCCTATTTTTCCCCCAAAGGAAAATCGCGCTCTACAAAAAAAATTAAATAAATCAAGGAACATGTGTGCCGATTTTCATCGAAATCGGTTAATAAATGCGACCTGTAGGCGATTACTGACAGACAGACAGACAGCCGGGCAAAAGCATTTTTGGCCAATCTCGAATCTGAGACGCTTCGCTCGCTCGGTCAATAAATACGAAAGTTTAGATGTTTGGATGTTTGTGTTTCAATCACGTCGAAACTACTGAACCAACTTGGATGAAACTTGGCATATATATAGTTCGTAACCTGGATTGACACATAGGCTACTTTTTATCCCGAATAATTAACAGGATCTACAGGATAAAATTAACGAACGGGATTAGCAGCGCCAATTTTAGCAAGAGGATGATGTCATGTCATGTCACGTCAGTTTGACAGGACGTAGTACTACCTCTTTGGTCTAACGACTAACGTCTGACATTCGAGTACGGGTTCGGTGTAATGTCAAGTTTCTCAAAGAAGTATCCACTCGATACACGCACAGATAATATAATGTACACGGAAACGGTACTCGCGTACGAAGTCGCGGGTAACTGCTAGTCCAACCCTCTTAATTGGCGAATAATCTGCTTTTAAGTTATTTACTGAAATATTTTGTCGCTAACTGAAGTTAGGTGACGGAAAACAAACGTTCAATAAAGCCTGCACCGGAGAAGTGTTTGTCCTAATTGAATAGAGAAGCCTTATTCGTTTTAGGATGTAAATAATGTTGATCCGTTTGGGCAGCGTCAGCAGGCCGAGGGGAGGGGAGGGGAGGCGCTGGTCTGTTCCACTCCCCGAGGCCTGGGTCTGCGTACCACACGCCGGCTCATTTATTTGTGCCAAATTAAATTAAGTTACTAATGGAAAATGATGCCTTGCATTATGACACCTACCTAAGTCTTTAGAAGCGTTAATAAAACGGCTCATAAATAAACAAAATAGGCTCTCTAATTTACTTTGTAAGTATAATCAAAGACTCGTTAGTTGCGGTGCCGCCGCGCCGCGCCGCCGCCGCGCCGCCGCCACGCCGCCGCCGCGCCTCGGACTGTACCTATACGTACACACAGACATCTAACCTATGGTTGTTAGAGTAATGTCTGTGCACTTCACTGACGCAAAGCAGCAAACTCACTCAACTCTCCATGTTTTGACGTATTCTATTCTATTGTTATATATCAGACACCAAAACGTAGCACACCATCTAGTAGGTACTTACCTACTGTAGGTAGGCTACTTATTGAAAGGTCGCAGTGCGGGACTAGGTAGTGGGTAGGTGTAGGCTACCTGCGTGCGAGCAGGTGCGCTGCAGCCACCAGCACGACGAGGACTGCGGGGGTAGGTGTAGGCTACCTGCGTGCGAGCAGGTGCGCTGCAGCCACCAGCACGACGAGGACTGCGGGGGTAGGTGTAGGCTACCTGCGTGCGAGCAGGTGCGCTGCAGCCACCAGCACGACGAGGACTGCGGGGGTAGGTGTAGGCTACCTGCGTGCGAGCAGGTGCGCTGCAGCCACCAGCACGACGAGGACTGCGGGGGTAGGTGTAGGCTACCTGCGTGCGAGCAGGTGCGCTGCAGCCACCAGCACGACGAGGACTGCGGGGGTAGGTGTAGGCTACCTGCGTGCGA
Source organism: Gandaritis pyraliata (assembly GCA_947859175.1). Classification (NCBI taxonomy): domain Eukaryota; kingdom Metazoa; phylum Arthropoda; class Insecta; order Lepidoptera; family Geometridae; genus Gandaritis; species Gandaritis pyraliata. The sequence continues at coordinate 9,202,557 of OX401869.1, read as the reverse complement.
GCAGGTGCGCTGCAGCCACCAGCACGACGAGGACTGCGGGGGTAGGTGTAGGCTACCTGCGTGCGAGCAGGTGCGCTGCAGCCACCAGCACGACGAGGACTGCGGGGGTAGGTGTAGGCTACCTGCGTGCGAGCAGGTGCGCTGCAGCCACCAGCACGACGAGGACTGCGGGGGTAGGTGTAGGCTACCTGCGTGCGAGCAGGTGCGCTGCAGCCACCAGCACGACGAGGACTGCGGGGGTAGGTGTAGGCTACCTGCGTGCGAGCAGGTGCGCTGCAGCCACCAGCACGACGAGGACTGCGGGGGTAGGTGTAGGCTACCTGCGTGCGAGCAGGTGCGCTGCAGCCACCAGCACGACGAGGACTGCGGGGGTAGGTGTAGGCTACCTGCGTGCGAGCAGGTGCGCTGCAGCCACCAGCACGACGAGGGGTATGATGTGATGTACTGGTTCAGTGCTCGTCCGAGTGGTACCTAACCTAGCTATACCTAACCTACTCAAATATTTACGAGGATATGTTTCGTCAACGACTAGCTTCGACTACTAGCTACCACAGATTATACTATATGTACCTACTATAACCTAAGGAATTGTTCAATTAGCCGAACCGGGCGAAGTGAGCCGATGATGGGGAAACGCTTTATTGCCGTAAAGGTTTTTGTGTGGTGCTTAGTGCGGGAGAGGATCTCCATTGCCTGCAGGCGGCCGACTCCCGGCGGCACTCACGGCTGGAATGTGTGTGTATTGAGTTGCGTTACGCACGCCCCCCCCCTCCCCCCCCCCCCCTTAGGTTCGTATTCATGATTGGGGGGTTTTCTTGGGAAAATAAACACGGTGGGTTCCCACGTCCTTCCGCGTCAGTGTTTTAGAGGTGATTTAGTCCTCTCGGTTACTGGAACCCGCTTCATGTGCGTTTTTGGCCGCGGTGAGGTCATGGTAAGGCTAGTTGCCGCCGCTTGAGGTTCGGCGTTCACCTTTGACGGTAGGTTTGGTCTCTCCTGACCAACCCTCGTTTTGCATCCGGGCTTGGGACCGGCATAGGCGGAGTTTATAATCATAACTTCATTTATAATTATAACTTTAGAAAATATCCATAACTTTTCATAAGCACGATAGTTCACAAAGTATGGGTATTATCGTGTGTGACACACCACATCTCCGACTGAGATAAAAATCACGTCGAGTCGAGCGAGGGGGAGAAAGACAACCGTCGACTGTCGTTTTGTTTGGTTCCATCCAAGTGTTCCAACCAACTTTCAAAGTGGTCATATCGCTCATTTCTGAATGTTTCTTTGTCCAAAAGGTTTGTTTGAGGAGGTGCACAAACAAACGGTGCTGTGTGATCTGACAAACTCAGCTCCCGCACTAACCTATGCTTGGCTTGGCTGGCTAGTCAGCTCGCAGCTAGTGTTTACCAATGTATGTGTAGCGTGACTTGCCACAAACAACACAAAGCGTCGGCAGACAGGTCGGCGGGCGACGCGACTCTATACACACACACACACACACAACCATTCCATTTTCATAAATATGCGACGCTGCTCTAAAAAAGAAACGATTGGTCTCTCGCATTCTCATCGCATCGCATCGCATCCGTCAAAACAAGCAGCTTCATAAAGTTTTGCATAAACATGGATATTTGGTTTGGTGAGTCGAGCTGTGCTGTAGCTCGCTCACCGCGCTTGCTAATTTCTTAGATCTCAGCTCGCTGCAGGAATCGGTATTATCATATCAGTCACTACACTAGATCTAGATGTCGAGGAGGAAGTTTATTTTATAAAATTAGCTATTAGCTCTAGTATATAATAGGTAAGCAATAGGTATACCTACCTTCCATATAGGTACAATCTAAGAACTAACTTTTTCCGCCTTGAAGGGATTACGAGTAGCCGGCTCATGTGGCTGTTTGGCCACATGAGCCTCGTAATTGCTCATTAAACAACTCATTTGAGTTGCGTTTGTTGCAGAGTGTTAAAGAGGAACCGCATCGCGCACATCGGCGCCCGCGCCTTCGCCGACACGCCCAACCTGCGCGTGCTGTAAGTATACCTACCATGCGCACCGCACCGACCTCTCACTCTACTATACTAACTAACTACTTGCTTGAATCACTCTTACAAACTCGTACAATAAAATCAAGTGCGGTGAGTGAAGCGAGCCCCAAATTATTTTGGTTTCCTAATAAACATACCTACCTAGGTTAAGGTAGGTACCTACATTCAGTCAGAAAAGTCAGTCAGAATGGATGTTTTGTTGATGGTTCGTAATTAATTTTTTTTTTGTTGTTAGATTGGCACAACTGTTTTCGATTTTGGCGCGGAATTGGAGTTGCATCTGTTATTTAAATTAAATACAGTGCTGTTTTTAGTTAGTGTGTATTGCGAATTTCATAGTGCTTATGCGTGGTACAAAGCGTTCAAAAGCGGTCGAAATGTGATGGGAGGTTTGCGTCGCTCTGGTAGGCCATTGATGTCTACTGAAGTTAACATCGCAAAAGTGAAAGAAATATAACTGAAAATCCTCATTCAAGTTTGAGAGAGATAGCCGCTGAACTTTGTGTGTCTCACGAGTTGATGAGTTGATGAAATAATCCCTCGGGTCGGCTCGGGTATGAGTATGAAACATGTTGCCGCTCGGCTAGCGCTAGGGTTTGGCACCACGCCGCGTCGCGCCGCGTCGCGCCGCGTGCCGACGCCGCGATAGTGCGTCGCGCCGCGTGCCGACGCCGCGATAGTGCGTCGCGCCGCGTGCCGACGCCGCGATAGTGCGCCTTCGCTGCGCACGACGCCATCATTACTCAACTCATTTTTGACCAAAAACTCGACAAAAACATCGAGCACTGGCTTGGGCATTTATGCCCGGGATACACGAGGCTAGTTTTTCAAGCTAGGATAGCAAGCTAGTGTCAGTAAGCTAGCAAGCTAGTACTTGTGGCTTCGTGTAGACAAAACTAGCTTCATTTATAAGCTAGTAAACTAGTAAGCTAGTTGACAAGCCAGGACAGTTTTAAATAGGATGGAGTTCTATTTTTTAGGCTAGTAGCGCCCCCCACCACTGATTTTACTATCCTGGCTTGTGTACTAGCTTCATGTGGCCGGCGAAGCTTTCAGTTGACTCGTAAGCAGTAACCACGTGTTTTGTTTGTTTTTCTCCGCGACGTGTTTTTGAGATTTTAAGATGCCCAAACTAAGTACGGAGATAAATTTAAAGTTCGTACAACTATACCGTGAACATGAATGTTTGTGGAACGCTACCCTTTCTATTTATAAAGACAAGTGTAAACGGGATTCAGCGCTCCAAAAAATGTGTGACGAGTAAAAAGACAAAAGGCATTGATATGACTACCTTTTACTTTTTTTTATTTTTTATTTACTCCTTTTTTTTTCGCGTGCAGTTCATTTTGGACGTGTGGTCACCTCGGTCACAGCAATAATACTAGCTTAAAATAAAATAGCCTCATGTAAACAGAACTAGCATATTCCAAGCCAGGTCAGCTAGCCAAGACAGTTTCAAAGAAAACTAGCTTGCTATCCTGGCTTGAAAAACTAGCCTCGTGTATCCCGGGCATTATTAGGGTGTCTGTAGCTTTCAAGGTTTTTCAAATATTTTAGTTGCCATAAAATACCAAACTACCGAGAGTTTGGTATTTTTCCATAATAAATGTACAATTAATGCTAATTGCACAATTTTACAGCAGTGCATTTTTGTGCTTACTTAGAATAAATTAAGTTAGTACACGTTTGACCGTCGCGGCAATCGTCGTATTCAGTTATCATTAAAGCAATTACGTAAATATCAAGCATTCTTATCAATTATCATATCATTTTAAAGTTGTAGGGCGAGACCCTACAATAAATAAACATTTCAAAGCATATTCATACTTAAACTTGGTAACCTGTATCTTTTAGTCTTTATTATATTTAATTTTTGCATGTCCTTTTATAGTCTATAAAAAATTATCAGCAACTTTTTAGCACGTTTGTAAAGCACGCTGTGTTCACTGTATTTAGAAACTGCGCCGTGAATGATTATTTTTACACCATAATTTTATTTAAGATTTATGTGCATGTTTCAATTTGTGAACCAATTAATAAAAAAATTATAATTATAAAAAATGTAGCTATTGTCTGGAATCCGTATTTTCTAAGGATAGAGACATCGATAATCCGCAATCTTATCACATTGTATTTATCAACAGGCGATTGGAAGAGAATTTGCTGAGCGAGGTTCCTCCGGCCATCCAACTACTGCCGCTGCTGGAAGATCTGTAAGAGTTTAAACCACAGTCTAGCTACCAGTACCTACTGAGTATTACCGTGTTGCATTGCATTGCAGGTCACTGGCGAGTAACCGCGTGGAGGAGGTGGGCGCAGGCGCGCTGTTGGGCTGCCGGCGCCTGGCGCGACTCGAGCTGCGAGCCAACCCGCTCACGCGACTGCACACGCACGCCCTGGCGCACCTGCCGCACCTCAGCACGCTGTGAGTACTGCGCCTGCCTACAGCGCACCGTGAGTACTGCCGGCGCCTGGCGCGCCTCGAGCTGCGAGCCTACCCGCTCACGCGACTGCACACGCACGCCCTGGCGCACCTGCCGCACCTCAGCACGCTGTGAGTACTGCGCCTGCCTACAGCGCACCGTGAGTACTGCCGGCGCCTGGCGCGCCTCGAGCTGCGAGCCAACCCGCTCACGCGACTGCACACGCACGCCCTGGCGCACCTGCCGCACCTCAGCACGCTGTGAGTACTGCGCCTGCCTACAGCGCACCGTGAGTACTGCCGGCGCCTGGCGCGACTCGAGCTGCGAGCCTACCCGCTCACGCGACTGCACACGCACGCCCTGGCGCACCTGCCGCACCTCAGCACGCTGTGAGTACTGCGCCTGCCTACAGCGCACCGTGAGTACTGCCGGCGCCTGGCGCGCCTCGAGCTGCGAGCCTACCCGCTCACGCGACTGCACACGCACGCCCTGGCGCACCTGCCGCACCTCAGCACGCTGTGAGTACTGCGCCTGCCTACAGCGCACCGTGAGTACTGCCGGCGCCTGGCGCGCCTCGAGCTGCGAGCCAACCCGCTCACGCGACTGCACACGCACGCCCTGGCGCACCTGCCGCACCTCAGCACGCTGTGAGTACTGCGCCTGCCTACAGCGCACCGTGAGTACTGCCGGCGCCTGGCGCGCCTCGAGCTGCGAGCCTACCCGCTCACGCGACTGCACACGCACGCCCTGGCGCACCTGCCGCACCTCAGCACGCTGTGAGTACTGCGCCTGCCTACAGCGCACCGTGAGTACTGCCGGCGCCTGGCGCGCCTCGAGCTGCGAGCCTACCCGCTCACGCGACTGCACACGCACGCCCTGGCGCACCTGCCGCACCTCAGCACGCTGTGAGTACTGCGCCTGCCTACAGCGCACCGTGAGTACTGCCGGCGCCTGGCGCGCCTCGAGCTGCGAGCCTACCCGCTCACGCGACTGCACACGCACGCCCTGGCGCACCTGCCGCACCTCAGCACGCTGTGAGTACTGCGCCTGCCTACAGCGCACCGTGAGTACTGCCGGCGCCTGGCGCGCCTCGAGCTGCGAGCCAACCCGCTCACGCGACTGCACACGCACGCCCTGGCGCACCTGCCGCACCTCAGCACGCTGTGAGTACTGCGCCTGCCTACAGCGCACCGTGAGTACTGCCGGCGCCTGGCGCGCCTCGAGCTGCGAGCCTACCCGCTCACGCGACTGCACACGCACGCCCTGGCGCACCTGCCGCACCTCAGCACGCTGTGAGTACTGCGCCTGCCTACAGCGCACCGTGAGTACTGCCGGCGCCTGGCGCGCCTCGAGCTGCGAGCCTACCCGCTCACGCGACTGCACACGCACGCCCTGGCGCACCTGCCGCACCTCAGCACGCTGTGAGTACTGCGCCTGCCTACAGCGCACCGTGAGTACTGCCGGCGCCTGGCGCGCCTCGAGCTGCGAGCCAACCCGCTCACGCGACTGCACACGCACGCCCTGGCGCACCTGCCGCACCTCAGCACGCTGTGAGTACTGCGCCTGCCTACAGCGCACCGTGAGTACTGCCGGCGCCTGGCGCGCCTCGAGCTGCGAGCCTACCCGCTCACGCGACTGCACACGCACGCCCTGGCGCACCTGCCGCACCTCAGCACGCTGTGAGTACTGCGCCTGCCTACAGCGCACCGTGAGTACTGCCGGCGCCTGGCGCGCCTCGAGCTGCGAGCCTACCCGCTCACGCGACTGCACACGCACGCCCTGGCGCACCTGCCGCACCTCAGCACGCTGTGAGTACTGCGCCTGCCTACAGCGCACCGTGAGTACTGCCGGCGCCTGGCGCGCCTCGAGCTGCGAGCCTACCCGCTCACGCGACTGCACACGCACGCCCTGGCGCACCTGCCGCACCTCAGCACGCTGTGAGTACTGCGCCTGCCTACAGCGCACCGTGAGTACTGCCGGCGCCTGGCGCGCCTCGAGCTGCGAGCCTACCCGCTCACGCGACTGCACACGCACGCCCTGGCGCACCTGCCGCACCTCAGCACGCTGTGAGTACTGCGCCTGCCTACAGCGCACCGTGAGTACTGCCGGCGCCTGGCGCGCCTCGAGCTGCGAGCCAACCCGCTCACGCGACTGCACACGCACGCCCTGGCGCACCTGCCGCACCTCAGCACGCTGTGAGTACTGCGCCTGCCTACAGCGCACCGTGAGTACTGCCGGCGCCTGGCGCGCCTCGAGCTGCGAGCCTACCCGCTCACGCGACTGCACACGCACGCCCTGGCGCACCTGCCGCACCTCAGCACGCTGTGAGTACTGCGCCTGCCTACAGCGCACCGTGAGTACTGCCGGCGCCTGGCGCGCCTCGAGCTGCGAGCCTACCCGCTCACGCGACTGCACACGCACGCCCTGGCGCACCTGCCGCACCTCAGCACGCTGTGAGTACTGCGCCTGCCTACAGCGCACCGTGAGTACTGCCGGCGCCTGGCGCGCCTCGAGCTGCGAGCCTACCCGCTCACGCGACTGCACACGCACGCCCTGGCGCACCTGCCGCACCTCAGCACGCTGTGAGTACTGCGCCTGCCTACAGCGCACCGTGAGTACTGCCGGCGCCTGGCGCGCCTCGAGCTGCGAGCCTACCCGCTCACGCGACTGCACACGCACGCCCTGGCGCACCTGCCGCACCTCAGCACGCTGTGAGTACTGCGCCTGCCTACAGCGCACCGTGAGTACTGCCGGCGCCTGGCGCGCCTCGAGCTGCGAGCCTACCCGCTCACGCGACTGCACACGCACGCCCTGGCGCACCTGCCGCACCTCAGCACGCTGTGAGTACTGCGCCTGCCTACAGCGCACCGTGAGTACTGCCGGCGCCTGGCGCGCCTCGAGCTGCGAGCCTACCCACTCACGCGACTGCACACGCACGCCCTGGCGCACCTGCCGCACCTCAGCACGCTGTGAGTACTGCGCCTGCCTACAGCGCACCGTGAGTACTGCCGGCGCCTGGCGCGCCTCGAGCTGCGAGCCTACCCGCTCACGCGACTGCACACGCACGCCCTGGCGCACCTGCCGCACCTCAGCACGCTGTGAGTACTGCGCCTGCCTACAGCGCACCGTGAGTACTGCCGGCGCCTGGCGCGCCTCGAGCTGCGAGCCAACCCGCTCACGCGACTGCACACGCACGCCCTGGCGCACCTGCCGCACCTCAGCACGCTGTGAGTACTGCGCCTGCCTACAGCGCACCGTGAGTACTGCCGGCGCCTGGCGCGCCTCGAGCTGCGAGCCTACCCGCTCACGCGACTGCACACGCACGCCCTGGCGCACCTGCCGCACCTCAGCACGCTGTGAGTACTGCGCCTGCCTACAGCGCACCGTGAGTACTGCCGGCGCCTGGCGCGCCTCGAGCTGCGAGCCAACCCGCTCACGCGACTGCACACGCACGCCCTGGCGCACCTGCCGCACCTCAGCACGCTGTGAGTACTGCGCCTGCCTACAGCGCACCGTGAGTACTGCCGGCGCCTGGCGCGCCTCGAGCTGCGAGCCAACCCGCTCACGCGACTGCACACGCACGCCCTGGCGCACCTGCCGCACCTCAGCACGCTGTGAGTACTGCGCCTGCCTACAGCGCACCGTGAGTACTGCCGGCGCCTGGCGCGCCTCGAGCTGCGAGCCAACCCGCTCACGCGACTGCACACGCACGCCCTGGCGCACCTGCCGCACCTCAGCACGCTGTGAGTACTGCGCCTGCCTACAGCGCACCGTGAGTACTGCCGGCGCCTGGCGCGCCTCGAGCTGCGAGCCAACCCGCTCACGCGACTGCACACGCACGCCCTGGCGCACCTGCCGCACCTCAGCACGCTGTGAGTACTGCGCCTGCCTACAGCGCACCGTGAGTACTGCCGGCGCCTGGCGCGCCTCGAGCTGCGAGCCTACCCGCTCACGCGACTGCACACGCACGCCCTGGCGCACCTGCCGCACCTCAGCACGCTGTGAGTACTGCGCCTGCCTACAGCGCACCGTGAGTACTGCCGGCGCCTGGCGCGCCTCGAGCTGCGAGCCAACCCGCTCACGCGACTGCACACGCACGCCCTGGCGCACCTGCCGCACCTCAGCACGCTGTGAGTACTGCGCCTGCCTACAGCGCACCGTGAGTACTGCCGGCGCCTGGCGCGCCTCGAGCTGCGAGCCTACCCGCTCACGCGACTGCACACGCACGCCCTGGCGCACCTGCCGCACCTCAGCACGCTGTGAGTACTGCGCCTGCCTACAGCGCACCGTGAGTACTGCCGGCGCCTGGCGCGCCTCGAGCTGCGAGCCTACCCGCTCACGCGACTGCACACGCACGCCCTGGCGCACCTGCCGCACCTCAGCACGCTGTGAGTACTGCGCCTGCCTACAGCGCACCGTGAGTACTGCCGGCGCCTGGCGCGCCTCGAGCTGCGAGCCAACCCGCTCACGCGACTGCACACGCACGCCCTGGCGCACCTGCCGCACCTCAGCACGCTGTGAGTACTGCGCCTGCCTACAGCGCACCGTGAGTACTGCCGGCGCCTGGCGCGCCTCGAGCTGCGAGCCTACCCGCTCACGCGACTGCACACGCACGCCCTGGCGCACCTGCCGCACCTCAGCACGCTGTGAGTACTGCGCCTGCCTACAGCGCACCGTGAGTACTGCCGGCGCCTGGCGCGCCTCGAGCTGCGAGCCAACCCGCTCACGCGACTGCACACGCACGCCCTGGCGCACCTGCCGCACCTCAGCACGCTGTGAGTACTGCGCCTGCCTACAGCGCACCGTGAGTACTGCCGGCGCCTGGCGCGCCTCGAGCTGCGAGCCTACCCGCTCACGCGACTGCACACGCACGCCCTGGCGCACCTGCCGCACCTCAGCACGCTGTGAGTACTGCGCCTGCCTACAGCGCACCGTGAGTACTGCCGGCGCCTGGCGCGCCTCGAGCTGCGAGCCTACCCGCTCACGCGACTGCACACGCACGCCCTGGCGCACCTGCCGCACCTCAGCACGCTGTGAGTACTGCGCCTGCCTACAGCGCACCGTGAGTACTGCCGGCGCCTGGCGCGCCTCGAGCTGCGAGCCAACCCGCTCACGCGACTGCACACGCACGCCCTGGCGCACCTGCCGCACCTCAGCACGCTGTGAGTACTGCGCCTGCCTACAGCGCACCGTGAGTACTGCCGGCGCCTGGCGCGCCTCGAGCTGCGAGCCTACCCGCTCACGCGACTGCACACGCACGCCCTGGCGCACCTGCCGCACCTCAGCACGCTGTGAGTACTGCGCCTGCCTACAGCGCACCGTGAGTACTGCCGGCGCCTGGCGCGCCTCGAGCTGCGAGCCAACCCGCTCACGCGACTGCACACGCACGCCCTGGCGCACCTGCCGCACCTCAGCACGCTGTGAGTACTGCGCCTGCCTACAGCGCACCGTGAGTACTGCCGGCGCCTGGCGCGCCTCGAGCTGCGAGCCTACCCGCTCACGCGACTGCACACGCACGCCCTGGCGCACCTGCCGCACCTCAGCACGCTGTGAGTACTGCGCCTGCCTACAGCGCACCGTGAGTACTGCCGGCGCCTGGCGCGCCTCGAGCTGCGAGCCTACCCGCTCACGCGACTGCACACGCACGCCCTGGCGCACCTGCCGCACCTCAGCACGCTGTGAGTACTGCGCCTGCCTACAGCGCACCGTGAGTACTGCCGGCGCCTGGCGCGCCTCGAGCTGCGAGCCTACCCGCTCACGCGACTGCACACGCACGCCCTGGCGCACCTGCCGCACCTCAGCACGCTGTGAGTACTGCGCCTGCCTACAGCGCACCGTGAGTACCTACTGCGAATCTCGGCTTTATTAGACGCGTATGTGACGTATTTAGGCGGCATTGATTGTTTGTCATATGACTCAGTGCGATCTAAGTAACCGCGCGTGTCGCCCGCAAACATAGAATACAATAAATTAACTAACTAACTTTTAACTGGAACCGTACATTTGGTCCTTCGAACCGGATGTACGGTCCCAGTTAGGACCGTACACTAAAAAAGTTTATTTACTGTATTGTATTACAAATTTATTGTATTTTTAACCGACTTCAAAAAAATATGTTTGTTACCTCAGAACTCCGTCATTTATGAACCGATTTCAAAAATTCTTTTTTTATCTAAAAGGATATACTTCCAGATTGGTCCCATTTAATTTTCATCAAAATCGGTTCAGTAGTTTGGGTTATAAATAGAAATAACTGAAAAATATGCCAAGTTGCGGCGTAGCGCCTACTTTTTTACTGCTAGCAAAGATGCAATATGCCAAGTTGCGGCGTAGCGCCTACCATTTTACTGCTAGCAACAATGGACCCTTTGTGGTGCACACCTAAATTTTTACATTTTTCTAAATTTGTCAATAAACCCAGTTTGTACATTCAAACCGCATTTAATTGGAGAAAAGCAAAAACCCACCAGTTGTTCCTCTAACTAAAGAATCAACACCAACCACGTGCACGAAATTGCGTATTTTGCTTTCCTGTGACTTTTATGTGGTGTTTATAGTCACTAGAACATTCCCAATGAACTGTCATCATCATCATCATCTGATGATGAAGCTGGTAGTCGAATTGAAGTCGGTTTTCCAGTTTTTTAACTTATAAATTATACTAACTACTACTAACACTAGAGTTACTAACTCTTTCCTGATCATTCTGCTTTTTAGTAGGTAAGCCCATCAACGATCACCATGTACTATTACCATATTTACCATGTATAAACAAGTAATAAATATTGAGTATCACTCAGTTGGGGAATAGTAAGTTACTCTGAAAACACGTATACTTAATTAAAATTTAAAAAGCCTCCGAATCTTGAACCGATTTTCATCAAACATAGCTATGAACAGTCCCATCTAATTGACCTTTCAAACAAAACAAACAGTCCGCCGATAGAGCTTCCGGCGGAAGTGGACCGGAGCCGAAGCCGGCACATAGCTCCGGAAAGTCCGGAAGCTCAAGGTTGCTAGGCGTGCTCCGCTCGGACGCGGGACTACATGACACGGTTCAGATAGGGACTGCACGACACTTTACACATATGCACTGGTAGTACTGACACCCTCCGTAGCGTGGTGTCCAGTAGAGCCCCGTGCCTCCGCGCGCTGGCCGGGACTCTGGTGGCGGTGGCGCTGGTGTCCGTCCGGCCGTAGACAAGCTCCCTCCCTGCTGGTCCCGCCCTCTTCAGTTATTAGTGCGTAGAGTTGCGTTCGATAAATGTAAAAATAACATGTAGGTAAGTACTTCAAATATTCGTATTTTATGGTGGAATTACACGTAAATGTTGGTAAGTATAACAGGCATAATAATATATAAAAAATAGATTGACCTCCTCGTCGAGAAGCTGCATCAATAGGAAATCGTTTGGTGGGTGTTAACTGTTATGTAATGATGAGATCTATATCTATCGGCGGCCAGAGGGCGGCCGGAGGTCGCTCGTAAAGCACATTGTAAACCCACCCACCCCCTCCCCCTCCCTCCATCCCTCTCCTCCCGTATTATAATCTGGAGATTATTGTCAACTTTATTGCAATTTTTTTTAACCAATCTCTTTTATAGCGTGTCAGAAAATTCTCGTTTCTTTTACGGCTTTCTTTTTCCTGCAATTTATGAAACAACTAGTTTCGTAGAGCTTCCCTCGCGTGGTGGTGTGTCAGTGTGCGTGCAGGGATACTCCCGACCATCACCTGTACTAGGTACATGACCGGGGTTTTTTGACAAGTTGAGATATTTTGGCATTTTGTACTAAATAGTAGTTATTTCGCGGGTCACATTGACGGTTCCATAGATAATGTTGTTTATAGATAGGTATATGTATCGGTGTTGTGTTGTGTTGCAGCGTGTTGTCTGAGGCGCGCGGTCTGCGCGCGCTGCCTGCGCTGAACGGGTCTGTGCGTCTGCGCACGCTGCGCGCCGCGCACGCGCACCTCGCCGCGCTGCCGGCCGACCTCTGCGCCAGCGCGCCGCAGCTGCGCTCGCTGCAAGTATCACACCTTATTACTTACACCAACATACATACATACCTACCTACCTTCTAATGTTTATTGTTGTTATACATGTAGGTATTACAACTATTTACTTACTTACGGAAGCCTTCAAATAAAGCTCGTTTCATGATCTTACGAAAGGATTCCAGAAGTTTCGAGTAGGTACCTACTTAATGAATGCAACATTAACAGAATAAAATAAAGTATCTGTGGTTTTAATTTGCAAGAATAAACGAGCAAACGAGATCACCACACAAGGCATTCCATTACATCGAAATAATGCTCATTAGTATGGGATCGGCGGGCACTGGCACTGGCACTGGCACTGGCACTGGCACTGGCACTGGCACTGGCAGTGGCAGTGGCAGTGGTGTGCTGAGTCCTGGTCACGGCGCCGCCGTCACGGTCATTCACGGCCCGGTGGTGCCGTGACCAGGATTCAGCTGCCCGTGCTCTTACGAAATCGATTTAAAGATGCTACCTACTTACTAGAAAAGAGATGACGGTATAATGAAATCCGTGAAGTTTAAATATGAAATAAATAGTGATAGGATAGTGTGTTGTTGCAGCGAAGTGCGAGCTAACTACCTGGACCGCGTGCCTGATCTGCACCAGTGCTCCGAGCTGCGCGTGCTGTGAGTACTAGTCTACCACACCACTTCTCACTACACTCATTCACTCATAGCTTCATCAAACTGCCTCTAGGTAGGTACATGCAACAACGAAAACATGCTCTTAGAACGTGTCGTGCGTGTCTCTTATTTATGTCGGTCACGTGCACTGCACTGCACTGCACTGCACTGCACTGCAGACTAGACTAGTGTTGAGTCATATCATAATAACTCGTTATACTTCGTTTTATCGTCGACTATGGCAGGCTAGATATAAGCGCCGACAGCAAGTTGGTCTGCGGCGGCGGCGGCGGCGTCGTCCTCTGAGGGTGGCGTGACGCTCATACCTATTGGCAGGCACAATACACGATTCCGATTTTTTAGGCAAATCTAGACTTGTACCTACTTACAAGATGTGCAAGTTTGTATGACATAAAGTGGTCGGTACCTACCTAGTGTAGTCGGTACACATCACGCCATGCAACAGCGCAACGCAGTACCAGTATGCAGAATGCGAATGCTTGCGTCCCACGGACGGATCCGATGACGTCACACATGACGTGGCATGGCATGGCATGGCGTGGCATGGCATGGCATGGCATGGCATGCTATGCTATTCACTTCTGGCTACGATCACCGGATACTTGCGTAGTCATATAAGTACCTAATTGGGCAAAAATGGGACGTGTTTTGGTATTTGTATGATTTCCACAAACTGATGTTCTATCCAAGAAAGCGCAGGCTACCATAGATAGAAGTAGGTGTACGTAAGTAGTGACAGTAGCTGTTAACGCGCGGTACGGAACGTAACACTCCCTCGTCCCTCGTCCCGCGTCTAAAACCCCCCCCTCGCTACTCTGCGTAAAACACCGGTGCGTGCGCGTGCCCTTGATTTTATTTATTTAACAATTACCTAGATATAAACTGTAAAGGATGGATTAAAGAAAGCTGACTGCTGTAAACTTCAAATCATAGTTTTATTTGAAGAATCGCCGACATAGGGCCTGCCTGAACAAGTGGTCCTATCGAACCGGATAAAAGAAACCAGCGGATTTCGCGACACGGCATAACGTGTCCGCGCCATTTTTGTGACGGAGGCCCATTACAGATTTCAAGATTTCAACATTTCAAATCAAGACGAAAATCAAGAAAAAGTTCCTGGAAACAATAACAATTACCCTGGATGGTAGAAGTGCATGAGAGTATTTATGTGAGTTCGTTCCAATTGCACAATCCCATCACATCACCTCTCCTGTATCCACTTTGCACGTTTTACGCGAGTCATTTTTACATTTTTTGTACATGCAAGGTTATGTTCATTCTCAAAAGAGTTTTACGTTGCAATTCGTTGTGCGTGCATTTCCTTGCATTCGCATTGTGCTATTCGTACATGATGCAATAGGTTATTTTGTGATTTCAATAAGTATAAGTCATTAGAATACCTACTTTGCCCCAAAAATATTTAATAAATTCGCACAATTATATTGAAGTCTTGATATACTTCAATACAATTTGAATCTCTCATGATTTATCTCATATTCTAAGGTTGATCTACTGAAAGTCTTGAGATAATACACATCTTTATCCAAAGATTACAAAGAGAAATACTTTATATAGGTATCTCTTTATTTACACCCATTTATTTGCTGAAATAGGTACTGCATTATTCCTTATCATATTCCAGCGGATACCCTTTCACGCGCAGCTGTGCATCAGCCTGCCGTGCTAATCCTGCTTGCCTTGCTGTTACAAGTGTGCATCTATTGTGCTGTGGGCTCGGGGCAACTGCAAATATCATACTTGCACTGCTGCTTGTTGGTCTGCACGCATATGCACCTAAGTTTAGTGTTATTTTCTTTACTAAATCATTGCACTTTGATAACAATTTAAAATAATTAAGTATATTATTTTTTTTTCAGTTTGCTTATCTTTACCACAAAAATAAAATCTCAAAGCAATCTTCATAGTCCAAATAAATATGTCTCTGTCTGTAAAGGAGCTAAAAAAGAAGCGTGCTTCTTATAAATCTAAACTAACTCAATTTAAAAAATATTTTGATAGTATTTCTACATGCTCCATCCTCAGTAGCAGTCATAGTGCTGAGCTTAATCTCAGATTAGAAAAAATCGAAGAAATGTACAATGAATATGATTCGATACAGCTATCTATAGAAACTCAAATGGATATTACAGATGAAGGGGAATATCAAGAGCGTGAAGATTTTGAGCAACAGTACTTCAGTACCGTTGCTTGTGCCAGAGACATGCTGAACAGGAATTCTGCTGCGGGACCGGTCGACATCAAATCTTCAGTGACAGGTTCTGCTATTCATGGAGGTGGGCTAAGCTTAAAACTACCTATCATACATTTACCTACCTTTTCTGGACAACTGCAAGACTGGCTTGAGTTTCACGATACCTTTACTTCTTTGATACATACCAATGATAATATACCAAAGATCAACAAATTCCATTATCTAAGATCAGCTCTTAAAGACACCGCAAAACAAGTTATAGGTTTATTAGACTTTTCTGCCAGCAACTATGATATTGCTTGGCAAACATTATGTGAGCGCTATCACAATGATAGGCTATTGATTAGCAATCATATTCAGTCACTGCTAGATATAGAATCAATTCCCAAAGAGTCATCCGTTGCACTGAGAAGTTTGATTGATACTATCAATAAAAATCTGAGGGCACTCAACACTCTCAACATTAAAACAGATAATTGGGATGTACTGATCATCCACATGGCATCTAGCAAGCTAGATGTCATTTCTAGTAGGGCATGGAAGGAACACATAAACTTTTCCAAGGAGTTGCCTACGCTTGAGAAATTCATTACTTTCTTGAAAGGTCAAGCAGAACTTCTTGAATCAGTAGAGCACACTAGTGCCAAGCGTAGGCATAGCGAGCCTTTGAACACCAAACCAAAAACACTTATTACAAACTCACAATCCACATCAATGAAATGCAATTACTGCCAACAGCCTCATCCTATCTATCAATGCCTAAGGTTCAAATCTTTGCCGTTGCACGTTAAATTGCAAAGGGTTAAGCAATTAAAACTTTGCTCTAACTGTTTGAGGCAAGGACATGAGGTACATCAATGCAAATTTGGACCTTGCAAAATCTGCAATAAGATGCATAACACAATGTTACACACGGAGGACTCTAAGGATCCTCAGCCCTCATCTGCACTTGTAAACAAAGAAAATGAACGCCTTTTATTGTCATCTCATGAAGACACTGCTAACGAAAATGCCTGCATAAATGAAATCACATGCTCACATAATCAGGAATACTTTGCTGAACATCAAGACATAGAATCCCCTCTCGAAGAAGAACAAACTTATCAAGATATTGTTCTTTCTTCTACCATCAGCCACAGTCATGTGCTCCTATCCACTGCACTCATTGATGTTGTCGATTGCGATGGCAAAAATCACACTGTTAGAGCTCTACTTGATAATGGCAGCACTACTAATTTTATTACTGAAGAATTGAGTAAAACCCTTAAATTGTCTATAAGATCAGCCTCTGCCCGGGTTGAAGGGCTTAATTGCAAACCAATATACCTAAATAAGCGCGCTAGCATCAAATTGTCATCACGCACAGAAGTTTTTGCACAAGAAATAGAATGCCTCATTGTACCACAAATAACTACACTTTTGCCGACCACACCAATTGATATATCTGCAATTCGCATCCCCTCTCACATAAATTTAGCAGATCCGGGTTTCAATGTGCCCTCTAAAATAAGCGTATTGTTAAACGCAGAGGTCTTCTGGGGAATATTAGGAGAAAATCGCATTTCTTTAGGAAAAAATATGCCCACACTTAGTGAAACTAAGCTTGGATGGTTAGTGTCAGGTAATGTACCTACTAAAGGGACCAATCACACTGAATCTATTAATCATACAGTCCACTGTCATTTTCTTAATGATTTCAAGGTTCAAGGTCAGCTTGATAGGTTTTTTGAGCTGGAATCTATACCTTCTCCGCGAAAAACTACCAAGGAAGAAGAAGAATGTGAGAAGTTTTTTGTACGAACCACTGATAGGCAACCTGATGGCCGGTTTGTGGTGAAGATTCCACTCAAACAAACACCGCAGGTTTTAGGCGACTCTTATAATCAAGCGGCAACAAGATTCAGCGCCTTAGAGCGGCGTTTTAATAGAGATCCTTTGTTTAAGAAAAAATATTGTCAGTTCATGCAAGAGTATATTGACCTCGGTCATATGTCTGTGAATAAAACTTGCAATGATAAATATACCTATATAATGCCACATCATGGCATCTTGAAAGAGTCTAACCTCACAACTAAATTGCGTTCTGTTTTTGACGCCTCAGCTGCTACCTCCACTGGTTTATCTTACAATGACATACAGTATGTGGGGCCTAGTGTTCAGGATGACTTAATTAGTATTTTAATACGCTTTCGTCAACACAGATACGTTGTGACCTCTGACTGTGAAAAAATGTATCGCTGCGTTCTGGTTTCAGAGGAGCAACGTAGCCTGCAGCAGATTCTCTGGAGATTTGATCCCACTCATGAGCTTAACCTTTATAAGCTGAATACTGTAAGTTACGGCACTGCTTCAGCGATGTGGCTCGCGACCCGTTGTTTGGTACAGCTGGCTCAGGAAGATTTAGATCCACCTCTCTCTGGTTCGTCCCCTTCTTGTCTCGCTGTTCGCGAATCGATATTGCATGATTTTTACGTAGATGATTACATTAGCGGTCATGATTCTGAAGATGAGCTTTCAAATATATGTCAGGGCGTAATCAAGCAGCTAAAAAAGGGTCAATTTCACCTTCGTAAATGGCGTTCTAACAGCCCCACTGTATTGGAGAGCATAAATGATGATAGGCAAGATGATTTATTGAAACTAGTAGATGACGACAATGCAAAAACTTTAGGGCTAAGATGGTCATGTAAGTCTGATTCTCTGTTCTTTTCGGTAAACATAGAACCAAATTCGGATGCTAATAAAAGTGTAAGTAAAAGATCAGTTTTGTCCACCATAGGTCAGATTTTTGACCCTCTTGGTCTCATCAACCCATGCATTCTGCAAGCTAAGCTTATCATGCAGGACCTCTGGGCTTCTAAGTTATCTTGGGACGAGAGACTCCCTTCCGAGAAAGAGGATAAATGGCTAACATTTTTAAAATCTCTTCCAGTGCTAAACGAAATTATTATACCTCGACATGTGCTGTGCAAGTCATCTAAACTTATTGAAATCCATTCATTTAGCGACGCTTCTCTACAGGCTTACAGTGCCTGCATTTATCTGCGCTCAATCTCCAGTGATGGCAACCCTACTGTGCATTTGATCGTGGCCAAGAGTAAGGTGGCTCCCCTCAAAGGTATGACAGTTCCTCGACTGGAGCTCAGCGGTGCTTTGTTGGCTGTAAGGATGGCTACAATGGTCAAGAAGGCTTTGAGGCTTACAGTAGACAATTGTTACTTCTGGTGCGATTCTATGGTGGTACTGGGTTGGATTAGAACTCCAAAGTCGAGCCTCAAGCCCTTTGTTCTAAATCGAATCAACGAAATCACAGAATCTAGTGATGCTATCCAATGGAGTTATGTACCCACTAACTTAAACCCTGCAGATATTGGCTCTCGAGGTTGCAATGCCTCCCAGCTTAAAGGCTCACGGTTATGGTGGTTTGGTCCTCAGTTTTTATCACAATCTGAGTCACATTGGCCTAAGGCTCCAAATGATATCTCATCCGACTTACCTGAGTTAAAAATAACATGTAAAGCGGTCACAGATCAAAATGCTTTCATGCAAAGATTTTCAGATTATGGCAAACTACAACGTGTCGTAGCCTTAAGTCTTCGATTCATTCACAACTGTAGAAACCCAAAAAACAAATTTACCGAATACCTAAAGGTACCCGAACTAAAGGCTGCTGATATCGTTCTGTGTAGAATAGTTCAAATAGATAGTTTTCCCAAGGAATACAACAGCTTAGAATGTAAGGGGCAGCTTCCATATAAATCTCAAATACTGAATTTAAATCCATTTTTTTCAAAGGAGAATATTATTAGAGTGGGTGGTCGATTATGTAATTCGAATTATGACTATGATACAAAACACCCTATGCTGCTTCATTCATCTCATCATATAACTTTGTTATTGTTCCGACACTATCACAAACTTCTCATGCATGCTGGCCCCCAACTATTAGTGTCAGTGATGAGACACAAGTATTGGACCATAGGCGGTAGAAATATTGCTAGAAAGGTAACACACGAATGCATAACTTGCTGCAGATTCTCTGGTAAGTCTAATCAACCGATAATGAGCAGCCTTCCCAAAGAGCGCCTTCATGCAGAATACCCCTTTAGTAATGTAGCTGTAGATTATGCTGGCCCAGTCATGTTAGCTGACAGAAAAGGTAGAGGTTGTAAGTTAATAAAAGCCTACATCTGTATATTTGTTTGCTTGGCTGTAAGGGCGGTCCATGCAGAGCTTGTCACTGAACTGAGCACCGAGGCATTCATCGCTGCTCTCAATCGTTTCATTGCCCGCAGAGGAAAACCTATCAGCATTTACTCGGACAATGGAACCAATTTTGTTGGAGCTCATAATGAATTTTCAAATTTCTTAAAATCTAAGTGCAATGATATCAGTGCATATGCCTCAGAAAAATTGATTAGCTTTAAATTCTCTCCAGCCTATAGCCCACACTTCAACGGTTTGGCTGAAGGTTCTGTAAAGTCTATTAAACATCATCTAAAGAGAACTCTATCTCTTACTCATCTTACATATGAAGAGATGAATACCTTGCTTATACAAATAGAGGGAATTCTTAATTCAAGACCTTTGACTCCTCTTTCATCAGACCCTAATGACCTAGTACCTCTAACCCCTTCTCACTTCCTTCTTGGACGAACTCTCAATATGCTGCCTTCTCCACAGGTTCACTTGAAAGATGAAGCTCACATTTGCACCTTACCTCGTTATAAAAGAATTCGAGTGCTCGCCGATCATTTTTGGAAAAGATATTATAAGGAATATATTTCAGAGCTTCAGAAGAGAGTCAAGTGGCAACGACAAGACAAAAGGCAGCTTCAAATTGGAGATATGGTGGTGCTGAAGGATGACCGCCTTCCCCCCAATCGCTGGCTCCTGGGTCGAATACTGCAGCTGTATCCTGGGTCCTCCGATGGCTGTCCACGCGTCGCTGATGTTCTCACCTCGTCGGGAGTCCTGAATCGAGCTTACAACCGAATATGCCCTCTTCCTGCTACCCTTTCTACGGATCAGATACTAAACACTGATGTAGTGGAACAGAATGTTCCACCCCGGGGAGCTTGTTAACGCGCGGTACGGAACGTAACACTCCCTCGTCCCTCGTCCCGCGTCTAAAACCCCCCCCTCGCTACTCTGCGTAAAACACCGGTGCGTGCGCGTGCCCTTGATTTTATTTATTTAACAATTACCTAGATATAAACTGTAAAGGATGGATTAAAGAAAGCTGACTGCTGTAAACTTCAAATCATAGTTTTATTTGAAGAATCGCCGACATAGGGCCTGCCTGAACAGTAGCATTACGCGATATTATTTTGTGCACCTTACCTACCTAAGTACCTACCTGCCTGACTAGGCAGAGCAATCTTTTTATTTGTGGAGACCTCAAACGTTTGTAGGTACATAATTAGGGGGGGACGAGGGAGACTTGCACCATTCCGTCAAGTCATTCACTGTCTATCAAACAGGTACTTAGGGCGTCTTGCACCAGAATCACTAAACGTATTTAACAGCTAAATCGATTTAAATCTGACGTATTTGTATACTGACAACTAGCTAAATACTATTTAAGAGTTAAACGCGTTTAGCGATTCTGGTGCATGCCACCCCTAGACAACAAATATTTATAGAATGTTATTATAACATCAAACACAAAATATCAATCGTAAAACAATAGAAAAACAAAAAAGAGACATGTTAATTCTGATAGATGACTTAAAAATAAATAATAATAATAAATAGTCGTTCTACTATTCGTGATGACAAAATTATCTGCACCAGTGAAATACTTGTTCGCTGTTATTGTATCTAGAGATAGTCTTCCAAAAATAATAAGTAATATGTGTGGTGGTTCCAGCGACCTGTCGTGGAACCAGGTGTCGACGCTGGAGGAAGGCGCGCTGCGCGGCCTGGCTCGCCTGCATGACCTGCTCCTCGCCGGCAACCGGCTGCGGCGCCTCTCCAGCGACGCCTTCCGCCACACGCCAGCCCTGCAGCTGCTGTCAGTGCCTCTCTACTCTACTCTACTCTACTCTACTCTACTCCACCTTACCTTACCAGCAGAGTGCTGTCGACACTCTATCTTTATACAATTACCTACTGTACTAATGTAATGTGTGCATCTATGCATGCATGCCTTTATAGCATAGGTACCTCTTGCAGCCTATTTTATTTCCACGTAAACTAGATTTTAGCAAAACTTTCTAGTCGCTGGACTCTAGAGCTGGCTAAATCGAATTGCAGGTGCTTGAATTTTCCAATAGGCCTACCTATGTAGACTTTTGAGCAAAATAGGGGTACTTACTAGTTGTCCTATGAGAACATAGACCTCGCGAGCCTTTATAACCGTGCAATAACCAACACTTTCCCTTTTACCCTGGCTAAGTAAATCTAATTTCAGGTGCTTGAATTTTCCAATAGGCCCATAAGTAGACTTTTGAGCAAAATAAGGGTATAAGTTTTAGCGATTACTCGCGTTCCCTTGGTCCTAAGAGGTCGAATCTGGTGTCTACGGATTTGTCTCATAAAGGCGAAGAGGACTGTGTAGTCTCATTGATATTGGTAGAAGTCAATTTTCGGGAAAAAAAATAAAAAATAATTTCCCCTTTTTTCCCCTTTCCAGTCCCCTTTTTTGGAAATATTTTTACACCATCTTGTGTAGAATGAAATCTTTCGTGTGCTCCTTAAATTTGATTTGAAATCCGTCGATAAATAACGCTACAGCAAACTTTCCCTCTTTTCTCCCCTATTTTCCCCCCAATCAAAAATCCCCGACGACAAAAAAAATCTAATAATTCATATAACTTGTGTACCAAGTTTCGTCCAGATCGGTTGAAAAATGAGACCTGTAGAGGAGAACAGACAGACATCCGGACAAACGCATTTTTGGCCAATGTGGAAACTGTGACGCTTCGCTCGCTCGGTCAATTAATGCATGAAATATCTGAACCGTCTAATACCGCCTAGACGGTTCACATATTTCATGCATTTCCGATGCTTCTTCGAAGAATCATCGGAAATGAACGCATTTTACTGTTTAGACGCAGTTTGTGCAATGAATACGAAGACAAGCATTTTTCCAATGTTGCCAGTGGCAGATAGTCAAATATAACATGAGACAGCTCAAAAGTAACATAGATCCCCCGAAAAATGAGGAGATCTGACATCGCTGGACCTGCCGCTACTCGGCTGTGAAAGAATTATGAACGCGCCGCTGTTTACACGTTCACTTATTGTTCATTTTCGATGAACGATGACCGATGCCGATGAAAGCGTCAAGTTGCTAGTGACTTTCACTAAAAAAGCGCATCGATAATGAATGATGAAACGTCGAATTTAGACGTGTCATTTTCGAGGCTTCATTGAAGAACCATCGAAAATGAAAGCAGAAATGAACCGTCTAATTCCGCAAATTTGATTGAAATCTATCGATAAATAACGCTTCAGCAAACTTTCCCCTTTTTCTCCTTATTTTTCCTCCAATCAAAAAACGCGCTTGACTAAAAAAATTTAATAAATCAAGGAACTTGTGTGCCGATTTTCGTCCAAATCG
Source organism: Gandaritis pyraliata (assembly GCA_947859175.1). Taxonomy (NCBI): domain Eukaryota; kingdom Metazoa; phylum Arthropoda; class Insecta; order Lepidoptera; family Geometridae; genus Gandaritis; species Gandaritis pyraliata. The sequence goes on along the minus strand of OX401869.1, from coordinate 9,179,616 downwards.
GTTGATAAATGCGACCTGTAGGCGAGAACTGACAGACAGACAGACAGCCGGGCAAAAGCTACGCTCGCTCGGTCAATTAGGTAACTGAAATATGATAGATGTAAGGAGAAGGAATTCTGTTGCGCGTTCCATTTGTAGCGCTGGAGAGGTGCGGTGATGCGGTGCGACCCTTCTCTCGCGAACTGATCAACGTCAACGGTCAATTAGCTAGTTGCCGGCGAATAGTATCGAGTTAGTGCCGTGTGGGGTCTCGGCCGGGAATCCGCTTATCCGATAATTGGCACAAACTCTGCCAACTGAACTGAGTGCCGACAGGTACCTAATAAATGAGCCGAGGGGAGGCTCTCGACTCGACTCCACTACACTTTCCCTTTTATGGCGTTCAGCTCTTCTGAATCTGAACCGATTCTTCATTTTTGATCGTTATTACGTTTTTATTTTCAGGAACTTGGAGGATAACCAGATTGAGCACATCGACACGGAAACTTTCGTCCCTATTTCGAAACTCGAAGACTTGTGAGTAACTTTGACAAATAAATAGGAACTTGGCAAACCTACGTTCGGTACCTACTCGTGGTGTGGGCGAGTGAGTTTACTGGAGTTGTGCGTTTCAGGAATGTGGGCAACAACGTGTTCCCGTGGCTGCCGGCGGCGGGGCTGCAGCGCCTGCTGCATCTGAAGGCGCACAACAACCCGCACCTGCGCCACTTCCACCCGCCCGAGCTGTTCCCGCGCATCCAGGTCTCCGACGCGCTCCGCCTAGCCTCGACCGCAGGCTCCTACAGCAGCCACCTAACGCGCCGTGTCCCTTGCAGACGCTGGTGCTGTCGTACGCGTACCACTGCTGCGAGTTCATGCCGCTGATGGAGGGCGGCGCGGGGCAGGGCGCAGAGGCGGGGGCGGGCGGCGACGACGAGGACGAGGACGAGGCGCCCACCGACTTCGTGATCCTGCCGGGGCCGCGCGCCGACCTCGCCGCCTGGGCCAACGCCACGGACATCTGGGGGCACCGTGCGTACTCCTTACACACCTACACCTACCGACCACCACTGTCAGCTGTAGCCACAGGATAACTTACTGCTCGTTCAACAGTGAACCTCTCGGGCTCGTCGGACGGGCGGCTGGCGGCGCTGCTGGAGGCGTGGGGCGCGGCGGAGGCCCCCGAGGGGTCGGGGGAGGCACGGGGCGCGCGGCGCGTGCAGTGCCTGCCGCTGCCGGGGCCGTTCCTGCCGTGCGTGGACCTGTTCGACTGGTGGACGCTACGCTGCGGCGTGTGGTGCGTGTTCCTGCTGGCGCTGCTCGGCAACGGCACCGTGGTGTTCGTGCTGGTGAGCTCGCGCAGCCGCATGGACGTGCCGCGGTTCCTCGTCACGAACCTGGCGGCGGCCGACTTCTGCATGGGCGCGTACCTCGGCCTGCTGGCCGTGGTGGACGCGGGCACGCTGGGCGAGTTCCGCGCGCACGCCGTCGCCTGGCAGATGTCGCCCGCGTGCCGCCTCGCCGGCTTTCTGGGTGTGCTGTCCTCGGAGCTGTCCGTGTACACGCTGGCGGTCATCACGCTGGAGCGCAACTACGCCATCACGCACGCCATGCATCTCAACAAGCGGCTCTCGCTGCGGCACGCCGCCTGCGTGATGGCGGCGGGCTGGTTGCTGGCGCTCACGGCGGCCACGCTGCCGCTCCTCGGCGTGTCCGACTACCGCAAGTTCGCGGTGTGCCTGCCCTTCGAGACGGGCTCGCCGGGCGCGCTGGCCTACGTGGTGGCGCTGCTGGCGGTCAACGGGCTAGCGTTCCTGGTGCTGCTCGGCTGCTACCTGAAGATGTACTGCGCCATCCGCGGTTCCCAGGCCTGGAACAGCAACGACTCGCGCATCGCGCGCCGCATGGCGCTGCTCGTGTTCACGGACTTCCTGTGCTGGTCGCCGGTCGCCTTCTTCGCGCTGACGGCGGCGGCGGGCGCGCGACTCGTGTCGCTGGAACAGGCCAAGGTGTTCACGGTGTTCGTGCTGCCGCTCAACTCGTGCTGCAACCCCTTCCTGTACGCCATCCTCACCAAGCAGTTCAAGAAGGACTGCGCGCTCGTCTGCAAGGCCATCGAAGAGTCGCGCGTCACGCGCGGTATCGGCCGCTGTCGTCACTCGTCCAACTTCAGCAACCGCCAGACCCCGGCCAACACCAACTCGCTGAACGAGCGCTCCTCGGGCCGCCAGCACGGCGCCACGTGCGCGTGTCGGCGCCTGCTGCCGCCCTCGGCCCCCGCGCCGGCGGCGGCGGCCGGCCCCGCCCGCCGTCCGCGCCTGGTGCGCTGGCTGCGCGCGTGCGGGCGGCGACAGGGCGGCGCGCCGGCGCCCCCGGCTCCGCCCCGCGCCCCCGCCGCCGCGCCGCGCCGCGCCGGCTCCGTGTCCTCGTCGGTGGAGTTCAGCTCGTCGCGCTCGGACTCGTGGCGCGCGTACCGCGGCGCGCCGCCCCCCCCGCCGCGCCGCGCCGCCTCGTGGCTGATCGCGCGCAAGACCTCGCAGGACTCGAACCTGTCGTCATCGCGGAACGACTCGTCGGGCTCCAACGCGACCGCCTCCACCGGCACGTGGCGCACTTCTCGGTCCGGGGGCGCGGCACCCGCCGCCGCCGCGCCCCCGCCGGCGGGGGCGCGGCCTCGCCTCACGCGGCAGCCGGCGCTGTGCGCGGAGGAGCCCCCGGGCTCTCCCGTGGGCCCGGCGCTGGGGGCGCGCGCGCTGCACACGATCCCGTCGGCGGCGGAGGCGGAGCTGCAGCTGGAGGAGCCGGAGCCGCGCTGACTGGTCGCGCGGCGCCGACCGAGTGTCTTACCTAACCGTCCATTAGAAGGCGCAGTGCGCAGTGCGCGGTGCGCGGTGCGCGGTGCGCGGTGCGCGGTGCGGGCACAGCGCCGCGCCGGGTCCTCGTGCTATCGATGACGTAGATTTGGTACTACAGTATTAATGCATGACGTATCTCTAGGAACACTAGTATTTCGGCAGAGAAGTAATTAAGTATTTATTTAGACAAAATTTATCAAAGTAGGTATGTGTAGGTAGTTAGTTATTTATTTTATTTTAGGAAGACCATCGGTACTTAACATGAAACTAACAACTAAAGGACACCATTTTAAAGTCCTCACGTTTAGATTCAAAGTACACTACTAGGATATAAATAGGAAACAGAATACAATACATAGGTACTTGACAGAATTAACACTAACGCCCGTAGCACACCTCCGCTGCGAAACCATAACCACGGAACCGCAGTAGTCCCGTATATAGGAAAAGCGGAACACTAGCGAAACGCGCAACGTTCTGACGGTTCCGCTACTAAGACGGTTCCGCAGCGGAGGTGTGCTACAGATGACACACAACCACGATAGCAACATACTTACACACGTTACGTTACACTTGCAATAGCCATTGTGAGTTCAATAACCTTACACAGGTAGGTACTTAGCACAGTTAGTTGGTAAGTTATTTGAATCTTGTAGGTATTACTTACAATGTGAACTGTGCCTACCTGTCTACTGTCTACTGCATGTCAGGCAGCTCGTGCTATAGGTACCTACTCGATGTGTACCGACTACACATGTCATCTTATTACTTGCCAGTATTTATTAAATTATTATTATAAGATGATGACTAGTAGATAAGTAGGTACGTATGTGTACCTCAGCTATGTACCTCTGTGCTCTCTCTGACTTGATGAGAATGCGCACAAGACCTTGCGAGAGTCGCGCGAAGCAGCTCAACTTTAACTAGTGCCAATTACTTAGAATTAAGTACAATATGTAAATATTTTCTAGCAAATAAGTAGGTATGATAAAGTACCTATGTAATATTGTAAGTAAAAATACCTTTAACCGTAACTGCTACCTGAGTAGGTGTCTATTGAATTAATATTTTATTTTATTATAATTTTACATGGAAAACAAACAGCTTATAAAAAAGGAGTGCAGATACAGACCGTAGGTATATTATTATATAGAATGGTGGGTCGTGTCGTAGGTAGGAAGGAAACAATAGAATGCTGCGAAAAATCCAAATTTTAAACTTATCTGAACTTGCTCACTGCTAGCAGGGTACCTAACCTACAGGGTACCTCTGCCTACAGGGTACCTACTTACATGATTTTTTCAGAAAACCGGTGTTATGAATTTTGATGGTGTCATGATGACTGAATTTGAGAGTTAAAGAGTCTATTATTAGGTACTTACGCATCCAACATAATCGGAGCAAAATTCCTTCATAATATGAAGCTCAACTAACTTACGTTGGTAGGTTGTTTTATTCTATTCAATACAAGTTGTATATATTGTGTAGCTATAAGTTGTTAAAAGTTGAATTAACAATAATTATTGTAATTAGCGAAGAGCTAAATAATTAATAATAAAAGAGCCCTATAATTATATTTAGGTAAGTATTTATACTCTGGTTAGTAGACTAGGTAGGTTTGTACAAGGTGTCTATTTATTGATGCGCGTGGGCACATCGGCATGTTGAGTGTGATATTTATTTATTCTGTACAAATACATGATGTGAAAAATATAACACAGCGGCGTTTTATTTCTGAAAGGTGCGCGTTAGCCCCCTCAGTGTAGGTATAGGTACTCTACCAGCACCACGCATGCACGGCATCCTATCCTATCCTGCCCTCAGCCAGCCCTGCCATATGCCAGTGCCAATCGCCAATGAGGAAGATGAGTTAGGCATTTTATCCTGTTTTTATAGCTTAAATCAAAAGTCTAGAAGATTGTAAGGACAACTGTGAAAGAATTTTGGCGATAGCTCAAAAACTGAATTTTCTACGATTTTTTAAAGTTTGGATTTTCAAAATCTGTTTTTAGCCCGGCGATTTCGCGTGTGACGTCAGCCGGTCCGATCGCTCACCCGCGCGTTTTAAGCGTTTTCTGCCTTTACGTTTCTATTTATATTTCTGATAAATAGGGAGAAAAGTACCAATATTTTTATGTAATATTGTGCCTCTAAATCCTAAGGACACGTTTAACGCTTCAGATAAACTTTTTAACCACCGACTGAAGAAGAAAGGTGTTCTAAGTTTGAGGCTTTTTTGTGTCTATATGTCTGTACCTTTCAAGGCTCGTAGCTCCAAAAAATCACTCGTAATTTTTTTATAACTATTCTTGAAATGGAAAGCAGATAAATCTGGCATAGTTCTAAGCCAAGTTTGATAGAAATCGGTGCAGCGGTTTTCAAGTTATGAGGATGTTTATCAGCCCTCGACACGCATTTTGAAGGGTTCTCAGGCATATATTGATTGTAGTTTGAAACATTTGGTTCTTATACCAGTATAACGTGAGCTACTATTTCTTAGTGTTTCATTGATTTTGTATATCAGGTAAGACTGGTAATGAGCAAGATTGTGTTATCGACGTGATTAGCAATGTTTTTAACCCCCGACGCAAAAACGATGGGGTGGTAAAGTTTGACGTGTGTGTGTGTCAGTGCGTGTGCGTGTGTCTGTGCGTGTATGTGTGTGTGTGTCTGTCGAATGCGCGCGTTGGTGCGCGTGCGGATGCGGATGGTAGTAGTCTAAGTCACATTGTCTACTAAGGACGTGCCTAGTGAGACATTGTACTGTCAAGTACAATGTCTCACTAGGCACGTCCTTAGTAGACAATGTGACTCGCTAAGAAGAAGAAGAATGTGACTTACACTAGGACGTGCCTAGTGAGACATTGTACTGTCAAGTACAATGTCTCACTAGGCACGTCCTCAGAAACTAAGGACGTGCCTAGTGAAGCATTGTCTACTGAGGACGTGCCTAGTGAGCCATTGTCTACTAAGGACGTGCACGTGCGGATGCGGATGGTAGTAGTCTAAGTCACATGACAATGACAATGTGACTCGCTAAGAAGAAGAAGAATGTGACTTACACTAGGACGTGCCTAGTGAGACATTGTACTGTACAAGTACAATGCCTCACTAGGCACCTCCTTAGTAGACAATGCCTACACATACATATAGTGCAATGCCTCACTAGGCACGTCCTTAGTAGACAATGCCTGCACATACATATAGTGCAATGCCTCACTAGGCACGTCCTTAGTTACGAAGGACGTGCTTAGTGAGGCATTAGCAATGCATTGCTTAAGGACGTGCCTAGTGAGGCATTGTACCTACTGTACAATGTCCTTCGTAACTAAGGACGTGCCTAGTGAGGCATTGCACTATATGTATGTGTAGGCATTGTCTACCAAGGACGTGCCTAGTGAGACATTGTACTTGACAGTACAATGTCTCACTAGGCACGTCCTAGTGTAAGTCACATTCTTCTTCTTCTTAGCGAGTCACATTGTCTACTAAGGACGTGCCTAGTGAAGCATTGTCTACTGAGGACGTGCCTAGTGAGGCATTGTCTACTAAGGACGTGCCTAGTGAGGCATTGTCTATTAAGGACGTGCACGTGCGGATGCGGATGGTAGTAGTCTAAGTCACATGACAATGACAATGTGACTCGCTAAGAAGAAGAAGAATGTGACTTACACTAGGACGTGCCTAGTGAGACATTGTACTGTACAAGTACAATGCCTCACTAGGCACGTCCTTAGTAGACAATGCCTGCACATACATATAGTGCAATGCCTCACTAGGCACGTCCTTAGTTACGAAGGACGTGCTTAGTGAGGCATTAGCAATGCATTGCTTAAGGACGTGCCTAGTGAGGCATTGTACCTACTGTACAATGTCCTTCGTAACTAAGGACGTGCCTAGTGAGGCATTGCACTATATGTATGTGCAGGCATTGTCTACTAAGGACGTGCCTAGTGAGACATTGTACTTGACAGTACAATGTCTCACTAGGCACGTCCTAGTGTAAGTCACATTCTTCTTCTTCTTCTTAGCGAGTCACATTGTCTACTAAGGACGTGCCTAGTGAGGCATTGTACTTGACAGTACAATGTCTCACTAGGCACGTCCTTAGTAGACAATGTGACTTAGACTACTACCATCCGCATCCGCACGCGCACCAACGCGCGCATTCGACAGACACACACACACACATACACGCACAGACACACGCACACGCACTGACACACACACACGTCAAACTTTACCACCCCATCGTTTTTGCGTCGGGGGTTAAAAACATTGCTAATCACGTCGATAACACAATCTTGCTCATTACCAGTCTTACCTGATATACAAAATAAATGAAACACTAAGAAATAGTAGCTCACGTTATACTGGTATAAGAACCAAATGTTTCAAACTACAATCAATATATGCCTGAGAACCCTTCAAAATGCGTGTCGAGGGCTGATAAACATCCTCATAACTTGGAAACCGCTGCACCGATTTCTACCAAACTTGGCTTAGAACTATGCCAGATTTATCTGCTTTCCATTTCAAGAATAGTTATAAAAAAATTACGAGTGATTTTTTGGAGCTACGAGCCTTGAAAGGTACAGACACATAGACACAAAAAGCCTCAAACTTAGAACACCTTTCTTCTTCAGTCGGTGGTTAAAAAGTTTATCTGAAGCGTTAAACGTGTCCTTAGGACTTAAAGGCACAATATTACATAAAAATATTGGTACTTTTCTCCCAATTTTTCAGAAATATAAATAGAAACGTAAAGGCAGAAAACGCTTAGAAAGCGCGGGTGAGCGGTCGGACCGGCTGACGTCACACGCGAAATCGCTGGGCTCAAAACACATTTTGAAAATCCAAACTTTAAAAAATCGTAGAAAATTCAGTTTTTGAGCTATCGCTAAAATTCTTTCACTGTTGTGTTTTGGACGTAAAAATCTATCGATCTACATTAAAAAAAAAATACGCTCATCTTCCTCATTCGCAGAACCAATCACGAGAGTATCTCTACATCAACTCCATGGTTGTGTTTTGCTTTGCCAGGCTGTGCATTCCATGGTTGTACAATAACCAGACCGAAGCAAGCAGCTAAAGCGCTTGTTACACTACACCATGCAATCTCAAGTCAGGCTTACTGATAGTGATGTATTGTGACGAGTTGAGTTATCTCGAACTCAAGTTGTCTCGCATCGAGGACTTGCATGCATATCAAGTCATACAAGTGAAAATCTAGCACCAATTTCTCTAACCACTTACGTTGCTCTAAATGATCTAAACTAAAACTCGATTCTAAATGATCCTTGTGATTTTATTGAATAAAGAAAGGGTCTGGGGCAAAAATCTATGGAGCCCAGGTCCCGATTTTTTTAAACTCGCATTTATGAAACTTTCTTTGTTACAATGTACTTGTAACGTAGTTTTAATATACGTTATAATTTTATTAAAAAGCAACGGGAATACTTAGTTATTCGACATCCAAACTTCGACAAAAAACAAAGAGTCTGCCAGAAAATGGTATTTTTCGATGACTTAATTGACAGTTTGTATTTGTTTGACTTACTAGCTTTCACCTGCGGCTTTTCTCGAAGTTTGTGATAATTAAGTAATATCATAGATACTATCGTTTGTTACGTTTGTTAGGTATATCTACCTAGGTACATACCATAACCTACCTACCTACTGAAACATAATAGCAAACGATAGTAGTGGTGTGAGTGAATGAATTACATTTTATTTAGGTATGAGTACAAGTCAGGGTATAATATAAAATAGCACAAACATACCTGAATTGGGGCTATCCACAATGGCACAGCTTCAACAATATTAACTGGTTGAGCCTGCACCAAAAATCTTCTCCTTCTAGGGCCTACACATATTGTACAATTGATGCACCGTTCTCCTTCTTCTATATTTTTTGTCGGTTAAAAATCCGGAAAATCAATGTTAGAAAAGCCAAACAAAAAGTATAAAAATAGTTATGCGTGCGCTTTTCAAGTTCTCAGAACATCCTTCGACAGACGTTCTTTTTTTAAAAAAAAGTTGTACATGGCCCGTAGTGATTGGGAAGAGGCATGGAAGAGGTGATTGAAAAAAAAGGTTTTACCTAATCTAAATAATACTTCATGTTTATTTTATTAGCTAGGTACATTGTCACTTCTTTTGTTAGATACCTACCTAGATAAGTATGTAGGTGCTGCTTACCGAACAAAAAAAAAATTATTTTATTTATTATAGTACTTACTTAGGTACACTACCTACCTCAAGAAAAAAATTATTGTTTAGTTCGGAGTTTATCTGCCTTGTAGGTATATAATGAGTCAGCAAACTGTCCAAAGAGTCTCTAGACTTTTCTAACCTTATATTAGGAATGAAAAAAAGATGTCACTGTCCCGGTTTCTTGTCGTGTTATCAAAATAATGACTTTTTATTACATTTTTATAATTCCCGCTGCAATAGAGATTTCGATAGAACAAATAACTACTTAAAAATAACAAAACTAATTTGCTGCCACATTAAATTGTTGCGAGTGGAGACCTGCATTGCCCCAGACCTTTTTGACTTTGACTTTGTTGCATACAGACCTAGTTGAGTCAACCCAATTGGCGGCTCGAGTCAAAGTTCAGATTAACTAAAATAATTCGAGTTCGAAATAATAACGAAATAACTCAACTCGTCACGTTACATTACTATCAGTAAGCCTGACTTAAGATTGCATAGTGTAATAAGGCTTTTAGTTTTAGTTTTTTCTCCTCTTTATTTACCTTTGAATGTTATATTACTAACTTGGAATTAAATCTCAGTATGAGTTACATGCTAGGACATTTACACAACGGCTGGCAGGTGGACCAAGCTATCCTCTCTGAAGAAGACAGAGTTGTGGTAGGTACTTTAGAGCTCATCCCCAGGCCCAGGGCAGGCCAGAGCTTGATCTGCAGTCTCCACAAATAAAGTAGCGTAACTTATGTAGGTACTTACCTTAAGACCTTTTTGTTTAGGTAATCAGATTCGGGCATGATTGGGACCCAACGTGTATGAAGATGGATGAAGTGCTGTACAGCATCGCCGAGAAGGTTAAGAATTTCGCAGTGATTTACCTGGTCGACATCACGGCAGTGCCAGATTTCAACAAAATGTATGTTTTATTTTTAGTTTATTCAGTACCTACCTACTAACAAAATCCACAGCTCTTAAAAATAATGGTGAAAACTTATATTTAACACAGATAGCCAAAACGGATTTACATTCTAAGCACAATAACAATAGTCACGGGATTCCAAACAAATGAATTGAGAACCTCCTCCTTGTGTTATTTTACAACATCATGTGGTATTGCAGCACTCCGCGGCCGGGTGGGCCAGTGGTATCCATCCTTGCTTATTGTATATCCAGAACTTGGGTACCTGCTGGCTCTACTAGAACTAGAAGAATAGTGTTGGACATTTATTTATGAATTTAATGGTAGCATTCATATAATTTCGAAGTGGTTTTTTCACTTGAAGTGTTTGGTTTCAGGTACGAGTTGTATGACCCGTGCACAGTTATGTTTTTCTTCCGCAACAAGCACATCATGATAGATTTGGGAACGGGTAACAACAACAAGATCAACTGGCCTCTTGAAGACAAACAGGAAATGATTGACATCATAGAGACAGTGTATCGCGGAGCTCGGAAAGGCAGAGGTCTTGTAGTGTCTCCAAAGGACTACTCCACTAAATACAGATATTAATTATGTTTACATACTAACTACTTATATTTAGAAATGCAATGAGTGGAGAACTTCCTAGTGCTAAGTCTCAGTGATTGGAATGTGGAAAAGTTTAATAAACATTGTTTTAAATGTTTAGCTTTTAGCTGTAAATACAATATGCTACTGAAACATATTGTCGTTTAGTTCTTTCATACAGGACCTATCTGCCTATCAAATCTTCTTTTATTATTATTTGGGTTTCAACTTGAAATGTAAAAAGTGATGACAGTTTGAATAAAAGTGAAACAATCCATGAATGTTGAGAATATCTAAGTTTATTCATTCAGTCTTGAACAGACGCTGTTAGTTGCAGTGAGCCCGTGACGTCACATCCGGAAGAACAGGAAGGAAGTTTGATCGACATATCGTGTTCTAGTTCAGATCTGGTTCTACGAGCACATTGAAGAGTCGCGGAGCGGAGCGTAGCGGGGAGCGGAGCGGGGAGCGGCCGCTCCACGAGAACTCTTACACTTACACAATTAACTTTAGGATACAAAAATAGAAAGGCAAAGTAAACTCGAAACGACACGCGGACGGTGTAAGACATGACTAGTTCACCGCCCGCCCCGCGCCCCCCGCGCCCCGCACCCCGCCGGTACTAATTAATATTGTTGGAGTAGGTCGCTGCTGCAGGGGGCTCGGTCCAACATCGAGTGCTTCAATAAATATGTGATAACAACCGACGCGTCGCCCGCGACCTACTAGCGAGCCCCTCGGCATCGGCGCGTCGGGGGGTCTAATGGCCGGCAGGGGGGTCGAGCTGCTGCTCGACGAGCGGCGGCGTCGTGGGGGCCGGGGCGGGGGCCGCGGCCGCGGGGGGCGGCGTGGGCGTGTCCAGGCGCCAGTCCAGCGCCGCTGGTGTCCAGATCGACGCCAGCGATTGGAACGGGTCGTAGGGGCGCACCGTGCGCGGCGCAGAGAAGCCGGGCGGGGGGCGCACCGCATCCGGGGGCGGGGGCGGGGGGACCGCCGGCCGAGGCCCACCGCCCCACAGCCACGCGGCGCCCGGCGCCAGCGGCTCCACCGAGGAGCCCCACAGCGACTCCAGCGAGCGGTAGCCCGAGCCGCCGTTCTCATCTGATAAAATGATTGCAACGTCAATAATGCGAGGAACGCCACGGACTCGAACCCGCGCCCCGCGCCATACAACACAAACTATAACAAGCGTTCCAACAAGAGACGCAACCAAACAAATAAAAACCTTCGATCCACCGCGGCTGCGGCTGCGCGTGCGCGGGTGCGGGTGCGGGCGCGCGGTCGATGACGCGCGGCAAGTACTGACCGGGCGTGGGCAGGGGTGCGGGGGGCGCGGCGGGCGGCCACGCGGGGGCGCCGCCGTAGTAGAAGAGGGAGTGTGAGCCGAGCCGGCGCCGCACGTCCGAGCCGATGGGGGCCAGCGGGGCGGGGGCGCCGCACGCGCCGCCATCTGCACAATAACGTTACATCACATCCGCACTGCACTGCACCGCACCGCACTGTACTGCACTGCACTGCACCGCACTGCACTGTACTGCAATGCACTGTACTGCACCGCACCGCACTGCATTGCTAGGATGTTAAATGAATGTGAGGTGTTAGAGTCGACTGTACCTTCTGTGTTGCCGGCCGCGTTACCCCTGGACACGACGTCGCTCCAGCTGGCGCCCCAGCGCACCGGGGGCTGCGGGTGCGCGGGGGGCGCGCGCTGCGCGTGCGCGGGGGAGCAGGCGCGCGGCGCGTGCGCGGGGGAGGGCGCGCGCTCGCCGCGCCGCCCGCGCGCCGCGCGCTCCTTGCGGGGGTGCGCGGCGAGGGAGGAGCGCGGGGGGGGTCCCGCGCTCCCCCCGCGGCCCGCACCGCCGCTGGCCGAGGGGTCGGCGCTGGCCTCGGCCGACTTGCGCTCGCTGCGGCGCGCCTCCGCGCCCTCGCGTCGCTGTCGAGAGCCTGCCGACGCGACAACAGTACTCTACTACACACTATTCTAAATAATATACCTATGTTTGTAATATGACATTCGTTAATTCGTCACCACAACACAACACAAGACATAAATAGAAGATAACTAGTAGATAGAGTAGACGATGGATGGCCGCTAACCTCTCGAAGGCGCGTGGATCGCGACGGGGCAGGCGACGGGGGCGTGAGGCGGGGGCGCGCATTCCTCCCCCGGCGAGGAGGAGTCCTCGCTGGAGGAGTCCGCCCCCTCGGCCGCGCGCCGGCTCGCCGAGGTGCAGTAGCTGCAGGTGCAATACACACGCTCGGTTACATATTCACACTGTTACTGGTGTTATTGCTAACTTTACAATTAATACATTGGTTTAGTTTAATAAACTTTGATTTATTACTTGTTCTATGACTATACTCTAACTGTACACCCACCGACTGCACTCTACCTGTACACCCACCGACTGTACTCTAACTGTACACCCACCGACTGCACTCTAACTGTACACCCACCGACTGTACTCTACCTGTACAGTACACCCACCGACTGTACTCTACCTGTACACCCACCGACTGTATTCTAACTGTACACCCACCGACTGCACTCTACCTGTACACCCACCGACTGTACTCTACCTGTACACCCACCGACTGCACTCTAACTGTACACCCACCGACTGTACTCTACCTGTACAGTACACCCACCGACTGCACTCTACCTGTACACCCACCGACTGCACTCTAACTGTACACCCACCGACTGCACTCTACCTGTACACCCACCGACTGTACTCTAACTGTACACCCACCGACTGCACTCTAACTGTACACCCACCGACTGTACTCTACCTGTACAGTACACCCACCGACTGTACTCTACCTGTACACCCACCGACTGTACTCTACCTGTACACCCACCGACTGTACTCTACCTGTACACCCACCGACTGTACTCTACCTGTACACCCACCGACTGTACTCTACCTGTACACCCACCGACTGTACTCTACCTGTACACCCACCGACTGTACTCTACCTGTACACCCACCGACTGTACTCTAGCTTAGTAAGCTGTTTGTTTTCCATGTTAAAATAAAGTAAGAGTGAAGAAAACGAAACGTACTTGTCTCTTAGCGGCGGCGGGGGCGACGAGTCCGGTGATGACGAGGAGGCGTCTCCGCGCGGCGGCGGTGGCGGGGCGGGGGGCGGGGGCGTGCGGCGCTCCCCCTCGGAGGAGGAGTGCGTGTCCTCCTCGGGCGGCGCACCCGTCACGCCGGCGCGCCACCGCTCGAACGCGCGCCTCTCCGCCGCCGCGTCCCCCGCCCCCGCCCCGGCGCCGGCGAGCGGCGCGCGCGCGCGGGGAGTGCGGCGCCGGCGCGCGGCGCGCTGCGCCGGCGGAGGCGGTGGGGGGGGCGGGGGCGGGGGCGGGGGCGAGGCGCGGCCGATGGCTCGCAGGTCGAGCGGCGCGCGAGTGGAGTGGGCGTGGCGCGCGCTGCGGTGTCGCCGCAGCGCGCGCTCCGCGTCCGCTGCACCCAGCCCCGCACCGCCTGGACATATAAAAACAAAATATTTAAAAAAATTTTTACTTATTTGTTATCTAAAAAAAAAGAATTTCTTAAAATCGGTTCATAAATGACGGAGTTCTGAGGTAGAGGTAGGTAAATTTATAAGCAAGCAAGCGTTTCACTTTCTCCTTTTATGAAGTCCGTTAAGGCAAATGAAAGCGCAACAAACGAGATTCAAATAAATATTGAATAGTGTGCAGTTACCGATGAGTGCGAGCAGCGCGAGCGCGAGTGCGAGCGCACGCAGCTGCGGCTCGAAGGGCGCGGCGGGGGCGTGCGGCGCGGGGGGCGCGCAGGCGGCCAGCAGGCGCGCGGGGGCCAGCCCCGCCAGCGTCCAGCGCGCCGTCCATCCGCCCACCGTCACCGACAGCGTCGTCTGCAATACAAATACATGTAACTACCCGCGCAGCCGCAGCAGCACGCGCGCCGCCTCTCGTACCTGTGTGGTGGTGCGCGTCCAGTCGGCCGCGTACTGCAGGTGCAGCGCGTGCGCCTCGCCGGGCTGCAGCGTGAGCGCGGCGCACGGCTGCACGCGCGCCGCCTCTCGTACCTGTGTGGTGGTGCGCGTCCAGTCGGCCGCGTACTGCAGGTGCAGCGCGTGCGCCTCGCCGGGCTGCAGCGTGAGCGCGGCGCACGGCTGCACGCGCGCCGCCTCTCGTACCTGTGTGGTGGTGCGCGTCCAGTCGGCCGCGTACTGCAGGTGCAGCGCGTGCGCCTCGCCGGGCTGCAGCGTGAGCGCGGCGCACGGCTGCACGCGCGCCGCCTCTCGTACCTGTGTGGTGGTGCGCGTCCAGTCGGCCGCGTACTGCAGGTGCAGCGCGTGCGCCTCGCCGGGCTGCAGCGTGAGCGCGGCGCACGGCTGCACGCGGAACGCGCCGCCCTGGCACGGCGCGCCGTCCACGCGCCACCCGCGCAGCCGCAGCGGCACGCGGCCCGTGTTGCGCAGCGTGAGCGCGCGCCGCGCCGCCCCCGCACCCCCTGCACCCGCCGCCCCGCACTCCCGCACCTGCACACACACACGCGCACCTCGTTACACAGGGCGCTACGCACGGCGCTGCACACATGCGGCACGTGGCTCACCTCGAACAGGATGGGCGAGGTGGAGTTGGGCTTGCGGCCGGCCAGCTCGAAGGTGGGATGCGCGCCGCGGCCGGTCAGCAGCACGCGCTCCAGGATCGTCAGGTTATTTCTAGAATCAACAAGAGCCTGTCAAGCACAGTCATGAAATTGTAAAAATTGTACACAAGTCCACCAGCGAGCCGCCCCAGTGGTGGGAGTGAAGCGGGGAAGTGAGTAGTGTGGTGTAGTGAGAGCACACCTCAGGTACAAGTAAGCCGCGAGGTCTGCTGGCTCGGTCGGCGCGAAGGAGACGCTGAACTCGACCTCGGCGTCGGGTTGCAGCAGCAGGTAGGGCGCTCCGGCCGCCGCCCCCGCCAGCCCCTCGCGGTAGGCGGCGGCGGCGCCCCGCGTGACGCGCCACTCGCCCAGCTGGAAGGAGGCCGCCGACCACACGCATCCCACGCACGCTTCGCTCTCCGCGCTCCCGCCGCTGTAACACATCATCACGTGAACAGGCTCCCTTATCTAACTGTGTGCACAACCCCCCCTCCCCGACCAGCCCCTTACGGCATACTCACAGTAGAAGCGGATGCACAGCGAGGCGCGGCTGCAGCAGCAGCGGGCGGCGCGCCGGGTTGTGCGCGCGCAGCCGCAGCGGCACCGCCGCCCCCACCCCGCACAGCCCCGCGCGCGCCGCGCCCCCCGCACCTCCCCCGACCCACGCCGCGGGCCACGCCAGCCGCGCGCTGCACTGCACGCGCACCTGCACCACCTGCACGCATACACACATTACATAAACACCTAAGGATACTCGCTGTCAACTGTTGCCTCATGTATATTCCGAGCGCACTCAAGCCTTGACCTACTCGATGAGCCCGGTGCATGCGCATGGTCGCGCCGGGCTCGACACTTCTGTACATGAACAAGTGTCTCGGTGTTGCATTAGATTAGAGTATGAGACATTACCTCATCTGTGTGCAGAAGCAGCGTGTAGTTCCTTGTGCGGGGCGCGAACATGGTGTACCGGGCGCGCTGCAGCTCGGCGTCGCCCTGCAGCGCCGCCGCGTCCGCGTCGCGCCCGCGCCGCGCCCACGCCGCGCCCTCTGCACCAACACTAACGTTATCCAACCGACTCACAGTTATACTATACTATACTATAGTATAGTACAGCGCTATACCGGGCGTGTCGAGCTGCAGTCCGGTGTAGCAGCGCGGCTCGCAGTGCGCCTCGGCGGCGAAGTGCACGCGGCCCACCGCGCCGCGCCCCGCGCCCACCTCCCCCGGCCCCTCTCCTCTGCAAGACACGTGTGCGTTAGTGTGCGCTGTGTGGCGCTGGAATGCGGCGCGCGGCGCTATACGGACCTGTAGGTGAGCGCGGGCTCGTCGCGGCCCGGCGGCTGCGTCACGTTGAGCACGCGCATGCGCACCGACATGGAGTTGTGCAGCACCAGCGGCGCCGCGCTCACCACGTACTGCAAACGTAACGCACGATCAACCACAATGGTATCGCGACGCGATGTCGCGTGTCGCGTGTCGCGTGTCGCGCGTCATGTGTCGCACGTACCGGCGCGGCGGGCGGCAGCAGCAGCGGCTCGGCGTGCAGCGCGCCGTGCCTCGCGTGCAGGCGCACGGCGGCGCTGGCGGGGCCGTGCTGCGTGTGCGCCAGCACCGCGCCCGCCAGCGCGCCCTCCGTCTGCGGCGCCAGCACGCGCAGCACGGCGGCGGCGCTGCCGTAGGGCGGCACGCACTCCCTGTCGGGCTCCTGCAGCTGGAAGGTGGCAGCGCGCAGCGTGGCTTCGAGGCGCACATGGCAGAGCGGCGCGGGCCCCGCGTTGTGCAGCCGCGCGCGCACCACGTGCGTGCTCGACGTGCCCACCGTGCCGAGCCGCAGCGTGCCGTCAGAGGAGTTCGGCCACTCCCACTCCTGGAACATCACGTGTATTATATTATAGAATACAAGCACCTTGTTATAATTAGAGTAGGATCGGATCGGTGGAGGTGTGGACGGAGCGAGTCGACGCTAGTTACAACAGGCGACACTTACGATTGTAAGCGTGCCCTCGTACAGCAGCAGCGGTAACGTGTACTCAGATAAATTGGTGTGTATCGTGAGCCAGGTGCGCAGGCCAGGGTCGGGCGGGGCGGGGGGCGCGGGGCCCGGCGCGGGGGGCGCGCGCAGCCGCACGCGCAGCACGGGGCCCGACGCGCCGGGGGCCAGCGACAGCGGGGTCAGAGACTCCATCTGGAACATGCAATGTAGTTGTGCTAGCCGCGCCGAACATACAAGCGGGGGGCGGGGGGCGGGGGGCGAGGCAGCGACATCAGCGCGGATGTATGGTGCAGACTCACATGGAAGAGATGGTGCAGCGCGGGCGGCAGGTCGAGGTGCGCCACGCGCACGGGCTCCGGGAACTCGTTGCGCGCGACCAGCGTCTGCGGCCGCAGCGCCGCCTCCTTGTCGCACCTCACGAAACTGCAACACACCGAGCCACACTTCACAGTCTGCACGCTACCTACAGCTTCCTCCTGCGAGCACTCATCTCTCTTACACTTGTCACAACTTCATACTATTCCACAGTATATACTTCATTATATATATTTTTATCTTCTTCAAGCACATCAGATTGAACGAGTTTCAAATCCGTAACGTTAAAATCAAAGCAAAAACAAATGAGAGGAGTGCGGCGTCCCGCGGCTCGCTACTGACTGCAGCTCCGGCGGGTGGAGCGCCAGCGTGCCGGCCACCAGCCGCACGCTGTACGGCAGCACGGCGCGCCCCACCACCACCTCCCCCGCGCACTGCGCCTCGCCCCCACCACCGCCCCCCCACCGCCCGCCGCCGCCCCCAGACCCGTTCGCCTCGCTGCTGACGGATTTCTCGTAGTTCTTCCACATTTTTGCATCTGTAACATGAACATTAGATTTAGTGAAACGCGTGACTTATCCGCACGATCGATATAGAAGGTCCAACAATACTCACAATTGAGCGTGAGATGCGCAGCTCTCGTGAGCGGCTGCAGCGGCGCGAGCTGGTCGCGCAGCAGCTCCACCGTCACTCCACTCGCGTCTGCGCTACCACCTGTCGGACACAACCACGTGCTATATCTCCTGCATCCACTCACACTCAGTGCCACGCTTCACAACCTCCTGCCCGACTCCAGCTCCACACGCACCGTCCTGCGTGCCCCCCCCCCCCCCCCGCCTCCACGTATAACTGTACATACGTACCGTTGTGCGTGCCCTTGGCTGCATGCCCCCCGGCCCCCGCCCCCGGCCCCGGCCCCGGCCCCGGCCCCGCGCCGGCCCTGCACTCGCCGACGACGTGTGCGTCGAGGCGCGCCGCCGCCGCGTCGCTGCTGCCCGCCTCCACGTATAGCTGCAAGCAAATGGGAATAGTGAGTGAACCGCTGCTCATTCATACTTGATATCGGCTATATGTAAGTCGGCTCGACCACTTTATACAAGTAATGTAAGTCGGCTCGACCACTTTATACAAGTAATGTAAGTCGGCTCGACCACTTTATACAAGTAATGTAAGTCGGCGAGGCTCGAACACTATATACGATGTATTAACTGTATTTTGGAGAGAATGATGTGTTTGCATACCGTGTCGGGCGCGTCCCTGGAGCCCCGCGTGCGCAGGCGCAGGTGCAGCGGGTTGAGGAACTCCCCAGGGGGCGCGGGGGCTGCCTCCACGCCCACCACCAGCCCGCCGCCAGTCATGTTGCCCTTTATTCTGCACAAAACACGAGCACATTGCTTTACTAATGGCCGCCTAACACTATCAGTAAACGCTTTTTAAAGCCTGTTGTGAAGCTTGCACGCGCGACGTCTGCGGGCTGCGGGCTAGACACGCCGACCAATCACTGGGGGCGCTTCGCCTCCAACACAACTATACCTACTTTTAGGATGATGTTGGGACTGTCTCGTTTCTGTAGCGCATCAGGGATGTTTGCGCAGTACCATACAGACGGCTTTCATGTCCTGATGCGCAAGAAAACAGCCTCGCTGATCAGCAGAGTGAGGGGCAGTCTGAGCAGCGTCCCAGTACTGTTGCAGACAGTCTGACATCTCCACGTGGAAGAGCCTCGTGCGGCACTCAAGGAATTCTATTCCTTCACTGATCGTCCTCTGTTTTCGACCTACCCTTAGTTTTAAATTCCTTTTTATAATTTTTATTTTATTTTTTGTGTAATATGGATTAAGTTGTCCGAAATCAAAATGTATTTATTTATTTGCGCAGGCGCACGAGCGGCCGCGTGCTGTGCGTGCATTGCGCGCGCCAGGTGCAGCTATGTACACTAGTACCTGATGTATGCGCAGGTGGACGCCTGCAGATGGTGCGCCGGCGGGTGCAGGCGCAGGCGCACGAGCGGCCGCGTGCTGGCAGGTGCAGCTATGTACACTAGTACCTGATGTATGCGCAGGTGGACGCCTGCAGATGGTGCGCCGGCGGGTGCAGGCGCAGGCGCACGAGCGGCCGCGTGCTGGCAGCTGCAGCTATGTACACTAGTACCTGATGTATGCGCAGGTGGACGCCTGCAGATGGTGCGCCGGCGGGTGCAGGCGCAGGCGCACGAGCGGCGCGTGCTGGCAGGTGCAGCTATGTACACTAGTACCTGATGTATGCGCAGGTGGACGCCTGCAGATGGTGCGCCGGCGGGTGCAGGCGCAGGCGCACGAGCGGCCGCGTGCTGTGCGTGCATTGCGCGCGCCAGGTGCAGCTATGTACACTAGTACCTGATGTATGCGCAGGTGGACGCCTGCAGATGGTGCGCCGGCGGGTGCAGGCGCAGGCGCACGAGCGGCCGCGTGCTGTGCGTGCATTGCGCGCGCCAGGTGCAGCTATGTACACTAGTACCTGATGTATGCGCAGGTGGACGCCTGCAGATGGTGCGCCGGCGGGTGCAGGCGCAGGCGCACGAGCGGCGCGTGCTGGCAGGTGCAGCTATGTACACTAGTACCTGATGTATGCGCAGGTGGACGCCTGCAGATGGTGCGCCGGCGGGTGCAGGCGCAGGCGCACGAGCGGCGCGTGCTGGCAGGTGCAGCTATGTACACTAGTACCTGATGTATGCGCAGGTGGACGCCTGCAGATGGTGCGCCGGCGGGTGCAGGCGCAGGCGCACGAGCGGCCGCGTGCTGGCAGGTGCAGCTATGTACACTAGTACCTGATGTATGCGCAGGTGGACGCCTGCAGATGGTGCGCCGGCGGGTGCAGGCGCAGGCGCACGAGCGGCCGCGTGCTGTGCGTGCATTGCGCGCGCCAGGTGCAGCTATGTACACTAGTACCTGATGTATGCGCAGGTGGACGCCTGCAGATGGTGCGCCGGCGGGTGCAGGCGCAGGCGCACGAGCGGCCGCGTGCTGTGCGTGCATTGCGCGCGCCAGGTGCAGCTATGTACACTAGTACCTGATGTATGCGCAGGTGGACGCCTGCAGATGGTGCGCCGGCGGGTGCAGGCGCAGGCGCACGAGCGGCCGCGTGCTGGCAGGTGCAGCTATGTACACTAGTACCTGATGTATGCGCAGGTGGACGCCTGCAGATGGTGCGCCGGCGGGTGCAGGCGCAGGCGCACGAGCGGCGCGTGCTGGCAGGTGCAGCTATGTACACTAGTACCTGATGTATGCGCAGGTGGACGCCTGCAGATGGTGCGCCGGCGGGTGCAGGCGCAGGCGCACGAGCGGCCGCGTGCTGTGCGTGCATTGCGCGCGCCAGGTGCAGCTATGTACACTAGTACCTGATGTATGCGCAGGTGGACGCCTGCAGATGGTGCGCCGGCGGGTGCAGGCGCAGGCGCACGAGCGGCCGCGTGCTGTGCGTGCATTGCGCGCGCCAGGTGCAGCTATGTACACTAGTACCTGATGTATGCGCAGGTGGACGCCTGCAGATGGTGCGCCGGCGGGTGCAGGCGCAGGCGCACGAGCGGCCGCGTGCTGTACGGCGGCAACGTCCATTGCGCGCGCGGCGCCGCGCCGCCGCCGTCCGGCAGCGCCAAGCCCAGCCATGCACCCGACGAATACACTTCGCGGATCTAAAAGAAACAGTCATTAGATAAGAGAATAGAGCGCGGGATTGGGGCAGGAAGTTGCAAGTTACCTGTATAGTGGTGTCGGTGGGGTTGTAGATGGTGAGCAGGGGTTCGAGGGTCGCGTTCAGCGGCACCCGCAGCCCGACGAGAGGCCACACGCGCCATTCACTAGCCACGCCCACCGCGCTCACCTACACGCACACAAACTAACATCAACTCATGTTAACTCTCAATAATGCAAGTGCAACACTTGAATGTGTGCGTGTGTTGCACACGTAGTAGCCGTCAGTGTGTATAGTCACCGGGTACTTGTGCAGGCCCTTGGAGGTGTGTATGTAGAGATGCGTGGCGACGCGGCCCTCGCGCCGGCCGAGGTACACCACGCTGAATGACGTGTTAGCTTGCGGCGCCAGCGTCTGAACAACAAACATACACTACCTTTACAAAAACACTCATCAAATAGAGAGGCAAGAAAATATAATAAATGATAATGTATGCATAAGCAGAGGAAATAGTCACTTCCGCTTCCCTTCTCTCTTTTTTTCGTTCCATCTTAGATAGAGACCGAAATCACTCTTAACACTTTCTAAAGATCATTCAGAATGTTATGTCAAATCAAGGCTCATCCTACTAATATTATAAATGCGAAAGTTTAGATGTTTGGATGTTTGTGTTTCAATCACGTCAAAACCACTGAACCAACTTAGATGAAACTTGGCATATATATAGTTCGTAACCTGGATAGACATATAGGCTACTTTTTATCCCGAATAATTAACAGGATCTACAGGATAAAATGAACGAACAGGATTAGCAGCACCAATTTAGTAAGAGGATGCTGTCATGTCACGTCAGTTTGACAGGACGTAGTACTACCTCTTTGGTCTAACGACTAACGTTTGACATTCGAGTACGGGTTCGGTGTAATGTCAAATTTCTCAAAGAAGTATTCGCTCGGTTCACGCACAGATAATATAATGTACACGGCAACGCGTACGAAGTCGCGGGTAACTGCTAGTCATAAATAATAACTTATCGTTTCTAACTGGAATCTCGGTAGTAGGCACAGAATTTGCGTGAACGGCGTAACATGAGATGGTTCTTCAGCGTTCTAAATTACAAAACATACGGAGATACTCAAGTAGGTTTTACTACGTGCAACAATTGTCAAATATAAAAAGTGAAACGAAAGCGTGGAGAATACGTGTTACGTAGGTACGTTACGTCGCGTTGTCCATTCGTGATTAGATGCGAGAACCGAGCATGTTGTATGAACTGTAACAATAAGTCGATAATTGCTGACAGCCGGAACTAACTGGCAGTTTCATTCGTAGACATGTGCTAAGAAAATATCTATTTTCGGCGACTGAATAGTCAAGATATTTACCAACTATTACATTAATATTATATTACATAAATACGATTACATTAATTTGTCGATATCGAGATTAAAAGCTTGTCTAGTCCCACCAGTTACGTAGCATTCCTCTAGCCGGTGCTGATCAAAGGTTATTTCATGGGAAATGGCGTCGAAGCTGCTAGAACCAGTTGGGCCCACTGCTGGGCCTGTTTTGTCTCTCTCACTCACAATGTTTATGGAAGTACATCGAGTTGGCATTAGGTTTTGATTGAATAATCAAACTCGATGTGCATTAGGTACGCAAATTTTATCAATAGCATGGTTTATTTGTTGTAGTTCGAGGTGGGAGTAGATTCACGCCCAAGAAGTGCCGAACTGACTACCACAAGGTATTGTTAGAGGAAGTTACGCACAATCATTTAACGAAATGATAACTTTGTAATTTGGTAAGTGTGCGGATACTATGAGGTAAATAAATCAAAGGGTTGTAAAGTAATCAGGGTCCAACAACGAGTCAAAAATATATCGCAAAAAAGATCAAGTGAAGTGTCACATATGATAGTGAGTGCTTTGCTTAGACATTCCAAAATATTTTTTTTTTCTTATTTGTAAATATGTACAATAGAAATAGTAAAAATTGTAAAGCTGGTCAAACTAGAAAAACGTGATCGTCCATTTATTAGTTTCTATGATTTTGTAGTTCAGGTAAGACTGGTATCTAACTACTCGTAGCTAGATCGTCGTATCGATGAGATTTGAAAAGTTTATCTCAGCCATAGTTGAAAGAAATGTTTCTAATTGCGTTTTTTAAACAACGCAAGATCTCATTTCGAGGCGAAGAGTATAAAAGTGAGACTTATTCGCAAAAGCTGGTGCACTGCTGCTGCAGTGGAGCGCATTGCAAATAGCAAATATATTTTACTTGTGTTTTATCGTTTTGTAATTTTTGAATAACAAATGATATGAATTTTTGTAATAGGTTTTAGGTACAATGTAGAGCGCGGATACTGCTACTAGGAAACTAGTATCAGGAAGACATTACGAAAAGTCGCTCCGCTCCAAAAATAACTCCAATAATGTTATGAATATGAATGACGTGCAAATATTTCATTGATTTTCAATAAATAAAGTCGTTTACTTACCTGATACTGGCTTGAGAGTGAGTGAGCTACGAGGGTTTTTCTTTAAAATAAAAAGTAAATAAACTGATCTAATAAACTCTTACTAAATAAACTGTCAGTTGAGTTTTAAATATTTGTTTTGTATCATCGAGAGGGTCGTAAAATATTCAGTCCACTTAAATTACATCGAGCATTAGATTGGCAAAAATTATGTTCACTGACATAAGATATGTACATAATGGAGTTTGTAGAGTAACAAGATCTAGGTTTGAGATCGGATCTACTCTAGATACCGTCTGCGTAAATAATAACTAACAATGTACCTACCTAATGTCTGCAGAATGCCTTCAAAGCTATAGTTAACGAACTTTATTGTGTGCAATAAGTAGAATCACCGAATAACTAGACAACACATCACATAAGGTAAAACGGACGAGTCATACTGTATTACGTTTTGAATCGTCCTTTTGCTGCGCGTAATTAAGTAAAAACTAAAATGAAATCAATGAACTGCAACTACGAGATAATAATGTATTAAACACGCATTGTTGAAACTTTAACGCGATAATAACAAGCTTGTTCCTAAATATAAGTCATAATTATATCTTTATCAAATAGTAGGTTCATTATTCATACCTACTTAGTTTATAAATGAACACGATAAGGTTTCACAGTTGTAGCCCTCAATCATTCTATTTAGCTATTGTATGAATGCCCTACAGTACTGTTGTGTTGTGTTGTGTTGTGTGAGCACTGCGGCAGAGCCCGCACCGCAACCGCAACCGCAACCGCAACCAAGCATCCGTCCGTACCGTAGCGTAGCGACCTACTATACTAGGATAGCGGCATAACAAATACCTACAACAACAATAAGGGCCTGTTGCACCATCTCTGACTAACGCTATACGTCCAATAAAATGATAGCCATCTCTGTCTTTGACAAGTTCAAAGTAGAGACGGAGATATTTATAACTGACATAATAGTGTTACTCAGAGAAGGAGAAACAGGCTCATAGATAGTCGCCTTGGCCTTTAGCACACATTACAGTCTTCCGTCAGACTATTCTCATTAGAACGGCGCCGGCGCGCGGCGGTTCATCAAATGAACGTACGCGCTTTGCGTGAGCGGCCGAGTCAGCGGTGTGGTCTACTACAGCTCTTTCTTCCATTAAACAAAAGAAAAGGATGAAAAATGTTTCGTCTTCGATAGAGAGAGACGTTGTGAAATGCGCTCATGATAGCCGTGAGGTGAGGCTGCATTGCATCTGTACGAAAGAGGATGTACCACTCGCTACTACAGTACAGATGAACATGGAAGACGTTGGCCGCTATCAGCCGGCCACGTCACGCGGCCGACAGCTCATTGTAAACAACGCTGATATGATACCTCGCTTTACTCTACAATGATTGATAATTCGCTGCTTCGGAGAGCGGCTTCTATTCCCAGCCAACGACACACGCAGTGTACGTATCTACTGCTCGTACCAGTCATTGGACTTGGCATACCGAATGTGAAAATAGAAACTTTCAGGCCAGTCTAGTAATGGATCGAATGTGGCGACGCGACGCGACGCGACGCGACCTCAGTTACGTAGGAATAGTTCAAACATGCTCTTGTCTATACCTATTCTATTCAGGTGAAATGCAAATTAATTTTGGTATTTGGTGGAACTGGCACCTAGAATCACCTAGTTATATAAGACGATTCTAAATGATCCTTGTGATTTTATTGAATAAAGAAATTTTGACTTTGACTTTGTATCAAAACAATAGCAAATCTGATACCCTATTTATAAAATTACTAAAATCGTTCCTCTTAAAAAAATGTTACTATGAATTAAATGATTATATGAATGACAAAAATTTGCGAATATAATAATAATACTGAATTAACACAAGAAATAGACTGAATTGAAAAATTGACGTGAATAAAACCTCGGTCTGCCTACTTTCCTGTTGCAATACCCCTGAACAGGGTTCATATGTGATACCTACTACCTACCTACAATGTAACAACTATAATACCATGTGAAAACAATAAATGTATTGAGTATTGAGCTCCATACTCCAAAATGTAACTTAGGTAGGTAGGTAGTAGGTACCTACTTATTGTCATTAGTTGATGTGGAATGCGCAAAATAGGGCATTTAGAAAATTGAAGATATGCTGTGTTTGTTTGTTCATATGAGTTAGAGGCCAACTCTGGTGATGGAGTTAAGGCCACCTCAAGGTCTCCGTCGTGGCTTAACGTCTGTTGGAGCCAAGAATAGAAAAGCTTTATAAGTCACTTGCATACCCATACATACTGTTTCTCTATTCCAAATGTATCATGATAGACATAGGAAAATATTCTAATATGAATTATACACAGATGTAGGTAGCTATGTATTGAGTGTAAGATGTAAATGAGTCACAAATGCGATATTTCAAACAGCACAAGCACGCCTTCAAAGTACATGTTTAAATACCTAGTGTAAATATTTCCTTTTTGAAGGTTGCCTTGTACTTGTGCTTTAAACTGTTTTCCGCAACTAGGCCTCAGGCGCCACTAGGCCTCAGGCACAACTAGGCCTCAGGCACAACTAGGCCTCAGGCACCACTAGGTTTCAGGCATAAGGCATAATTGTGGCCAGTTTGTCGGATAGGCTCCTTCTAACAGGGGTCTATAGACGATGGGTGTTATTAGCATCCTAAACCGGTACTTATCGTACCGATGATATTTTATTTTATTGTGTGTGTGTAATGTATGTAATGTGTGTTGTTATTTTAATTAGTTGTGAATCATTATTATTATTATAAGACCACCCCCCAAACATTGCAAAGAGTCTCTTTAGAGTGCAATGTTTCAGCTGTGGTCTACTGACCTTAGACTGAAAGAAGGATGCGTGGAAGTCAGGCGTGGTGCCGGCGACGGAGGCGAGATGCACGGTCTCGTTGGCGGTGTTCGTGATGGTGACGTGCAGGGCATGCGCGGCCGCCAGCGCACGCCGCCCGAAAGCCAGCGCCGCGGGGGCCAGGGACAACGCCGCGCCCGCTCCCCGCACCCGCACGCCCTCCGAGCCCCATTCCTACAGGACATGCACATCCCCACTCAGTCTGCTGTTGTCCACCATCACCTACCACCAGGGATGCTACAACATTGCTGCTATCACCCAAAGGCCTTATCCATTATTTGAAGTAGTTCTGCTCTGCTAGCTCTGGCAGGTTAGCACGGGGACCGTTCATAATAGAACAAGGATTGCCAGAGTTCATGTTACGGTTAAAAACAATCAAATATGATTGTGAGCAGTAAGTGAGTACAACTACACATTGTAGAGGATATTCTACATTCTACAAATAAAATAACAAGGAAATACTTTCCTTCAACTCTCATTATGATTCATTTTTTACAAAAATATGTTTGTAAATAAAGGATAGGGTAGGTAGAAACCAGTGACAATATATATTTTAAACTACCCACATACATACATATTTAGCACTAGAGTGCACGCGCGCTCTACTATAGTAGAACGCACTTACTTATTTTAGCGCCATTCATTAATTCTTACACCTGACCCCCTGCGCTCCTAGATAAGCCTCGTCGACAAAATCCCGGAACGGATGTGTACGGCACCCACTTGCAGAGTAAACGCATTTTATTGTAATTAGGTGTCAAAGTTCGGCTTCTACCATTGTAGAACATGCGAGTATTGGTGTAATAAAACTGAATATAAGTAAACATTTTCTTTCTTAGATTTTTTTAATACACGATGTATAAAAATTTAATGATTATGTTTTGACAAAGTAACAATATGTATAGTTATTGCTATTTAGCGTGTTATTGTGTATTTATTAATAATTATTACTTTGTTTCAGCAAAAAAATGGACTCTGATGGAGTCTCGCGTGATCCAGTGGTTACATGAAGAAACTGAGGACGAGGAAGTGATTCAAAGTGAATCGGATGATGGGGAAGAAGAAGTAGATGAAACCGATGAAACAGGAAGATAGGAGACAGGTACCGGAAGCTGTAAGCGGAAACCATACATCATCGTCTGAAGATGACATGCCTCTTTCTGAACTCGCTCAAAACTATACACGAGATGAGGTTTATGTATCTAGAAATGGAACACGCTGGAGTAAAACATGTCCTTCGATTTCTAAATATCAGATTTAGACCTCCAGGGCCAAGATTGTGAGGAAAAGATTGTGAGACGCAATTTTCTTTACGATCTTTCATACGAGCTGGTAAAACCCTTCATGGCACGAAGGTAGACCTTCGAAAACCTTCCCCACGAGGTTAAAAATAAAATAAAATGGCTTTTGGGGCACACAGATGAGGTGTCTCGCAATGATCCTCAAAGAATGGGAAGAGTTGGCAAATTTGGCCTGTGTTCTCGAGCCCGAAATCGGTCCACGAAAAAGTGGTGTAAGCGATGTGCCAGGTGGATTTGTCCTGATCACCAAGTTGTGGTCTGTATCGAATGCGAGGATGGTGACCAATAAGATAGTCATCGCTTATTAGAAGTATTTTTTTTTTGAGCTGATCTCATGCATGCCAAAAATGTTGATTATTTTCTTGATCCCGTAAATTGTTCCTAAGTTAAGTATATTCTATTAAAACTGAAATTATTTGCAATAACTGTGTGTAATAATAAAAAGATAACAACTATTATTGGGTTTTATCATTTTAAAACCACCCATTTTTAAAATATCTGAAATATTGTTTTCTACTATGGTAGAGCATGCGAGCACCCATGAAAAAAAAAGGGGCGCGTGCACTGTAGTGTTAAACTACCCACATACATATTTAAATACCACAAGCTTAAACTTTTTTGGAAAAAATATGAAACTGCTGTTTCCCAAAGGTTGCCTTTCAAGGTGATACCTACACTGTATTTATACTCAAAAGACATAATATAATTAATGCAAATACCAGTTTCAGTCATACCTGAAGGGAGATTCCTTCCATCAACGATTCGTGAACCGAGACTCCTGCAAATAAACAAAATAGTGCATTTCATTATATTATTATATTATCAGTTTGGTAAGTTCCGTTATATCTATTATATTCATACCACATGGTGTTAGTTATGAGGTAGAAGGGTAGCTCTATAGCCAGTGCGGTGTGGCCACCGACCGAGGGGGGTCATAAAAAACGTGCGGTAGGCACACATCTGCCGCACGCGTGCGGCTGCGGCGGCCGGCGGCTGCATGTACCCTCTCGAGTCGGGCTCGATGCTCTCGCCGAGACGGAAATACCGTAAACATAACTAAAGAAAACGACAAACAAACACGTCTCGACCCCGATCTAAAATAACATCGCGCCAACCACTGCCGCTGCGACGAGGGAGCAGAGCGCCGTCGCGCGCTGCGCGCACTACCTGCATGCCAAGCTATTGTTGCTGTTTCATATATCGCGATCACAACGCGTACGATTGCATTGTTAGGAATAACAAGATTATGAATCAAATCTTAGACAAGTATGTTTGAATTTAGAGAAAATCGATTTTACCATTCCCATGGCTTTTTCCCTGGGCAGAGAGTTTAGTATTCAGCGATATATCCAGTAATGTCAACACAATTATATAACACCACACTAGTTTGCGATACATTTTGCTTTATTTGTTCGCAACAATTCACTTTTATTTCACATTTCTCAAGCACGATTCAATATTTTTGCAAAAATATCAACTCACGAGACGTGCGATCACGAATTACATTACTCAACAGACTAAAAAATTGATGGACTGACATTGACAAATTGACAAAAGAAAATTCATACTGAATGAGTGAAAGAAATAATGTCTTTTCTTTTTCTTGCGTGTTGAACTTGAACCTATTGTTCTGAGGGTTGAACACAAGACAGTTTTCTCATTTGCTCAAGCACGGATCTGGACTCAAGCATAGATTTTTGACAAGGAAATTTTTGTATACAAGTTAAGATATTAATAATCTTTATTCACAAATATTTACAATATTTATAATATGTACAAAATACACATGAAGCAGTTGAGCTATCTACACACCGTTGCAAACGATTTATAGATAGCTCAACTGATCCAAATCAGTACCAATCGGAAGCGTGCCCAAGACACTGGCTGCATTGCCGCGCTGAATAGCAATGCTGATTCGCTGGCCCAGATAATCACCAGCCCTCGGGTCACGCGTCGCTGCGACTAGACGCCCTGCAATAATTTTGAAAACCCGGAGGGCCTCGGTACCCCACGGACCCAGAGTCTCGACCCCAAGAGGTACAAATGTGTAGGCCCTGTCGAGACCCGCATACTTGCGCCTCTTGAAATCCTCGGCCGAATCTGCTGCCGCACCGGCCCTAGCGGATGTCCTAGACAGATGTGAAGGAGCAAGGGTGTCGACGCAAGTAGCGTCCCACACCAAAGGCCTTCCCAACTCCCAAGGAACAAGAGTCATACCGTCAGGCCGTTTACCATCGTCACGCAGCAGACCATTCGGCTCGAGAATGGCTGGCACGTTCACGCTGGTAAAAGCCCGGCGGATGATATCGTTAAGGCTAGCGTGACGGGATATCCGACCAAGTTAAGTAGATATCAATCTCTGTAACGATTTATTTGTCAGATCAGAACAGAATACGACCCATAGAAAACATAGATTCAAGTTCTGTCATTTGTATCACGAACAGACATTTGTAAAAAAAAGTCTTGGTGTTTTTGTGAGTATTATTCTTTAATTTTGGTGGAATTTCAACCAATAATTTAGTCGTTATTTACTCAATCCTTAGGAGTATTAATACAGAATTATACCTTTTTGAGATCGTAGCATAAAGTGTGAGCCATTGGAATAAATGTGTAGGTATATGTGATTTTATTGAAAATCTACCATTTTGCCTTCAAAATAAATGAGGACAGCCAACTTGAATGATTCGACTTGACTGAAGTTAAATAATCCACTTGACACTGGCAAAATTTTGTCTGTCGAAATAACGGACAGAGGCGACAGACGCCATATACTTATAACAAAAGAAGAAGAATCTAGTATAGTCTGTGGGCCATATATAATTAAGAAGAAGAAGATTACGCTTAGTGGGTTTGTTTGTTTGTTTTGTGCATTGTATTTTTTTGTATTGTTGTTCATAGTTTCGTTATCTCATTACATATCGCTCGCTACCACTCGTCGCTACAATAAAAAAAGCCAAGTTACCTCCGTAGTCAGATCATGGGTAAGAATCGTTACCTATGTTATAAATATTAATGTCTGCCTGCCTACAGTTTACATGAAAGACTTGAGCAAAGCCATTTCGTTTCAGCGGAGAATGAAGACGAACCCGTGGGCGGACGAATCGTTATTTACGCTGAAATATATGACGAAGAGGACCCCGGAGACGTTCCGCAGGAGGAACCCATCGAGATGGAAGCCGACGACGACGGAGAGGACGCAGCCGAAGAACACTTCGACATCACGCTAGCGGCGACGCACTCGGTTCGTATATACTGCGCAGTGCTTACTTACCCGGCTACCAACGGCAGCTCTATGACTAAAGCAATGGCCCTGGCCATAACCTGTAA
Source organism: Gandaritis pyraliata (assembly GCA_947859175.1). Lineage (NCBI taxonomy): Eukaryota > Metazoa > Arthropoda > Insecta > Lepidoptera > Geometridae > Gandaritis > Gandaritis pyraliata. Next base: position 9,148,456 of record OX401869.1, on the reverse strand, counting down.
GTTATATCTGATATCAAAAATTACTATAAACATTGTTCTGTCATGTAAAAATTAGAGAGCAGTGGTATTATTTTTCAGTACATGGGGTCAGAGCTGCAGGAGGTGAGTGGTCGCAACGTATTGGAAGCGGGGTGGAGGGGTGTGGTGCCCGGCACGCTGCATCGCGGGTGCGTGTTCCCCGGGGAGACTGTGCCCCTGCTGCTGCTGGATGGAGAAGATGCAGCCACTATCGCTAATACACTGAAAAAAGATAAGCTGTTTGCACTGCTGTGCCCTGAGTGAGTTATTGTGTGTGAGTTATTAATATATTGCACTTTGAAACACGGTTCATCTCAAAACATTCAGATTTCAACTCCCAGTAAAGTTTGATGTAAATAATATTGTCCTTTCTTTTAATCACATTTTTTGGACACAGTTTAACTTACATCTTCAGTTGTTGTTCATTCCATGTGTGCAATAGTAAGTAGTGTAGTGTTGTGTTGTATGTTGCAGTGAGACGGGGCAGCAGTGGAACGGGTACGGCGTGGTGTGCGAGGTGTTCGAGGCGGCGTCGGCGGCGCCCGCGCGGTACAAGGCGCGCGCGCTGCACCGCTGCCGGACTGCCGCGCCACCGCAGCCGCCCGCTTACGGCTTGCAGAACAAGTACTTCCACTAATCTAAACCTTATCCTTTTGTCTTTGTTAACAGGGGAAATTTGCAACCAGACTCCTCACCGCATTTGAAGGATGCGGCGAGGTAGTGTGAAGATAACGAACTCTACTAACCAAACACAACACATCTTGTATTGGAGACTTGATGTCTCATTTTGACTATCAATATGTAATAAAACTGTCCATAGAAGAACCATCATTAATATAGCTCTCCGAATGAGTAAGTTGAAGTGGCAATAAGCAAGCCATGTAGCTCGCGGAACTGACATATTGTTGTACATACATATTGATATAGCTCTCCGAATGAGTAAGTTGAAGTGGCAATAAGCAAGCCATGTAGCTCGCGGAACTGACATATTGTTGTATATACATATTGATATAGCTCTCCGAATGAGTAAGTTGAAGTGGCAATAAGCAAGCCATGTAGCTCGCGGAACTGACATATTGTTGTACATACATATTGATATAGCTCTCCGAATGAGTAAGTTGAAGTGGCAATAAGCAAGCCATGTAGCTCGCGGAACTGACATATTGTTGTATATACATATTGATATAGCTCGCCGAATGAGTAAGTTGAAGTGGCAATAAGCAAGCCATGTAGCTCGCGGAACTGACATATTGTTGTATATACATATTGATATAGCTCTCCGAATGAGTAAGTTGAAGTGGCAATAAGCAAGCCATGTAGCTCGCGGAACTGACATATTGTTGTATATACATATTGATATAGCTCTCCGAATGAGTAAGTTGAAGTGGCAATAAGCAAGCCATGTAGCTCGCGGAACTGACATATTGTTGTATATACATATTGATATAGCTCTCCGAATGAGTAAGTTGAAGTGGCAATAAGCAAGCCATGTAGCTCGCGGAACTGACATATTGTTGTACATACATATTGATATAGCTCTCCGAATGAGTAAGTTGAAGTGGCAATAAGCAAGCCATGTAGCTCGCGGAACTGACATATTGTTGTACATACATATTGATATAGCTCTCCGAATGAGTAAGTTGAAGTGGCAATAAGCAAGCCATGTAGCTCGCGGAACTGACATATTGTTGTACATACATATTGATATAGCTCTCCGAATGAGTAAGTTGAAGTGGCAATAAGCAAGCCATGTAGCTTGCAGAACTGACATATTGTTGTACATACATATTGTTGGGTTGATATGATGATGTTGAGTGTGTGCCAGCTGAGTCATAGCCAGGAGGTCGGCACCGCGCTAAGAGACGTGCCCCTTGTGCTGCAGGATGCGCCTGCTGGAGGTGGTGGTGCTGGGCGAGGTGACACTGTCCGACCCGCTGCGCCCGGCCAGGACCAACGCACTGCCCACCAACAGACGGTTTGTACTCGCCTCACCCACCTATCGCTATCTATGATGTAGCATACATCACCATACCTCATCTAGATAAATGATCCTTGTTTTGTGATTGTACCCAATAAATAATTATTGGCTTACTTGTATTACAAAATAGATAAGTAGTTCATTTCGTTCAATGTTGTCTATGCCTACTGTATATTATAATAACAAGATGAAATTGGCTCAAATTGTTGTAACGATCTGTAATTATAACTTATATATTTGTTATTGGCGCAGGCAGGAGCGCAGCGCGCGTGCCTTGGACGCGCTGGTCACGCCGTGGCCGCTGTTCGTGTATGACATCTTCCATTACGGACGGATGCGGGGGATCATCAAGGACTACTTCAAGAGTTTGAACCTAGGTACATGTTATTGTTGGCAGCTGGCTCGAGTAAGCGGAGCCTGCTACGCTCTTGTCAATAGTTATGGTAATCTGTGGTGTTCCAGAGCGCATGCTGCCGGAGGAGCCTGTGTCGCTGTCGTTCTGGGTGGCGCGCAACCTCACGCTCGCGGAGCGCGACCGCCTGGCGCTCTTCACTGTCGACAACACGCTGCTGCGTCTGCACATGGAGTGCAACTTCATATCGCGGGTCAGTCAGTACAGTACAGTATACTGTAGTACCTACTTCAGTAGTTGTGGACTTTCTTTTGAATGAGTTGGTACGGGGCAGTACTACCATTGCACCTACTTCTGCCGCCAAGCAGTAATGCACTGCTGTGTTGCTTGAAGAGTTGTGAACGCAGGGTGGTGCCTGACAAGGCCGTCCTCAGAGAGAGAAGGTATTGTTATAGGCGGAGGGTACTAATTAACATTACATGGGTCGAAGGCCCATGTAATGTTCCTATTACCCACAACTTATTTTCATAATCCTACTAATATTATAAATGCGAAAGTTTAAATGTTAGGATGTTTGTGTTTCAATCACGTCGAAACTACTGAACTTCAAACACTTTCAAAACATACAACTGAATTGAGAACCTCCTGCTTTTTAAGTCGGTTAAAAAAAGGTTGGTCACTACTTAGCTGCTGAGCAGCAGCATGGGTTACATGTTACCCGCTACGAGTGGCGAGGTGTAGGTCGGTTGTTATGTTACCCAGTGCTGAGCAGCAGTATGGGTTACATGTTACCCGCTACGAGTGGCGAGGTGTAGGTCGGTTGTTATGTTACCCAGTGCTGAGCAGCAGCATGGGTTACATGTTACCCGCTACGAGTGGCGAGGTGTAGGTCGGTTGTTATGTTACCCAGTGCTGAGCAGCAGTATGGGTTACATGTTACCCGCTACGAGTGGCGAGGTGTAGGTCGGTTGTTATGTTACCCAGTGCTGAGCAGCAGTATGGGTTACATGTTACCCGCTACGAGTGGCGAGGTGTAGGTCGGTTGTTATGTTACCCAGTGCTGAGCAGCAGTATGGGTTACATGTTACCCGCTACGAGTGGCGAGGTGTAGGTCGGTTGTTATGTTACCCAGTGCTGAGCAGCAGTATGGGTTACATGTTACCCGCTACGAGTGGCGAGGTGTAGGTCGGTTGTTATGTTACCCAGTGCTGAGCAGCAGTATGGGTTACATGTTACCCGCTACGAGTGGCGAGGTGTAGGTCGGTTGTTATGTTACCCAGTGCTGAGCAGCAGTATGGGTTACATGTTACCCGCTACGAGTGGCGAGGTGTAGGTCGGTTGTTATGTTACCCAGTGCTGAGCAGCAGCATGGGTTACATGTTACCCGCTACGAGTGGCGAGGTGTAGGTCGGTTGTTATGTTACCCAGTGCTGAGCAGCAGTATGGGTTACATGTTACCCGCTACGAGTGGCGAGGTGTAGGTCGGTTGTTATGTTACCCAGTGCTGAGCAGCAGTATGGGTTACATGTTACCCGCTACGAGTGGCGAGGTGTAGGTCGGTTGTTATGTTACCCAGTGCTGAGCAGCAGTATGGGTTACATGTTACCCGCTACGAGTGGCGAGGTGTAGGTCGGTTGTTATGTTACCCAGTGCTGAGCAGCAGTATGGGTTACATGTTACCCGCTACGAGTGGCGAGGTGTAGGTCGGTTGTTATGTTACCCAGTGCTGAGCAGCAGTATGGGTTACATGTTACCCGCTACGAGTGGCGAGGTGTAGGTCGGTTGTTATGTTACCCAGTGCTGAGCAGCAGTATGGGTTACATGTTACCCGCTACGAGTGGCGAGGTGTAGGTCGGTTGTTATGTTACCCAGTGCTGAGCAGCAGTATGGGTTACATGTTACCCGCTACGAGTGGCGAGGTGTAGGTCGGTTGTTATGTTACCCAGTGCTGAGCAGCAGCATGGGTTACATGTTACCCGCTACGAGTGGCGAGGTGTAGGTCGGTTGTTATGTACCCAGTGTGGTGAAGTGAGGGCTGGTGGTATGCAAGAGCCTGCGCGCGACGTGTTGCTCCCGCATGTTGCAGACGAACGTGGTGTGCTGCGGCCGCTGCGGCGCGGAGCTGGCGCGGCGCGACCACGTGTTCGCCATGAGCAGCGACGGCGTGCACTCCACCTACACCAACCCCGGTATGTTCACATCTCACTCTACTATGTACACTACTAGTACTAGTACTAGTAGGGCTCCATGTCAAACACTTCGTCCAGCTAAATACTAGCACTTGCACTAAATACTTATACTTGTTGTTATACTTGTGAGGGAGGGATGTTCATATTACTGTGTTTCGGTTTGCGCCGGGACGCCGCAGATGTGGGGGCAGCGGATCAATTTAATAGTTATGAATGTGGCTCTGACGCTGGTGTTGGTGAGCGCTGTCCGATGTGCAGTGCACGCGGAGGATGAGGGTACCATGCCTAGTGTGTACATACATTACAAGTTCACGTACAGTACATTTTGTATAGACATGTGAGAGATAACCCCGTGCTTGCGCAGGCGGACACATGCACGACATAGTGACCGTGTCGGCGGCCAGCAACACGGAGCTGTCGGGCCGCGGCTCGGCGCAGTACTCGTGGTTCCCCGGCTACCGCTGGACCAGCGTCGTCTGCGCGCGCTGCATGTCGCATGTCGGCTGGAGGTAACTGTACAACACGGAGCTGTCGGGCCGCGGCTCGGCGCAGTACTCGTGGTTCCCCGGCTACCGCTGGACCAGCGTCGTCTGCGCGCGCTGCATGTCGCATGTCGGCTGGAGGTAACTGTACAACACGGAGCTGTCGGGCCGCGGCTCGGCGCAGTACTCGTGGTTCCCCGGCTACCGCTGGACCAGCGTCGTCTGCGCGCGCTGCATGTCGCATGTCGGCTGGAGGTAACTGTACAACACGGCGCTGTCGGCCGCGGCTCGGCGCAGTACTCGTGGTTCCCCGGCTACCGCTGGACCAGCGTCGTCTGCGCGCGCTGCATGTCGCATGTCGGCTGGAGGTAACTGTACAACACGGAGCTGTCGGGCCGCGGCTCGGCGCAGTACTCGTGGTTCCCCGGCTACCGCTGGACCAGCGTCGTCTGCGCGCGCTGCATGTCGCATGTCGGCTGGAGGTAACTGTACAACACGGAGCTGTCGGGCCGCGGCTCGGCGCAGTACTCGTGGTTCCCCGGCTACCGCTGGACCAGCGTCGTCTGCGCGCGCTGCATGTCGCATGTCGGCTGGAGGTAACTGTACAACACGGAGCTGTCGGGCGCGGCTCGGCGCAGTACTCGTGGTTCCCCGGCTACCGCTGGACCAGCGTCGTCTGCGCGCGCTGCATGTCGCATGTCGGCTGGAGGTAACTGTACAACACGGAGCTGTCGGGCCGCGGCTCGGCGCAGTACTCGTGGTTCCCCGGCTACCGCTGGACCAGCGTCGTCTGCGCGCGCTGCATGTCGCATGTCGGCTGGAGGTAACTGTACAACACGGAGCTGTCGGGCGCGGCTCGGCGCAGTACTCGTGGTTCCCCGGCTACCGCTGGACCAGCGTCGTCTGCGCGCGCTGCATGTCGCATGTCGGCTGGAGGTAACTGTACAACACGGAGCTGTCGGGCGCGGCTCGGCGCAGTACTCGTGGTTCCCCGGCTACCGCTGGACCAGCGTCGTCTGCGCGCGCTGCATGTCGCATGTCGGCTGGAGGTAACTGTACAACACGGAGCTGTCGGCCGCGGCTCGGCGCAGTACTCGTGGTTCCCCGGCTACCGCTGGACCAGCGTCGTCTGCGCGCGCTGCATGTCGCATGTCGGCTGGAGGTAACTGTACAACACGGAGCTGTCGGGCGCGGCTCGGCGCAGTACTCGTGGTTCCCCGGCTACCGCTGGACCAGCGTCGTCTGCGCGCGCTGCATGTCGCATGTCGGCTGGAGGTAACTGTACAACACGGAGCTGTCGGCCGCGGCTCGGCGCAGTACTCGTGGTTCCCCGGCTACCGCTGGACCAGCGTCGTCTGCGCGCGCTGCATGTCGCATGTCGGCTGGAGGTAACTGTACAACACGGAGCTGTCGGCCGCGGCTCGGCGCAGTACTCGTGGTTCCCCGGCTACCGCTGGACCAGCGTCGTCTGCGCGCGCTGCATGTCGCATGTCGGCTGGAGGTAACTGTACAACACGGAGCTGTCGGCCGCGGCTCGGCGCAGTACTCGTGGTTCCCCGGCTACCGCTGGACCAGCGTCGTCTGCGCGCGCTGCATGTCGCATGTCGGCTGGAGGTAACTGTACAACACGGAGCTGTCGGGCCGCGGCTCGGCGCAGTACTCGTGGTTCCCCGGCTACCGCTGGACCAGCGTCGTCTGCGCGCGCTGCATGTCGCATGTCGGCTGGAGGTAACTGTACAACACGGAGCTGTCGGGCGCGGCTCGGCGCAGTACTCGTGGTTCCCCGGCTACCGCTGGACCAGCGTCGTCTGCGCGCGCTGCATGTCGCATGTCGGCTGGAGGTAACTGTACAACACGGAGCTGTCGGGCGCGGCTCGGCGCAGTACTCGTGGTTCCCCGGCTACCGCTGGACCAGCGTCGTCTGCGCGCGCTGCATGTCGCATGTCGGCTGGAGGTAACTGTACAACACGGAGCTGTCGGGCCGCGGCTCGGCGCAGTACTCGTGGTTCCCCGGCTACCGCTGGACCAGCGTCGTCTGCGCGCTGCGAGATGAGATTGCATTGTCGTGGCGGCCGTTGCGGAGATGAGATTGCATTGTCGTGGCGGCCGTTGCGGAGATGAGATTGCATTGTCGTGGCGGCCGTTGCGGAGATGAGATTGCATTGTCGTGGCGGCCGTTGCGGAGATGAGATTGCATTGTCGTGGCGGCCGTTGCGGAGATGAGATTGCATTGTCGTGGCGGCCGTTGCGGAGATGAGATTGCATTGTCGTGGCGGCCGTTGCGGAGATGAGATTGCATTGTCGTGGCGGCCGTTGCGGAGATGAGATTGCATTGATAGTTTGTTTGCATCAGGTTCGACGCGCTCCGCCGCAACCTGCGTCCGGCGCAGTTTTACGGCCTCTGCCGCAACTACGCCGCGCCGCCGCCGCACGCCTCCAGCGACGCCTTCGCCTCCCCCTCCGACGGTGAGGGGGGCGAGGGGGGCGCCGAGGGGCGCGACGAGGGGGAGGGGGAGCAGGCGCTGCACATCCCATTGTTGCAGTTCCGGCTCTCCTGGTAGATCCCAGCACGCAGTACCTCACAAACTTAATGAAAGTCTACATCCGCATAGTGAATGGATCTCATTTCAACTGACTGACTGTCGTATCACAAAAATGAAATTTAAAATATTCGTAGTCGAATGAAATGATCGCTCACTTGACAACATACGAATGAATTGACCGAGACACCATTGTACTTGAGAAATGTTAAGCCCCAAATGGTAAAATGTAACCTCTACCGACAAGCAGTAGGTATTACTAGGTATACTAGAATATATATTATAATATGTTGTTTCTTCTTGAGATAAAAATGTATGAACCTGTGGTTTTATGTAAGTAGGTAAGATAAGTACTTCATTTTATAAGCAGACATAAGCAGTACCTAGTTGTTATTATTTAATGTTAATACAAATACAAATAAATTAATTATTGTAAGGTTGTTGCTTTTACAAGTTTTATGTTTATTTTAATTTAGTTTTTATATGGAAAACAACCAGCTTATTAAAAGAGTACAGACAGAGGATGTAAGTATACATAGAACGAAAAAGCCTAACTTTACTATTAGTCAAAACTATTTTAGGCTTTTTCGTTCTATTTCCGCTGTCTGTACTCCGATTTTATAAGTTTGTTTTCCATTATGTAAAAATAAAATAGTTTTCACTTATGGTAAGAGTAATAAATTACAAGTAGTTATTAAAATTTAAAAAAAACCCCGAGTCTTGGACTGATTTTCATCAAACATAGATAAGAACACTCCCGACTAATTCACCTTTCAAACATATAAAGAACAAAATCGGTTCATCCGTTCGGGAGTTGCCTCAGACACACGCGCGCACACACACACACACACACACACACACACGTCAAACTTATAACACCCCGACGTTTTTGCGTCGGGGGTTAAAAAGATGAAAGTTACATCGTGTGTTGGATACAAAGAGAAATATCATGATTGTACTGAAGTGTAGCCATGCCCTTGTGCCTGCACGGCGGCAGCGTGCGGGCCGCAGTGCTGCAGCGGGGGCGCGGCGTGCGGGCCGCCGTGCTGCGGCGGGGGCGCGGCGTGCGGGCCGCCGTGCTGCGGCGGGGGCGCGGCCGCGACTCGCTGCTTAATGCGATGCTTCGGCAGCGCTTTGTCTGTACAATTATAAACTTCAGTTATAGTTTAGGTTAGGATCAGAGATGGGCAAAATACCGGGTTTTTTCAAAATACCCGGTGTTTTGGGTTAATACCCGGTAAAAACCTTGAAACGGGTATTTTCAAGGGTTTTTTCAATTTTCAAGAGATATTTGTCATTGTTGACCTTCAATTGATTAAAATGTAAATAGTATTGGTTATTTACACATATTTCAATTATATTAATTTGAAAATACAGTTATTTTCTAGTAAAAAAGTGAAAAATAAAAATCTAATACGTTTTTTCTATAGGAGTCTGACTTTTGGAGTTTGAGGAGTCAGGCAGGTTCACATGAATGTTTTTTTAACCGACTTCAAAAACGGAGGAGGTTCTCAATTCCGTTGAATTTTTTTTTAAATGTTTGTTACCTCAGAACTCCGTCATTTAGGAACCGATTTCATAAATTATTTTTTTAACCGACTTCAAAAAAGGAGGAGGTTCTCAATTCGGTTGTATGGTTTTTTTTTTATAATGTTTGTTACCTCAGAACTCCGTCATTTATGAACAGATTTCAAAAATTCTTTTACTATCTGAAAGGATATACTTCCAGATTGGTCCCATTTAATTTTCATCAAAATCGGTTCAGTAGTTTGGGTTATAAATAGAAATAACTGAAAAATATGCCAAGTTGCGGCGTTGCACCTACCATTTTACTGCTAGCAACGATGCAATATGTCACGGATCGGCGTAGCGCCTACCATTTTACTGCTAGCAACAATGACCCTTTGTGGTGCACACCTAAATTATAACATTTTTCTAAATTTGTCAATAAACCCAGTTTGTACATTTAAACCGCATTTAATTGGAGAAAAGCAAAAACCCACCAGTTGTTCCTCTAAAGAATCAACATCAACCACGTGCACGAAATTGCGAATTTTGCTTTCCTGTGACTTTTATGTGGTGTTTATAGTCACTAGAACATTCCCAATGAACTGTCATCATCATCATCATCTGATGATGAAGCTGGTAGTCGAATTGAAGTCGGTTTTTCCAGTTTTTTAACTTATAAATTATTATCTAAAAGGATATACTTCCAGATTGGTCCCATTTAATTTTCATTGAACTCGGTTTAGTACCTAGTTAAATTTTTTATATATTTTTTTTGACGTGCTTCTCGTGCCGTCTAATTATTTGAATTTTGGTGGGAGGACATTTGTTTTTTCTTTCTTTTGTTTTATTTGTTGCACCGGTCGCACCTTGGTGGAATTGAATATTTGAGATGTTGTTGATGTAAAGTTATTTTTTAAAATTATTTATGCTGGCTTAAAGTTCAGAATGTAGGTGCTCATATCTCCTGTCTCACTCAGGTTAGGAGTATGGTGCAAAGACAAATGTTGAAGCAGGCGACCATACCTTTCTGATGGTAGGGTACTCGTATCTTCTGTCTCACTCTAACACTGACTGATCGATTTGTTCTCTCACTTGCGCTGGTATATTGCAATAATTTTTTCGGTGGATCTATTTCGGGGGTGGGGTAAACATGGGAAAAATACGAAACCCCCCCTAACCCCTCCCTTCTTTGACTTTTAGCTCGTAACTTTTAAACGGTAAAACTTAGGAGGGTTGGTTTTTGAAACAATTTTTTTCGGTGGATCTATCTTGGGGGTGGGGGTGACCATGGGAAAAATACGAACCCCCCCTATCCCCCCTTTCTTTGAGTTTTAGCTTGTAACTTCTAAACGGTAAGACTTAGAGGGTTGGTTCTTGACACGATTTTTTTTCTGTGGATCAACTTCAAGAGGGACGGCGACCATGGGAAAAATACAAAACACCCCTTATCCCCCCCCTTTCTTTGAGTTTTAGCTTGTAACTTCTAAACGGTAAGACTTAGAGGGTTGGTTCTTGACACGATTTTTTTTCTGTGGATCAACTTCGAGAGGGACGGTGACCATGGGAAAAATACGAACCCCCCCCCCCTCCTAATCACCCCCTTCAATGAGTGTTAGCTCGTAACTTTTAAACGGTAAGACTTAGAGGGTTGGCTCTTGAAACAAAAACAGGTAAGTACAAGGCACTTCAGTAAATATTGCTAAAATCTAATAGATCTTTCTATAGGTAGGGTGGACCGGTACAAGGTGTATCAGTATTGTTGCCGAAATCCTATAAATGCTCCTATCTTATCTCCCAATGTAGGTAGGTACAAGGTGCTTTAGTAAATATTGCTTAAATCGAATAGATCTTTCTATAGGTAGGGTTAACATGTACAAGGTGCATCAGTACTATTAACAAAATTCAACTAGTGGTTTGATCTCCTATCTCACTCACTCATGGTAGGTATAGGTACAAGGTGCTTCAGCAAAAATGACCCAAAATATTTTTGGACCGCAAATTTTTTTTTGACTTCAATTTTTTTTAACCCTAGTTTTTTTTACCCCAAATATTTTTTGTGACCCCAAATTTTTTTTGACCCAAAATTTTTTTTTGACCCCAATTTTTTTGACTCCACATTTTTTTGACCCCTATTGTTTTTACCCTAATTTTTTTTTACATAGTGCGACGTAGGGTTTGGTAAAAGTTGGTAGGGGTTTACAGGATTTGTAGGGGTTATAGGGGTATGTAATGTAGGGGTTGGTAGGGGTTTGTAGGGATTGGTAGGGGTTTTTAGAAAAAAGTATAAGGTAAAAAAAACCACTCGCGAGCTGCATGCAGCTCGCGCACCACGCAACCTAGTTAGCTTTATAACGCTTCTAATGAATAAATTCAGCTAGGCGCGTGGTGAACTGTGCAAACGACAGGCTTTCAGTCAAGATTTTACTTAGCAGGTTCTGAAATTTACCACTCAAAAGCGCGTCCCAGGCTCTGTTTACTACTCGTAGCGACATCTACTTGTCAGATTTGTACTAAGATCTAAGAAGCACGGGTATAGTATCGCATTTTTCCAGAGAATTATTAGAACGACTACGTTCTCAAACTGAAAGTCAAACGACCTTATCTTGGAAACTACTCATCTTGGACTTCTCGTTCCATAACAAAATGAAAGAGACAATCTACAATGACCATTATATTCTTCCTGCATGTTCTTGAGTATTTTCTACCAAAATCTACCAAAATATGGTTGGATCCAATACGGTGACAATACATCCTCACTACATCGACCCGCTCCGAAATCCATACATACCTAATAGATATGCAGTACGCTGTGAACCGGTGATTCCTACGAAGGTTTTATTAAAACCTTCGTAGGAATCACCGGTTCACAGCGTACTGCATATCTATTAGGTATGTATGGATTTCGGAGCGGGTCGATGTAGTGAGGATGTATTGGAAGTGTTTAATGTGCAGATCTAACAAAATATACGCCTAATACCACCAAGAGATACCTTACTGAATACGGTAGACAGACACTAGTAGGTAGGGTATCACTTGGTGGTAAAAAAATGTTTTTATTTTGCGTAAATTTTGTTAGACGCTGCACGGATACGGAGTTTCATTGTTTTTCTTATGTTTAATTCATAAAACGTTAGTAAATTTATTTTTTTCTGGTTGCTTTTATTTATATAACCCAATAAAATTAGGTAAGCACTCTAGAACAGTAATACTTTCTTTGAAAATCGTTTTTACCCGCGAAAATACCCGATTTTGGGTATTTACCCGGTAAAAACCCGAATCGGGTATTTACCCGGTAAATACCTTTTGGGTAAATACCCAGCGCCCATCTCTAGTTAGGATTGATAAATTGTCATTGTGAAGATTACAGGAACACTGTGAATAAGGAAGGTCTAAAATTGTTATTATTAGAATAACAATTTGTTTCAGACCACAATATTTTATTTTATTTTTATTTTATGTGGAAAACAAACAGCTTATTAAATAAGAGTATAAACAGAGGAAGTATAGCACGAAAAAGCCTAAAAGAGTTTTCACTTATATATTTGCACATTATTAATACAGTCATATTTTAGCATAAAAGAACAAGTAAAGATACCTACATGGACCCTATTTTTTTATGAGCTTTTTGCGGCTTTATCACTGCGGCCTTCTGGCCTATTGTGATCGCCACTTGTGTAAGTACCACCCCTATTTGGGGCGTTCATAGTTCACCACTAAATCCTGCAACTGCTAAGAACTGAAGGATTTTCTTAGGGGTGAGGTTTTTTAGCTCATCTGGGCTTAGAATATGCTTTCCCAGATGTATGCTGCGTTTTTGCATCAGCGGCCCACACTCCCCTAGCAGGTGAAGAGGCGTTTCTTCCGCCTCCTTACAGAGCCTACAGGTTTGTGTTTCGCACAACCTTAATTTGAACATGTGCTTGTTAAGGCGACAGTGTCCAGTTAAGGCCCTGACCACTGGGCGCAGGTTGCACTTATAGGATATGGTTGGTATTCAGTTTATCGAAGGCTTTTATAAGAGCTTGAGTGGTTCATGCCTGAGGAGTTCTTCCACAGTTTGGCCGATTCCTCAAGGCAGGAATACATGGACCCTATGCCACAACCTTGCAGTGCTTCGGACATGACCCTCTCAGTCTAGTCGGCCTTCTCCACAAGAGAGACAAGGGCAACACGTGCGAAGCTGAATAAGCCGCGGGTTTCCTCACGATGTTTTACTTCACCATTTGAGAGCACCGACATTGCACACATTCATTTTCTGAGTAGAAAAAGCCATTGCACCAATGGGTTTTTCTACTCTGAAAATTTGAAAGCACAACCTTAAAATCGGAAGGCGGGGTTTCTACCACTAGACTAGACCATAAGTCAATGTTATCTAAGAAAATAAGTTATTATTTAATTAAAAATAATGGTAGTAATGTAATAATACCTGCTCCTTTTTCCTTTTCTAGTGTTAGGTTTGCAGTAGTGTGTGGCAGGTCGTTCCGCAGTATGTTGTGCAGGGTGGTGCGTGGCAGACGCAGCGCGAGCGCGCGCGCGCGCAGCGACAGCGCGGGCGCCGACCGAACTGACGCAGCTACTGCAGAGATGTGCCGCTTTCTGGAACACTTCTATTTCTTGAGGACACAATAATTACCTAGGTGAAATAAAAAGTAACAAGGCATTGTCATACAATAGGGCATCTTAAAGCTGTTGGCGATTTCTTTTAGGTCCTACCTAGGTATCTAATTTACTACAAACACAGCAGCCCTTGCTCTATGTATACAGTTTTTTAACAATTCATTCTGGGTCTACTATTACCTGTTCACTGGTCTTCCAGTTCTGGGGGCATCACACACATTCCCTGTTGAGAACAGTTTGCGCTCCCATGCAAATAGAGTGGTCTTGGAGGGTGGCTCTCGGCCAAACCTTCTCCTGAAGTTGTGATTTATCTGAAACAATAGCATTATTCAAATGGTTTGGAACTCGCATGTAATTTCATGCATTTAGTCAGAAAAACAAAAGCAGTCAACTGACATACAGCCAGAGTGGATACTTGTCTTGTAGTGTGAAACATACTTGACTGATGGTGGTACTCGTGTACTTTCTTTCATGGACCCAAACTGCAGCCACCAACCTCTCCGCTATAGTAAAGGTCGAGGTATCCACTGACAATTTTTTAGTCTTTTTACTTTCATCGCTGTTCACTACCGGCTTCTTGAGCTTATTTGGCGCACTTTTCTTTTTTTGCACGTTTTGTATGAGCGCAGGCCGAGGGTGAAGTGCACTTTGTTGTGCGGCCTGTTCAATGATGCTTCCAGCTGGAAGTAATTGTGCGTGAGAACCTGCATTTCCTGATAAAACTTCATATTGAGCTTCAGAAATGGTATTCAGATTTTGCAACTTTGTGTCTTGAATGTTTATGGGACAATGTTGGTATGGGTTGTGGTTGTGATGGTACAGCTGTTGGTTGGAATAATGGTACATTTTGATTAAAGTTTTAGTAGGTACACCTTTTTAGCGTGATCTAAAATTGCTGAAGAAATTAATAAACATTGTTCGTCAGTCAGAAGATTCATTCATAAGAATAGCTCTTCTTCTTTTATTTATGGCCTTTCTCGCCTTCTGTCAGGTAAGAGCAAACACGATTCAAGTGACACTTGACAGTAAGAACTTAACTGATATTGACTTTAACATTCTACTGCTATTTTAACCTACTAGTAACTTACCCCCATCTACCACCATGACTTCTTTTATGCCGCCTATACATGTTGGCCCAACGTCAACGAGTGAAGGCCAACGCCAACATGTGGACGTTGGCCGCTTGCAATAGTTTGCGTGGGCTTGCCAAACATGTGGATGGTAGCACTCCGATTTGCTTACGCTTGTTTACGCTCGCGTTGGCGTTCGCTCGGCCAACATGTATTGGGGCTTTTAGGGATTCGAGTTCGAAGTCAATAAACGTTTAGAGCAAAACCAAAAGAGTTTTTTCCTAATTATTTATTAAAGCTATCTTAAATTTATCTACTTCTTAAAAGTAATATGGGGAAGTTTTCAGTCACTAAATAATCGTCTTCAAAAATTACCGCCACATTTAGCTCGAATTCTGGAACAAAGACACATTTTATTTAGTGTATAAACTACATGTACCAGCTAGGTACATAAATGCCTGCATAGTCCCAGGCACGTCTACGGTCTAATACACTTGTAGAGCGGATTAGTTGCCGCAACTGGCCGCAGATGAGTGGCGGCCACTTTTCCAGCCACCCGATGTCCTCCAGGAACGCTAGAAGCTCGCTCACGCTGCACTGGTGCAGGCTTCGCGAGGAGTCCCCGGTTCCCCGGACACGCTAGTGTTCCCTTCACAGGCAGGATGCAGTACAAGTTACGTCTACAACATGCCTGTCTTAGTGTATACAATGTTGGCGACTCAAATAAATAAACAAAGGGGATTGTTATTACCAATTTTGAAATTGGCAGTGGTGGTGGTGGGGCACGTGAAGAGTCGCGGCAGCACCATGTGCAGCGGCAGGTCGCGCGCGCGCCGCACGTCGCCCTCGCCGATCTGAATGTTCTGGATCTCTGTCGCTGGAACAAATTCATCGTAAGAATATGTCAGATAGATGGTGTTACTAGTTTACTAACTGCATAATGGCATGGTGTATTGTATAGCAAGCACTGTTGCAGACTGTGGGCTGTGGAAAATGTAATGTTTGGAAGTACCTCTTATTACCCCCTCAAATATCCATGAAAGTAGGTAAGTAAATAGCTACCTACCATAGTTATTCCAACTGGTTTTGGGGACCACAATCATTTCTTGGTAATGTTCATAGCTAAGTACTCACCATCTCTAGAATAGCCCTCAGCGCAGCCGCAGGTCTCGACGCGAACCAACTGCAGCTCTATCGACTTGATCGGCACTGAACACTCGTCTACACGAATCTAAAACATAAGTTTTATTGTGCAGTTCCCTTTCTTTTGTGCAACTGCATCGATCAAAGATTGAGGTGAGTAAGTGCGGCGCGGCGGCGGTGGGTAAAACTCTGCCGCTAATCCACTTTTCTGGTTTGTGATGAATGTGAATGGTTTTTTCACAGGGTCTATTGGCTGATAGTTTCGACAGAATAACAGCGCCTAATTACCTTCGGGTAGTGAGGCATACGCCGAGTCGAAACCCTTTTGCTGCTGCAGCACACAAACACCTACGTCCATAGTTAATTTTATGTTACTTTTTTATTTTATCTTTTATGTTGGTTCTGTTATGCAAGTGTACTGTGTGTTACTTACTGTGCAAATAAATGCCTGCCCATGTCTATGTCAATGATGAAGTGATGAGGTTAAATGATGGAGCAGGTAGATAGCCCATCTCAATGCATTATTTACCGCACAAGAATGTGCCCTGTGAGGTATTGTACTGTGTTCATCACTGTGAGACATGAGGGTGTAGCGGGTGTACCTTGCCAGTGATAGGTTTGTCGAGGGGGCAGACAGTGGAATGTATCTCCGCATAGACTTGGAAGTGAGGCATGTTGGCGCGCGCTCCGCCTTTGGCACTCGCGCGTATCGACGCTGGCGTTATTTCACAGCGGACTGGCTTCACAGGAGCTGGCTCGCCCTCAAATCAGATATACATAATAATATAAACTGTCATAATTACTCACAAGACAATGAAACAGAGAAGAGTTTTAAAACAACAGCTTGTGAGTCCTTACCGGCTTACATTGGACGAAGAACTGGCAGCTGGCATTAAGCGGCTTATTCAAAAAGAATCTCTTCATGCTGCACTTCACAACATACATGACGTTCACAAAGACTCCATGGTACGTCTCCAGCAGCCCTGGCTGGCGCGGTCGCAGCGGCATCTCGAACGGAATCTCAGTTGTGCCAGGGGGAATCCTTCCAGGAGGCGCTAGTTCTATTGAAATGTTGAGGAGGCTTACTGGCTGTAACAACAAATGGGGTTTGTAGGCGCATTCTTGGAGTGTAATGTCACTACTGCGTTAGTAAGTAAGTACGTATTTCATGTTCTGAAATACAAAGGTTCTCTTCTTAAAATAATAAATACCTGTTAGCATATAATATTTTTAATAATTTTAATTGGGTTATTAAGTGCTTTATATGATCTGAGTTCTTTATTGAATGGCTATCTAGTTCATACAGCACAGAGTTTCTATGTTTTTGGAATAGATGGTGCTGTAGAGAATGTCCATGAAAAATTTTTTTATTGTTAATCTATCTATTTTTTTATAAATGCCTAAATTATTTTATTTTTCTATGAATTTAATTTAAATAGTTGCATTTATTCAGAATTGTTTATGACTTCACTCAATCCATTCGCTTATCACGTGATTCCTATTTTGTTGAGGCAGTGAACTGAAGCGCCGCCATGCCATTACGGGCGTGAGCGCCGGGCAGGCCAGAACTGTTTTGTAACGAGATGTATTGCAGGCACCAATTGTACTCTAAAAACATAATAAATATAGAAGTTTGCCTGAGATTACCACTGTGTTTATTCTACGAGGTTGGATGCTGTTGATACCTTGATGCTGTTGGAAAATGCTTCAAATATTCCCACATTCTTGGTGCTGATTTGCAGATTGACCGAACCCTCTACAGTGAGGCTGAGCCCCTCGTGGCGCACCTCACTGCTGCTTTCTACGATTACTACACCTGCTATGGTTTCCTGTGAGCAAAGGGGTGGTTTATTCAATACCCAGTAAAACTACATTTGTTCAGACTCACGCTCTTTCCAGCTATAATTCTATCTATAGGTATATATGTATTCTATCAGCCATCTAGTTCCCATATCACAAGCTTTGCTTAGTTTGGGACTAGACTAGAGGTCGTTGTGTGTAAAGTACATAAATATTTATTTAAAATAAAATAGTAAGTGAGAGATGTTTAATGGTGGCAGAGTCTCCATCAGTGAAAGAAAGATGTGATCGAATCGAATGTCGGGCGAAAAACTTACCCCTTCATGATACACTTTATTCACGCGTTTTAAACTGATTGCTATGTTCGTCGACATTATAAAGTACTACGAGCAAAGCAAGCAACACAATTTCATAGATGAGCGAGAGTGATAAATATAAATAACATCTGAATCTGAATAAATTAGCGAGCGATTTGTTATATGAATTCTCAGTTCCGACTTCCGACCGACAACAAGTCCGTCTCACCAAAGTCACCAAAAATAAACAAACAAACAATCTATCTCACTATTCTCACTCAAGTCAAGTTCACTCACAGAATACTGTTACCCAAGTTCACTCAACTCAATTAAATAAATTCTTTTTCATGTTTATTTTTTTTAATTTTGTTCTGGCGTTGGATGCGAGTCTTTTTGCCAAGTCCTTTTTTTACATAGAATTTATACTGTATACGTCATCTCGTTTCGTTCGTCACACACACGTGACACACGTCATCGTTTCATTTCACACACACGTTATTATACTAAACTAGTAGTTACCCGCGACTTCGTACGCGTCTACAGTTTCCGAGTACATTATATTATCTGTGCGTGTACCGATCGGATACTTTGAGAAACTTGACATTAGACCTCATTACACCGAACTCGCACCTACTGGAATGTCAAACGCTAGTTGTTAGACCAAAGAGGTAGTACTACGCCCTGTCAAACTGACGTGACATGACATGACAATGAAATCCTCATGCCAATTGGCGCTGCTAATCCTTTTCGTTCATTTTATCCTGTAGATCCTGTTAATTATTCGGGATAAAAAGTAGCCTATATGTCAATCCAGGTTACGAACTATATATATGCCAAGTTTCATCCAAGTTGGTTCAGTAGTTTTGACGTGATTGAAACACAAACATCCAAACATCTAAACTTTCGCATTTATAATATTAAGTAGGAGGATAGGAAGTAGGATAGTAGGATTCCTAGGTAAGCAATGCCCTCAGGTTCGATTCACTTTTTTGGCTATTTACTACCATTTATGACAATTATCACAAAGTAGTTACCCCTGGCAATTTTCAAAATAAATTCATAGCAGTAGGTACCTACTGCAAAAAAAACTGCGTCGGATTACGGTCGGATTTGAAAAAGTGCTACAAAATATCAAGCTTTATTTATAAGTGAAAAAGTGCTACAAAATATCAAGCTTTATTTATAAGAACACTAGCAGTTACCCGCGACTACGTACGCGTCTACAGTTTTCGTGTACATTATATTATCTGTGCGTGTACCGAGCGGATACTTCTTTGAGAAACTTGACATTACACCGAACTCGTACTGAAATGTCAAACGCTAGTCGTTAGACCAAAGAGGTAGTACTATGCCCTGTCAAACTGACGTGACATGACATGACAATGAAATCCTCTTGCCAATTGGCGCTGCTAATCCTTTTCGTTCATTTTATCCTGTAGATCCTGTTAATTATTCGGGATAAAAAGTAGCCTATATGCCAATCCAGGTTACGAACTATATATATGCCAAGTTTCATCCAAGTTGGTTCAGTGGTTTTGACGTGATTGAAACACAAACATCCAAACATCTAAACATCCAAACATCTAAACTTTCGCTTTTATAATATTAGTAGGATAGGATAGGATAGGATAGTAGGATAGGATAGGATAGGATAGGATAGGATAGGATAGGATTAGGATATGTACCTAGTTCCTACAGTTGATTAAAACGAAATTTTGTTGTCATTGTCACTGTCAAATGTCAGACAAGGAAGAAATCAAATCATTCATAAACAAAATTCAGTTGAAAAGAAATGCCCGCGTGAAGCGGTTGGTTCAAGTTTCTTTTGATAATTTGATTACGATTTTATTTAGTTTATATTGTTTGCAAATATTTGAATTGTGCACTATTGGTTTTAATAGTGGCATCTAATTTACTGTGAGAATAGTGTGGTTTGCGTGAGTGTTGTTCGAACAGGTGATGCCGATGATAAGGGCTCTCCGAATGGATCGATATCGGTGACTGCGGCGGCAGTGTAGAAAGAACACCAAGAACGGGGCTGCTTTGAAGATGGAGAAGTCGGCGCGGCCGCGGACGGCCCTCAACGAGTGCGTCAAGGTGGTGGTGCGGTGCCGACCGCTGGCAGAAAAAGAGAAAAATGAGGGTCACGAGGAGGTAAGCAGAGCCCATTAATGTTGTTGATACGGGATGCTAGGCCTGCGCAGAGTCGGTGCGTCGATTTCAATATTCTATGGGAATATTGAATAACATGTTTTGCTATTTTTCACATCACGAAGATGTAATTTCGACTGAATTGTTGGTTAATTGGGCGCTGCGGAGCTCGACAGTTTGATGTAGCGCCTTTGTTAATTAATTATATTAGCTGTAGGTTTATAAAAAACGAGTGGTTCGCATGCGTTTGTTGGGTGTTCACACTTTCGGCAGTAGCAGTGACGAAACACCATGGATGGATCACAACTTAATTTCCGAGAACATTTAATTTCCAACATTTTATAGAAAGATCCCAATTGTAAATATAAATGTTGCCTACCATCAGAGAAAGGACATTTGTATATACCTACCTGCTCATACAACATGTGTAAGAAGTAGGTAGGTAGGTCTAGTAGGTCAGGTAAGTAGCCTAATAAAATTAATGTTTTACCTGTTCAAATATTAATGAAATCACTTACTTACGTACCAGCATGTGGTAACTTAATGGGGAGGCTTGAAATTAGATTAACTCTTTATCAGGAAAACAAAGATGTTGGCTATTATTTGTACACTTGTGTAAAACAATTATTGTACAGTCTGTACCCAGATCTAATGAACCAGATAAGTATGTATTTACTTAACATCATTTATTTATCATTCTTGCTAAAAATTACTAAAAATACAATTTATACCTAAAATTAAATTAATTTAAAAGTGGTTCCAGCCTATTGGATCACACCACAGTCATACATATACCTAGGTACCTGTACATTTCAATAAAAGCTCAAAGGTTTTACATACCCAGTGTAGATAACATAATGCTAAGTAATACCTAAGACTTCCCAACAGGGCAAAGGCAGGAGCAGTCGGTAGGTATAACTAGTGAGTGCTCTGCCCACTTGAAAACAACACTCTGTAGAGTAAATTTAGCCAAACTCTCATCTACCTACCCTACATCATAAACTGCAATTATGATTCACAGTTTACGCAAATTATTATTTGTGTAGGTATTCTTCCTTTTATTAGAACTACATAGAACTGTCATATTGTGTAAAATTACACTGCAAGGGATTGGTTCTTGCAACAGCTCTCTAATCATAGTTTAGTATATACTAATACTAATATTCTGTGGTATTCAGCAAGGTACCTACTAAGATGGTAGTGTTTTCCAAAAAGATTTAAAAAATTAAATGTACTAAACACATTGATCTCTAATGCTAAACAACCAATTGGAGTGATTCATAGATGTTTACACAGTGACTAGTGTTAGCAGATAAGGAATTCTTTTGTTTTCTATTTTTATTTACAAACTGAATGAATGAGTAATCTTATGCCTAACTAGGAGGAATGCTGTGTCATCCTTTGATTGAAGGAACACATAGATTTTAGGCCATTATATTGATCTTGGCATATTTGTATTCTCGTGTTACCTTTGTTGGTTGTCCTAATTAATAATTAAATAAAAAAGCATACTGTCAAGTTATCCCAGGTAAAATAATTCACTGTGTATTTTGCTTGAATTTTGTTTCCATATTTGATGCATTTTCAACCCCAGCATTGCCTTTGTTGGCTGACAGCCTTGTATCGCCTGTTAGTGTTGTGTCCAAAGGAGTAAGAAAGTAGGATCGGAGGTGGGTACGTAAGTAGGTACCTTGAACGCCGTGGTGCAGTGCAAAGTGCAACACAACAACTCTTGGAGCACAGCACGTGTAAATAAAACTGAGACAAAAGAGGTCACGAGTGCATGTCGCGTGCGAGATCGTATGACATTACTAAACAGGTTTTAAAAGCAGGCAGGTGTAATTACGTCATCTGAGCTGGATCTTCTCACTGTACTTTATGGAACCAGTAGTGTCGAGAAATGATACAAAGTATGGCAGAGAGGCTCATCATAACACAAACTAGGCGTATTTCGCGTTGCTTCTCCACAAGCCCACACGTGCAATAATATCGATCACTCGAGTTGGTTACCTAGTAGGTAGTTAATCTAGGAGTTCTCTTTAAAAGCACACAGCACGTAAGTTAGGTCTAAGAAGTCGTAGCAAGATACATTTTAATTACCTACCCTACATGTTGGCACAGGGTAGGGTAGGGAGCGCAGGAGCCTTCGGTAAGCCCCTAGTTAAATGTAACAATAAACTTTTGACTACCGAGCTTCTTTTCAGACAAAACGTTCATTGAAAATGAATTTCCGAACATTAACCATTGATTTGGATAACTACATCAAACTCGGTAATCTCTAAAGCTGGCGGTCAACCAGGTTATGCTATTTCCATGGGGTTCGGCTCCAAGTAGATTATAAAGAAAGATGTCTCATTCGTGTCCCGCCTGCGTTGTACTACAGCGCAACAAATACACCAGCTCTCCATGATGTTCGTATTTGACTAGGTATGATGTCAACCTTATTGTTGAACATTGTAGAAGCTAGCCGAGCAATCACTCTTTGCAGTTTGGTGCTCGATTGACGACAGTTTTTTAGGCATCTTCTTACTCCACTTTTTGCTTATTAGTTGGGAATACGCAATACCTAAGGTTTTTTCCTGCGGTGAAACCTAGTTAGCGGTTCCAGAGAGCAGACAATTCTAAATTTACAGATTTGAAATCGACCTTCAGTTTTACTGAACGTTGCACAATAATAGCTTCTTTTTACCAACAACATTACGTATGTTACGAAAACACAAGAGTTATTGTTATGTGGTGGTGAGCACGCGTGCTTCCATCGCATCGCCCATTATTAGTTTAGTATCATCAAGGTGCCTAGCATAATGCTCCAAGCTTCCTCCATCATCTTCTTTCATACAACGGATCCGTTCCATGAAGAGCCACAGTGTAGACTCTGACTAGACAAGGATTAGTGGCTTAGAAGATCAATGAGTAACGCAATTTAACCGCACGCAGAGAACCGACAAATCACTCATTTATTTATTTATCCATTGCTAATGTGGAGACATCTGGCTGTAACCGTTCAGGACTTACACCATAGCATCATTACCAGTTACTACGGCAAAGTCACAGGTGTTCAATAGTTAGTACGGCCACAGTAGTAGAAGATACGCTAGATAAAACTGCGGTGTTGTAGGCAGGAGCAAAGGTGGAGCAGTGCTAGGAGACCCGATAGCCTTCGAAGAATTCTTTGAATAATCTTGTCTGCGTGTGGGAGTGCGTGATCGATGGGCGTTGCTAAGTCTTTGTTAGGTAAGGAAGACAGAAAATCGCAGCAAAACATACAGTTGTTCACAAAAACAGGCTTGACTACAATTTCCATAGGAAACTAGGTCCATTAGTGTCTGTTATAGGGGTGGTGGGTATGTTGCTCGTGACGACGCGACGTGATAACAGTAGCTGAAGCGGCCGCGTGCGCAACTGCCCGTGAAAACCGTCGTGTCAGGTTTCTTTTCATGACGCATGTTTTATACCTCGCCAACGGCCTGCGTCTGCGCCTGGGTCTACTGCGGCTACTTTAACGAAGTCTACTGTTAGTAAACATCGAGGACTGTTTGAATAACAATGCTTACCAGCACAAATCGTAAACAACATTGATTAATCAAAGTCTAAATAAAAAAAGATCAAAGTTATAACCATAGTGACTATCCTATTTGTTCTTTTTCTTGGCAAATCAGGAAAAAAAGGCTGCCCAAGGGTCCTTCATGGCTTATCATCGCAAGCTCTTACTAAGGGCTTGTATTTTATAAATGAGTCATCAAAGATGATCGCCTATTTGATTTATTGATGAGTATGATTACGATGCAAACCTTCAATTATATCTTATCAGTTGATGTTAACGCCTCGTTACCGCTCCGTATATTTGCAGTAACTGACACGCTCAGCTAATAACCGCGAAACAGCAGATTACCTTCAGAACTCATTGTTTCGAAGCCCACTATTCCGTACGTATATTATTTATTCGCATATCGCACTCGTTCGCTTGTAAACATCGTGTGTGCAATATATCGCAATATATCGCAAACAGTGAAATAGAAAGTGTGATGATTTAGGAATTCAAGAACAGTCTGCGTTCTTCAAGTGTTCAGGGCATTGCATTGCATTGCATCGCATCGCATTGCATCGCATCGCATTGCATTGCATGCAACGCTTATGTAACAGTGTCACTGAAGCATGGTGGCGACTAGAAAAAACATCGAGAGGGCTCATTATTTTGGTTTCTCCAATACGACTACTACATTTTCAACATTGTTTATAGTTTACCTCAGCACTAATGCTTCCAACCAATATCGTTATTTGATCTTAGCAGTAAGGGGAGGAATCCTAAACACGACAATTGCCATGTTTACCTGTGCTTAGAGTGCTGTCGGAGTTGGCTGAACTACAGCATCTCTAAGAATCGTGTTGAATGTCTAGGTGAAGAAACAGAAGCACCGCTCTCAGCCGTGGTTCGAGCGGCTGTCGGCCCCAGCGGCGGCGGCGGCGGCGGCGGCCTCGGTAGACAGCAATAAGATGGAGCCCCCCGCACAGGTCGGACAGTCCCAGGACTGGCATGGCACGGTTCTCGGCTCACTGGGGATCGGATAATGACACTAACTGGGATCTGGGATGCAGATTTGGGTCGCGGGAAGCAACTTACGACTCTATTGAGAATTGGCTTATGTTGTGCAAACAAATTTGACGTTTGGTTTTTAAATTAAGCGTCTATAGATCTACCTATGTAGATAGATGATAGTGTAAAATGTCCATGAATTTATTTAGTTATATAACTTTTCTCCAGAAATGTACAAAGAGATATTGAATTCTTTGCACAACATAGCTGATCCGATAATCCGATGTGTAGTTTGAAGTTAACTGAAAATATAAGCTTACTAATACAAACGTGTATAACTTAGGTACAAGTACTGAAACGTGTGTTTAGTTGTATTGTATGTGGTTATACGGTGGTGGTGAAGCTTAATCATTCATTTCATGGAAACAATAGTCATTGCAACCCGATACGAATTGCTGCCGTGCGTGAAACATGCATCGCGCGTCTAGTATATTGATATATTGGTATTCGGTATTTGGCGTAGCAAATCTATTTCGACTAGAGTCACTGGTCATTGTAAAAACTGATCGTAATGAGGTAATGTCACAAGTCACAACAAGGTTACAACTGATTCCTCATACTTATGATACAATAAGTTACTAACCTACTGTAGTTGAACATTGTGCACTTTTCAAACGATATTTTTTGGTGAAAGCCATACCGAGCCCGTATCATCCTGTAGTTGTATAACCATTTTAAAAATCTCATTAAAAACCCTGCTACCAATACAATTGGTCACACTGCATTATAAAGGATGAGGGATCAAAAGGAAACCATGGTCGACCAACTAACAATCAACCAACGTAGATCCAATTACCCCAACTCTGCTGACTGCTGAGTCATGCTTCTAGCACTGGGAGCAGAACTTCGTCCCAGGGGAGCAGAACCACCAATATCATGTTGCTTAATAAGTATTAGTGTTTATAATATTTGTGTTGTGTGTAGGTGGTGCAGGTGTGGCCTGAACGGGGCGCGGTCCAAGTCTACAACCCTAAGGGACAGGACAAGCTGTTCACTTACGATGCTGCTTACGACTGCTCCTCCGACACACAAGCTATTTACGATGAAATGGTGAGTTATTCATTACTTCAAAATATAGATCTAGATATCTGAGAATTGAACTTCTACAGGCGGATAAGATAAGACAATTAGAGTAGTAGATTCAGACTCTCAATCAACTCGTAAGGATTTATCATTGAGCGTAGGGCCAACACAAACGATGAAGGAATAAATAGCGAAACTTATGAAATGAATTTTAGCGTACCTAGGTACAATCGTCATCCTCGAAATGTAGTTCTGTGAATTCATGTATCGTATCCTCGTAACATCGGTCATTCATCATTATTTAACTTGGTTGTTTTCTGTACATATTTGCAGTTAGCATTGTTTGCGAGTTTGGTCGTTCTCTCATTTTATGCGATATTGTTTTGCCATTCAGGGAAAATCAGGTCGCGTCGGCATCGGCACTGAGTTTTATCGTTCATAACTCTTGTGAACTTTATAGGCATGCAGCCGGTGCCGGTAGTATTGGCACCCGCTGAGTATTTTTTTTATTATTTGACGTCATTCCTGTGGACGTAATGAGATGAAGTTCTATTGCTGTGGAGATATAAATATTTATCCGAGAGGCGTCGTTCAAGGTTAGGTTTACCTAGGACGTTGCATTTCGAGCTGGTTTATTTCAGTCAACTATTTTCTTTTCTTAGAATGTAGTAGTTTCTTCTTGGTCAGCCTGCTGAAAGAGACGGCTTGTTCCAACCCCTGCCACTTGGTGTCTCTTAGATACCTACTTGGATAGGCGGGAGCAAATCTCTCATATTTTTGCCAAAATAGTACCTACAGGTTTTCGTACTACATGTCATGCATGTCCTAAGCAGAGAATCTCTGCCAAAAGCGGCATACGCGTCAATTATGAATCATAATAATATCTTAGTTGCGAGAGCTTTGTTCAATAACATCACAACGATCATTTTTAATTTCATTTTATTTTTGGTAGTGAGAGATCCTCACCAGTTATGTCCCTGGTTTTATTGAACCACCTACCTCGCTGGAGTTTTTCTCGGTACATAAATGTTTCATCAAACTGTGCTTTTTTGTTTGCATCTTGTGAATCTGGCCAAATATTGTTCCGATGACTTACCAGACGGATGCAGTGTTAATCGCGTGCTAAGTGGTTAATTGCTCGTCCTGTGCTGTACATTCATTTTAACTTGCTGTGATTGCGTTACGTTTATCTCATCCACAATATTTTCTCTACTGAGTAATTTTAGCTTTGGAGCATGAATTGTTACCTAAACTAGGTATATAGTATATACGTATATACGTAGATACGTATCCGCCCGAAAAGCTATTAAATACCTAATCTTTTTATTTTTCGCAAATTCCATACCATATTTTTAGCATCGCACTGGTTTACCTTGCTCAATGACTATGTAATCGTGTGCAATTCAAAGGGTTTCATATTTCCTCATTTGCCTACACAAAAACTAGAGGTCGTACGCAAATTACAAAAACAAAGAAACTGATTGCAAGCTTACCGCCGAATACCGCCGTATCATCATCATCTAATGATCTTTTTTCCACCTCACAGTTTATCTTACGATTAGTTTCGTCATGGCTCGAATTGTATTACTATATCGTCTGCGTGCGATCAATTGTTTCGGCGTATTGTTTTATTAGTTTAGTTATTACTAAATCACCATAAATTTAGTTACGCCTAAGTACCTAGTTCTTCTTCATTGACACTGCATCACTATTGCTGTCCTTGAGAGACTTCTAGTAGGTATTTTGAAAGTGATTGATTAACTATTAAACTTGACAATGACATAGTACTACCCACTTATTCTTAAATTGTAGTCTTCTTGTGTCAAGTAGTTTTGCGTTATTGATTGACCAGTTATTTATGTACTTGACACCTGCCGCTGCCTACACGTTTATAACTTGTTCTATGTAGCCTTTGACCACTATTTATGGTCCGACCCATAGGCACTATGAATACTATTGAGTCATATAGGAACCTGCTGGACCCTATACATTTTTAAAATACTGTAAATATACCTATACATATTTATATGAACATATCCTGAATATGGCATGCAAGATCTTTTAAAGTTGGTAGCCTGCCTACTCGTATTGAATGCATGACATGGAACGGAAGGCATCACCGTTCAAAGCTCATCCCGCATGGTATCCGCAGTTACTAACTTACTGCACAAGGCTCGTCCTCGACTTTCAAAGTCTCACCTCGCGGACCAAGGTCTTGTTTTTCCACCAAACCGTGATTCAGACTGTGTGCTGTGGGCGAAGTGACCTCCTTATGCTATGGGTGTAGGGTCTGTGATTTATTACCTGTGAAAAAGATGGCTATTTATGCGATTTCGATATTTGTCTTCAGCTTCAGAGACATTATTCTATGGCATTTGCACCCTGTGCAATTCGGCATACCCTATAAAGTATCGTTTTATGGCTCTTTTCAGTGATGAATACACCTGCTACATTTTACGAGCTACAATCTGGCAGCAAAGTGCTGTTTTGACATCATTGTCCATCTTTATTATGCCGTCAATATTTTGAAAACGTGCTCTCAACATTGTTTGGCCATCTTGCTCGGCGTTGTTGAACATTGTTAAGCTTTAATGATTCGATAACTATCGCACGTGTTTGCTACTGACTGATGTAGGTACCGTCTCATTGTTCGAGGTTAACTTTACGTGCAGTTCAATGCTCAGTCGTGTTACATTAATTTAACTGAAATCTTAAAATTGTTCAACAGAATTGTATTATTCAGTAAAATGACGTCATTTTTGCTATCGGAAGCGACCTTTCAGTTCGTTCCATCTAAAATTTGGGATTCTATAAAAAGCTGCTGCACCGATGAGGTCATACGGAGGTAGTTTGGGATCAGGCAATGAGATGGATCGATCCACCTTGCAGAGGTGATCGTGTTGGTCACTTTTATGAACAATGGAATAAGGAAACTATAAAAAATGCATTCTGCTGTATCTCGCCTCGCCATACCTACTGCACCTAGATTTACCTACTAGCCACAAGTAGGATTACCACAATGTACCTAGATTCTGTCAGGCAGTTTGAGATAAATATCTGGTCGTTGTTCAGGTCCGTCCACTGGTGGCCTCAGTACTGGATGGCTTCAATGGCTGCGTGTTCGCATATGGACAAACTGGAACCGGCAAGACGCACACCATGGAAGGCACGTCAGAGCACGAGGGCATCATACCCCGCGCCTTCAGGCACATCTGGGCTCACATAGAGAACAGCGCCTCCCCTGACGTCACGCATCTCGTGTCCTGTTCCTACGTGGAACTCTACTTGGAAGATGTACGGGATCTGCTCGCGAAGGACTGCAAGAAGCTCACGATACGAGGGCAGGTGGGTGTTTTATTAGTTTGTTTTCTAGCCTTTGTTCAGGAATACCATATTTACTGGTACAGAAGTGGTTGGCTCGATCGATGGGGTGACGTGACACGAGCGACACGACACACGGCACACGTCCGTGAAAAGTCGTAAAACGGTGGTTGAATTTTCTGATAAAGTCACCCTCGCATTGACCTTTCGTAGCGCAGATGAGCTTTTCTTTATTGAAAAGTCTTGCTCGGTCGGCCTTTCTGTAACTGACTGCAAATAGGTACGTATTCTATGCCGATGGGGTCAAGTTTAGGGGCAATCAGAAAACGGCTGCCTTGCCTACCAGCCTTGCCATACA
Organism: Gandaritis pyraliata; assembly: GCA_947859175.1. Lineage (NCBI taxonomy): Eukaryota > Metazoa > Arthropoda > Insecta > Lepidoptera > Geometridae > Gandaritis > Gandaritis pyraliata. Next base: position 9,119,015 of record OX401869.1, on the reverse strand, counting down.
ATACTTAATAGATCTCATTACGTTGAACAGTAAGCTATGGCCGTAATACGCGTGTTACGCGTGTAAACATGTATGAACACAAACAATGCCTCCACGCACGCGACACGAAAAAGGCAATGCAGCGCGGTATCTTGACGCGTCATTGTTCTGGCTCGGGTCGGGGCTTATTCTCGTACTGATTGACTATCTAATCTGTATCTAACCTACTGTAGATTCTACTAGTATTGCATATATATAGTTGATTGAAGAGTATTGCATTCATTCATTGAAAAAATTACACGCTGAGACAGCTTACACTGTCAGAAAAGATACACGATCATTAAATCATAGAACATTTTGAAATCGTTCTTCCGATAGCCTGATATCTCTCATTGTGCTCATCAGTCAACTCTGCACTATTACTTATTTATTATCTATTTACTGTATTTGTTTAATATATATTGTATGTGGTTGGTGCGCGGTGTTCCCTGGCCTTAGAACGTGATGTGATAACGTGGTAATCGGTGTCTGGCGCGCCGCCAATGTCAAGGGAAAGCTCTCAAACTGTATCGAGTTTTGTTAATGGATGGTGTTGCTATATCTCACCCACGCTATTACTAAACTGTATCGAGTTTTGTTAATGGATGGTGTTGCTATATCTCACCCACGCTATTACTAAACTGTATCGAGTTTTGTTAATGGATGGTGTTGCTATATCTCACCCACGCTATTACTAAACTGTATCGAGTTTTGTTAATGGATGGTGTTGCTATATCTCACCCACGCTATTACTAAACTGTATCGAGTTTTGTTAATGGATGGTGTTGCTATATCTCACCCACGCTATTACTAAACTGTATCGAGTTTTGTTAATGGATGGTGTTGCTATATCTCACCCACGCTATTACTAAACTGTATCGAGTTTTGTTAATGGATGGTGTTGCTATATCTCACCCACGCTATTACTAAACTGTATCGAGTTTTGTTAATGGATGGTGTTGCTATATCTCACCCACGCTATTACTAAACTGTATCGAGTTTTGTTAATGGATGGTGTTGCTATATCTCACCCACGCTATTACTAAACTGTATCGAGTTTTGTTAATGGATGGTGTTGCTATATCTCACCCACGCTATTACTAAACTGTATCGAGTTTTGTTAATGGATGGTGTTGCTATATCTCACCCACGCTATTACTAAACTGTATCGAGTTTTGTTAATGGATGGTGTTGCTATATCTCACCCACGCTATTACTAAACTGTATCGAGTTTTGTTAATGGATGGTGTTGCTATATCTCACCCACGCTATTACTAAACTGTATCGAGTTTTGTTAATGGATGGTGTTGCTATATCTCACCCACGCTATTACTAAACTGTATCGAGTTTTGTTAATGGATGGTGTTGCTATATCTCACCCACGCTATTACTAAACTGTATCGAGTTTTGTTAATGGATGGTGTTGCTATATCTCACCCACGCTATTACTAAACTGGGTTTATTGTGGTGGTGGTGCGTAGCATGGCCATTGTTACGATCGCGGGAATTCTTTATATGGAAAAGGCCCGAAATTGTTCTTTCTGGAAATGTATGGGAGGTTTATATCGAGCAGTGGACTCTTACAGGCTGGTTAGATATGACGGTACTGCTAGTCTTATACCTCTGAGTACCGGTTTGTTTCATTGGCTTAAAAATTCAAATTCTTTATTGCACTTTTATGTTTCTCAATCACAGGTGTTATACATAGAAGTAGTGTAGGTACCAAACAAACCCTGTTAGGGCACAGCAAATAGTTAAATAGGTACTACTAGGTGGCACACAATATACTTAGGTAATACTAATTAAAAATTTTAATTTTCGTCCAGAAACTCGTGCCATGAGCAGAAACAATTTTTCGTTAGGTATTTTTTCAGAATATTTTTAAATAAAGGCCGTTCCACATTGCACATCAAAATAAAGGATTAACATAGTTTTCACACAGACGCACAATGCCTGGATAGGAACATTAGGTATAGTTAACATGAACTTTAGCTGCTCCACTCCAACTAGTCACTAGTCGCTGATTGTCACTAGTTACTAGTGACAATCAGCTACTGATCCATGATGTAACGTACCTTTTCACTGTACGTCCCTTTACGACTTCCCGTTTATTGGCAGACTGGCTTTCGCAAGTCTAATATTCACTATCCGAATTCATTGAATACTTACTCTACTTAACATGCTTAACTAATGGTGGTGTTCTGTTTACTGTAACATCATGAATGAGCTGTGACAGGCGTCACAGCTCAGTCGGTAATAGCTCTGCCTTCCGTGCTGTGGGTCGTGGGTTCGATCCCCACTAAGAACAAACATTTGTGCGTGGAAAACATAGATGTTTGTTCTATGTCTGGGTGTTACTATGTAATTATAAGTATGTATTTACAAAAAAAAAGTATATAAGTTTTCTATCAGCCATCTAGTTTCCATATCACAAGCTTTGCTTAGTTTGGAACTAGAGGGCGTTGTGTGTAAAGTCCATGAATATTTGTTATTTATTTATTTATATTATTTATTTATGAATAAGGAAGAGAATATACATGTTATGTTTGAAGATAAACTTACCTACATCCTTACGTATGCATATCATTACTAACCGGTCGCTATGAGAGAAATGCACAACGTACCTATTTAACAGTGAACATACTGAAAGCACAAAGTGTTTGTAAAGGCTGACCTTGCAAAGTCTTCGTCTGTCAATTTCACAAGTAATTACCAAAATCAAGTACCTACAAAGTTTGCTGAAGATAAGTTACTCGCCGTTCGCGACTTCAGTCAACATTGACTTAACATTGAGGCAACGAGTTTCCTCTTCGCAATACTTTGCATATACCTAGCATATATAGGTACATATGAATGTAGTAACATACTAGAATGGTCAAACCTTATATTGCTTGATAAGTACTGGTGTGAAGGTTGTACATCAAGTATGGTATATTTGTTCAGAATAACAATCTATTCGCAACTAGATTTATTGTAAAGGTAGGTACTTTACGCGTAAGTTTGACCGCACACAATCCTAGCTATCAAACTGTGCCTTCATCACGAATAAATGTGACAATCGTAAACGTATCGTAACGAGTCGTATGTGTCCGAGATACACTGCGCGGTGACGCTATAACGTTTGGCAGTCAAACTGGCGTTGACGCGGAATATGATTCAAATACGTTATGTTTAACGTAACTCGCGACTGTCAGATTTGTTCGTGATCACCCTTTTGTACTAACAGTTGGTGTCCATCCGCTGACATCATCCGTATATGGTGTTATGGCAAGGCTTCACCTATTTACCTAGATAATGGTCGATGAAGTAAATGAATCTACATACACGCAAACACAGTATGGCTAAGATCGAAGGTTTTACATCTGAACTACCCAACCTAGTATTGAAATTAGTTCAAGATGCCCGAAATCTGGATTCAAAAGTGGATCCGACAATTACTTATGACTATTGTCAAAAAACTGAAAAAAAAACACAGGACGGAAACCTGAAGCCATTCTTCACAGCAGAGGCTAGTTTGCCAAATAGAATCTTATTTCTTTCTTTCTTATTTCTTTCTTCAGAGTGGTACTTTCATGGTAAAAAAAAATATCACGTAAAAGTAATAAAAATTAATGAAGTCGTTTTAGCTATTTTTCATGTTTGCTGACATTTGCAGCGGGCTATCTGCAATCAATAAAGCACGAGGTATCAATTAATCGGTAGGTACCTAGCTTGACTTAGTACAGTATTGGATGTGGCATCTGATAAGCTGTGTTCAACTAAAGTAACTTCATGTTGCTAGACTATGGGTTTGTGTGAACGTGCCGGGCTGAATGCAATATGCATGAAACCAAATTAAACAGTAGAACAAATAGTCTGCTATGTCATAAATCAGAGAGCCGAATGCAATCCTATCAAAATGGAAGTGTCTTCACCATACCAGCCAAGATTGACAGTCAGTAAGCGAGGACTCTCCATCGCGTGTTATGATTCCCTGGTTGAACACCTGACGTGGTTTCACGGTCACGTTATCAATATTGTAGGTATCGATATGATTACGATTTCATATCGATTATTGACGATAACGTCACTATCTGGCTAAGACTGTTCGTAGGCACTTTACTGATTTGGCCTGAGTACACGTCAAAAGATGTATAGGTAGTTGTAGTTACTCTAGTCCAAAAACATCTCTCTGTTGATTTTTTAAATTCGTATGAATTTTGTTTGGATGACGTCCAATTCTTCGTTTGATGTCATGATCGCTTTTGTAAGCTGTAATTTATGTAATTAAGGATTCAGTGATAGTGAGATCATTTTGGATACCATGAAATTACATAACACAGTAAAGTTATTATAGATACGTAATGATCTTTCATCTCAGTTTGATTTCAAATTGTAACCACTGATAACGCTAAGTTCATTAACAACATTACAAACATATCGGAAACTACATCACACCGAACGGTACGTTGCTCTTTATTTATTGAAATGGTTAGACGTAATCAGCTTAATTCACGCAGGTTGAGCCAATTTGCGGATTTGTCATCGGTGAACCAAAGAGGTCGGTCACAGTACGCGTCCTTGAAACCAGAAGGTACAATACTAGCTGTTACTTAATGCAGCTAGTAGCCAGAGGTCGGTAACAATACCGATGTATGACATATTTTGTGAGCCGGGTCAAGGTAAATGGTCCATAATTTGGGTAATTTGTATTAGATCTGTATTCAGATCTGAGTAATTTTAGGTGATACGCTCTCGTTACGATGTTTTGAAATAAATGCGATGGTGATATTCATTGTAAATACTTTGCTAGCCAAAATGGGTAGAATAGTTGAAATGTCTCGTACACGAATTAGTCAATCTTTAACCAAACCTCACTTACAAAAGATTTTAAATAAATATGTGGTTAACTTGTCTGTCTAGTCTACAAAAGCTGATCAATTTAGGAAAACCCCTGAAAACAGACTCGTATTTCAATGATTAGTGTAGTGTAGGTACGGCTGGGCTCAGCTGAGCACCACAACACAACACAAGGCACATCTCAGCCGATTCTCAATGCCCACTACATCGACATCAAACACGTGTTGTGTTGTACTCAATAAATAAGTTGTGTAAAACATTGTTACCGCGTAGTCGCGTAGTAGCGTGTAGTCAAGAAACCTCTCAATAATTGACTTGTATTGTTTTTATAATAGTATCGTGTGAACTGTTGGTATTAAAATACGGAAGTGAATGAGATAAATAGTGGGTTGTTAGTGTAAGTGGTAAACTAAAAAGAAAAGATAAACGATGGTTTGGTGGATGACATGGGTGGAATGGGAAGGGCGCAGAAAAAAGTGGAAGATGAAACCAACTTTAGAAGTGTTAGGGGAGAGGAAGATGATGACTGTGTACATTTTTGCATAGTTGATGCTAATTGTATCTACTAAAGTAGCAATGATTTCAATAATGGAGGAAATGCTATGCGCAATAACAGCCTTGGACTCCACTTCGCCGGATGCGTCTGAAACAGCTCCTTCGAGCAATTGTGCTAACTTTGATACTCATTATAACTGAACGAACATATAATCTCACAATTAAATAAATAGATGGTGGGCATTTCAAACAGCGCCATCTAGTCCCATGCTAAGGATAGTTTGTACTATGAGAACACATTCATACGCAGAACTAACATCAAAATGTTTGTCCTAGGCGAGAATTGATAGCACATCTGGCAGCGTAGGGCGCACAGTACAGTAGCAGGCAGCGTTGCTAGGTATTACCATACGTTGACCGTTTGACCGTGTTACACAGCCCTATACTATACCTAGTATAAGGCTGTGTAAACGGTCAAAGAAATTTCAAGGTGCGTAAGATCAAGGCCGACGCTAATACTGTCACTAAATGCTCTTACGAATTCTTTGAAAACAAATATTTTCACGAAATTATGCCGAGGCTAATAGGATTCCTGATTTCACATATACTTTTCGCCACTGTGCTGTGGTTTCATAGATTCTTTAGCTGCTCAAAAGTAACTGCTATCTATACTTTTTTAGGTTAAAATAAAAAATAAAAATTTTTTTAGGTTATTGGATTGTAAATGTTATCTAAGGTTCTAGAGATAAATAAAATCTGACATCTTCAAGAATCACAGTTAGTTTGAGATACCTACGGTTAGCGGGGACCACAGCCGTCTGCAAACCTTTTTGATTTCCATCACTGTAGTCAAATCTGAAAATAAAAATGATAACTGAAAGCTCCTTCCACCTCCAGCAGGAACTGAACGGGTTCTACATCCCCGAGATGACGTCGGTGGTGTGCAAGTCTGCCGCGGAGATGGTCCGTGTGATGCGGACGGGGAACCGGCACCGCGCCGCCGCCCGCACCGACATGAACGAACATTCGTCGCGCTCACACGCCGTGTTCCTAGTCACCGTGGAGAGCGCGCATCGCGACACCAACAGGATCCGGTAAGGTCTCTCTCTGAGCCTCTTTTTTACCTTCCACCAATTATAATTTTAAAGATCTTACAGTAGAAAGTTTTATCTCCAAAGTGCGAAGTTGGATACAGATATTGGCCGACCCCACAACAGAACACTGTATGTTAGTAGCGTGTTGAAGTAAGCAAAATGGCAAGTAGTAGGTGTGCTGTGGTGTGCCAGTTACCAATGGTCATGAAATACATAATAAGCTCATGAAAATTCTAGCTGAAATAGTTGTTATTGTTAGGAAAATCTTCACTGCGCCATCGATGAGAGTTTTTGACCAATGATGAGTATCGATCGATAACTCTCCACTTTTTGTATCCAAAATGGCCGATAACGAACAAGGTGTGTCCAGTTAGATCACTGTTTCGAGGGTAGATGTCTATCGGTGACCTTCAGGTGGAGTGGAGGTGAGGGTAATGTCACCTGTGGGGAATGTTTAAGTATTCATTAGCTTTACGTTGACCTTCACGAGGCCATTAGTTCGAAAAAACTACCAATCGATTTGATTGCTTTTGACGAGATGGGTTGTAGGTACTTAAACGTGGTATGTTAATTAGAAGACTCCCTCCGCCAGTGAACAGGGTTTTTGGCGAAATTAAAAATATTAAAAAAAAATCAACATGGTACCTAGGTATTTGATAATGTTGTCTAATTTTCTTGGTTAAATATTCTTTCTAACAAGAGAATATTTCATATAATGTGCGTAATTCCTAAGCAATGGCCCGAGGTATGCGGGCGGTCTTCAATATTCCTGCCGTGATGGGCTGTTGTCCTGGTTCCCGAATCGAAATAACAGAGATCCGGGACAAGCCGTTGCCATGCCATAGCATAGCCGGCCGCACTATCCGGCACTTGGGAATATGGATGCGACAGATTTGTCGAATTTGAAATAAGTCGGATAAATATTATGTATGAAAAAATATTTGGGGGGTTGTCCGATTAAATCTTGATATCTCGAGATATTTTATTGTTAGGTAGGTAGTTTTGTAGAATCTCAATTCTTAGAAACTGTATTAGACTTTTCCATCCTGCGAACGATCTTCCTTTACCTATAAATACTTACAGTGGCTCATTGTGGCACATTGTTTTCTCAAAACTGGAATTTTACTCGAAAATTCCGTCTTCGGCGTTGAATCCGCACCCCTACTTCATCATAACTATAAGGCTAAGTACCTCGAAGCAGGTCGCGGTTCACGATTAATACGGCTCTGCTTTTTACGGCGCTCCGGCGGCGGCGGCGGCGGCGGCGGCGGCGGGCTATGCTGTCAATGATCACGTAAACGTTAACTGTTTACAATTCATTTTGTATTTTTTTGCTTTATTATCGAGTTCGAGTTCGAGGCATCGAGTTCGTTGATACTATTTGTATAAAATGCTCTCAAATATCTTAGATTGACTCTCAACTCTTCAAAAGTTTTCAAATATTGATAAATGAAATCTGAAGATCAAATTCTAATTGAAGACTAAAAACTCTTAAAATCATACATGTGTGTAGTATCAGTACAGACACTGATTCTGGTGTTCATCACCCACCGCAAAATCAGCTTATGACTAATCCTGCTAGTTGTCCAGGAGTGGGCAGCGATGTGATTGATTGATTGCTCTAATTGCGATGATGCTATGCCTTGCCTAGACGCGACGACCAGACCTCAGTGTTACGTGTGCTGTGCAACCTTCAGATGTGTTCCGTCATCCGTAGGTCAATGTTGAATACATTTACTGTAAATTGTAGGAATTTTGCTGAAAATAACGTTAGTCCTTCAATAGTCAATGATAATATCAGTGATAGTTTAGATTTCTGGATGGAAACATGTGGAGAAGGTGAGAGCGATGACGAGTTTCAAGAAAGGTATAATGCTCGTGCTGCACACATAATGCATGACAATAAAACACTTTTTATTTTCATATCTTGGTACCTACCAATAATAGTCCGGACAATTTTCACAATATTGAACTAACTTCAAATGGAACTTCGCCACTTTTTCTCCATTGTCTGTGGCGATTTAAATCGATTGAGATGACGAACTTATCCCTTTTTGCTGGATATTCAATTCCATATCAGTGGCACTTATTTCAGAGTTACTCCTAACTGTTATCGTAACATCTATAACTTAGCTAACCGCGCCAACTTCCCCCGCATTCATCCATTTTGGTATAGTTTAAATATTTCGGTTCTGAAATTCTTATTATTAATTCCTTGTTGACATTATCTATGCGTTCAATGCACAATAGGGGTTTGTGTATTAAAACCACAGGCGTTGTTTTGAATCACTGATTACAGGCTTTACAGTTGTTTGTTCGTGATTAATTTGGTCTTCCTTCATCATTGCTGCACGTTCAGTCGACCTGATCTCATCCCATTGCAAGTCTTAAGTGGTAGGTATCCGTATCTAGCCCACGTTACTCACTTCATTTGCACACTGACTCTTCAATTTGTTTTATTTTCTACTTACATAATGTTTGAAATATACCTACATAGTTATAAGTTACCTTATCAGTTATCAGTAGTTACCTTACCCCCTAGACCGCGTCTGGTCCGTCAAAAGAATCTTTTGTTTGGAGTCTAGCATAGCACCTACAACTTCCCCCTTATTGCTACACGACATGACTAGTATAGGTAGGTAGAGTAGGTAGGTAGGTTCACAGACGTTCATTTCCTTTGTTTCGGGCTACGATGAAATAAATCGTCGTTTCTACCCTCGCGAGTACCTACTCCCTTCGTGCGAATAAAATGGTTTCAGGTGGGGTTGTATACTTGGCTATTGTCACAAGTAGGTAGAGCTTTTATATTTGCCAAACAAACCTTGTGCTTATGATTCTGTTATTCCTAACATTATTACGTTATGCTACCTGAAGGTTTTGTCCCAAATACATAGATTCTTGACATGCGTGTATTCAACGTTATTTTGTTAAGGGCCAACGCACATCTGACGACAAAACTGTTTTGTCGCGTACTTAGTGACGTGAAAATAAATTTTCTGTTATAACGAAAACAGCATATGATGAATGCTTCCTCGTCATATGCTGTTTTCGTTGTAACGAAATTCACATCAATTGACACGACGCATGCATAAAATTATGTTTACCTATCTATTATAGCATTGTTTACTACCTACTTATTAAACATTGCTTTATACGCACATACCTAGAGAATGAACTGTGTTTTTTTAAGGCGCGTATTACGGTCAAACCGTGAAAATGCCCATTTTTGACGTTCTAGATCTCTGAAACTGAAACTCTTAGATAATTTCGATTTATTGTATGGTGTAGAATAGTTATTCGCATTGACCGTAGCGGCCTCGCTTTTTGCAATTTTTCCTTATATATTTAAATAAAGCCAAAATTCCGAAACAAGTTTTTAATAAAACTCGCGCAGACACTTTTTCAAGCTCCTGGATTGAACTACTCTGCAAAGCAAACGAAATGAAAAATATCAACAAATATCTCTTATATACTGCCATTGACCGTAGCGGCCCCGGAATTTAGAAATAAGTATGGGATATGTACAAAAAAAAATCAATTCAAAACCATAAAATTTCTAAAAACGTTCAGAATTAGCCGTTAATTTCTCCATACCACATTATTATTATTAGGTAAAAATTATACCAAAATAAACGTTAGTTCATAATCAATAAAATTGTATACTTTTTATTTACATAATTTATTATATTAATTTGAATAAACGTAATTTACAACTGCATAAAATGCGATGCGTTGGCCGCTCGAATTCAGACGCGCGCCAGCGCTCGTGGAAGGCGGACCTGTGTCGATTTTCTCCGCGCCAAAAAGATCGAGCATAACCGTGCGTGTACACGTGGAGTGTGACTGACTACCTAGTTTTGATGTTAGTAACTTTTTTATTCATGACAATCATTAACACCTGTACATACCTATTGGGGACAATTAAAATCTTATCTTATCTTATCTTACCATTTATAATATTAGTGGGATGGGATGCAAAAGTTTAGATGTTTGGATGTTTGTGTAGTACATACAAAATCGATTGTTACACCTAACTTCAGAGGGATGAAGATCCGTTGTGCGTACTGTGCCAAACAGTACAATCTGCAGTGCAATGAAGAACGTGTACTTGAATAGAATAGAAATTAATGATGATGAGCTAAAATGAAAAGATATTTTGATAGGCCTCACAGCTCAGTCGGTACTAGCTCTCCCTTCCGTGCCGTGGGTCGTGGGTTCGATCCTCACCAAAAACAAACATAATTATTTTTTGTGTGGCATCATAGACGTTTGTTCTATGAGTCGTCTAAAGGGTGCCGTGTAAAAATGTCAATGTATATATTTTTATTTGTACCTATTTATGAAAAATCATAGCCGCCATTTTTAACTTTCCTGTTTATGGACCGATTGCTTTCAAAATCGATATCTGAAGGTCCCTTTCAACCATTACCAAGAATCTAATGTCAAATTTGAAAAATCATGGCCGCCATTTTTAACTTTTCTGTTATTATATTACTAAATGACAGAGACAACTAAAATCTACATTTTTGATGTCAGCTGTCAAATTCAACTTCAAACGGTCATATCTTGGAAACTACTTATCCTAGACTACTCGTTTCATCACTAAATGACACAGACAACTAAAATCTACATTTTTGATGTCAGCTGTCAAATTCAACTTCAAAGGGTCATATCTTGGAAACTACTTATCCTAGACTACTCGTTTCATCACTAAATGACAGAGACAACTAAAATCTACATTTTTGATGTCAGCTGTCAAATTCAACTTCAAACGGTCATATCTTGGAAACTACTTATCCTAGACTACTCGTTTCATCACTAAATGACACAGACAACTAAAATCTACATTTTTGATGTCAGCTGTCAAATTCAACTTCAAACGGTCATATCTTGGAAACTACTTATCCTAGACTACTCGTTTCATCACTAAATGACAGAGACAACTAAAATCTACATTTTTGATGTCAGCTGTCAAATTCAACTTCAAACGGTCATATCTTGGAAACTACTTATCCTAGACTACTCGTTTCATCACTAAATGACACAGACAACTAAAATCTACATTTTTGATGTCAGCTGTCAAATTCAACTTCAAAGGGTCATATCTTGGAAACTACTTATCCTAGACTACTCGTTTCATCACTAAATGACAGAGACAACTAAAATCTACATTTTTGATGTCAGCTGTCAAATTCAACTTCAAACGGTCATATCTTGGAAACTACTTATCCTAGACTACTCGTTTCATCACTAAATGACACAGACAACTAAAATCTACATTTTTGATGTCAGCTGTCAAATTCAACTTCAAACGGTCATATCTTGGAAACTACTTATCCTAGACTGCTCGTTTCATCACTAAATGACAGAGACAACTAAAATCTACATTTTTGATGACAGCTGTCAAAATTAACTTCAAACGGCATTCATTTAAGATTCTTGAGGGTGACCCTCAGATATCGATTTTGAAAGCAATCGGTCTGTAAACAAAAAAAATTAAAAATGGCAGCCATGATTTTTCATCAAACTTGACGTTAGATTCTTGATAATGGCTGAGGGTGACCCTCAGATATCGATTTTGAAAGCAATCGGTTCATAAACAAAAAAGTTAAAAATGTTGGTCATGATTTTTCAAATTTGACATTAGATTCTTGATAATGGCTAAGGGTGACCCTCAGATATCGATTTTGAAAGCAATCGGTCCATAAACAAAAAAGTTTAAAATGGTGGTCATGATTTTTCAAATTTGACATTAGAATCTTGATAATGGCTGAGGGTGACCCTCAGATATCGATTTTGAAAGCAATCGGTCCATAAACAAAAAAGTTAAAAATGGTGGTCATGATTTTTCAAATTTCACATTAGAATCTTGATAATGGCTGAGGGTGACCCTTAGATATCGATTTTGAAAGCAATCGGTCCATAAACAAAAAAGTTAAAAATGGCGGCCATGCTTTTTCTAATTTTACATAATATTCCTGATAATGGCTAAGGGGGATCCTCAGATATCGATTTTGAAAGCAATCGGTCCATAAACAAAAAAAGTTAAAAATGGCGGCTATGATTTTTTCTAATTTGAGATTAGATTCTTGATAATAAATAAATAAATATTTATGGACATTTCACACGACGCCTCTAGTACCAAACTAAGCAAAGCTTGTAATATGGTAACTAGATGCTGATAGAATACTGATATACCTTTTTTTTGTAAATACATACTTATAATACATAGTAACACATAATGGCTAAGAGAGGCCCTCAGATATCGATTTTGAAAGAAATCCGTTTTTAAAATAAGACTGTACTTTATAATATTGTGCGCGCGAGTTGACGACAAAAAAAATAGGTTTAATTGGAAAGTGCCAAATCACGAGTTTCACGCTCGCGAGTTGACGAATAACTCGGCCGTTTGAAGTTGATTTTGACATAATTACCTAATGTGTGCAATGTACCTAATGTTGATCGGTGCTATAAGCTATCACCATGATACGATTCATCAAAATCTGTTCGGCGGTTTCAGCGTCAACTGTGCTCAAACGACAAACCGACAGACATACTTCAACTCCTTCAAAGAATTTATCAAAAAATAAATCAATGTAAGTACAGATTTGTAAAAGTTTAGATTTATTAGTTTAGAAATTCTATCTAATAAAATAAATAAATATGTATATTCTTGGGCTTTACACACAACGCCCTCTAGTCCCAAACTAAGCAAAGCTTGTGATATGGGAACTAGATCTGATAGAATACTTATATACTTTTTTTTTGTAAACACATACTTATAATACATAGAAACACCCTAAATAGAAACAGCTATCTAAACTATTATAAATCTTTAGGTAAATTGAAAATTTTTATAATTTTAATGGCTTTACTTACCTAACTTCCAAGTACCAAGACTAGTTAGTTAATGTACAAACTCGAGCGGAAAGCGGCTTCAATTTGTGCGTGGGCATTTTTTTTTTAGTTTGGCGGCTCAGAAACCGGAATTCGAGCGCGGCCAAACTGCGATAGCCCTCTTAATAAATAAGAATATAGAGTAATTATGTAGTTTACTTAATAATATTATTAAGTACTTAGGATGATTCTCATTAAATAAGCAAGTAACGAAAACAGCAAATAAAAAGAAGCATATCGTAACTAAAAAAGTTTTACTGAGAAGTTTCACATCACTAACTGTTCGACAAGACGTTTTGTCTTAGGTTTGCGTTCTCCCTAAATGTAATTGTTGCTTCGCCGTAGTTGGATAAAAATAAGCAAGATGTTGTTTGCCAATAAGTTTACCGGTGTATAGATAAACGGTTTGTTACTATTCAAAGTTCCAATAACCTATTTATTGCAAAAACTATAGTGATCGGGAAGTCACGAACCCATGTAAAAACGTTAATGCACGCGGGTCTCGTGTTGTGTTGTGACACATAATAGCCTTAATACTCGATTTACTATAACGGTGATATCGACAGTTGCAATATAGCCTTTGTGTCCTCGTTATAAGGTTTCTGAATCTAAGTGGATTTGAAACGTTTGGTATTCATTCGGTGCACGTTTCCTTTTCAGCCGTTTCAATAAAAGGATTCCGTTAATGGATTTTTCTATTTCCCTAATATTCGAATCAAAACTAAAATATTGAAGCTGAATTTGAGTTACAAATGTGAATACTATGTAGTACAATCCCACTATTATTATAAATGTCAAAGTTTAGATGTTTGGCTGTTTGTGTTTCAATCACGCTGTAACTACTGGTCCGATTTGGATGAAACATGGAATATATTATAGTTAATAACTTATATATAGTAACTTGTAAGATTTGACGTAGATAGGCTGTACAAACTTATTTTATCGACAATGATGCTCTCCAACCAGTCAAACAAGAATATTATTTACCTATTTCATATCGAAAAGTGTAAAATAATAATTGCAAGTAATTTTCCTATCGTTTCTTGTCTAATCAATACCCACGTCGTTCAGTTTTATTGCCGTTACTGTAATTTTATCGATATTTTTTATGATGTGTTATGCTATGAAGAGAAAAGCAAAAAACTTTTGAGTACCTACAGTCATTTTTATCAATCACAAGGGAAAATGAATTAGAAATGTCGTACAGCACGGTAGCTCAGTGCTAGTAGGTAGCGTTGCTGGCGTCACATGCGTACATGAAGACAAATTGCGTGGCTTTCAATGAATACCTCCACCCTCGGTCATATTCAATGAATACCTCCACCCTCGGTCATATTCAATGAATACCTCCACCCTCGGTCATATTCAATGAATACCTCCACCCTCGGTCATATTCAATGAATACCTCCACCCTCGGTCATATTCAATGAATACCTCCACCCTCGGTCATATTCAATGAATACCTCCACCCTCGGTCATATTCAATGAATACCTCCACCCTCGGTCATATTCAATGAATACCTCCACCCTCGGTCATATTCAATGAATACCTCCACCCTCGGTCATATTCAATGAATACCTCCACCCTCGGTCATATTCAATGAATACCTCCACCCTCGGTCATATTCAATGAATACCTCCACCCTCGGTCATATTCAATGAATACCTCCACCCTCGGTCATATTCAATGAATACCTCCACCCTCGGTCATATTCAATGAATACCTCCACCCTCGGTCATATTCAATGAATACCTCCACCCTCGGTCATATTCAATGAATACCTCCACCCTCGGTCATATTCAATGAATACCTCCACCCTCGGTCATATTCAATGAATACCTCCACCCTCGGTCATATTCAATGAATACCTCCACCCTCGGTCATATTCAATGAATACCTCCACCCTCGGTCATATTCAATGAATACCTCCACCCTCGGTCATATTCAATGAATACCTCCACCCTCGGTCATATTCAATGAATACCTCCACCCTCGGTCATATTCAATGAATACCTCCACCCTCGGTCATATTTGCCTACAGTAGGTACAGTGACGCATCATACTCCACTCGCAGAGAACTTTCCATTACTGTCGTGTGCCTAACACTCACATAATGTAGCATCTTCATATTTCTAGCCGTACAGACATCGTCTGGTCAAAGCGCGGTGGAAAGGTATGGACCTATTCATTGATTCATTTCCCTAAATATTTGTCCCTCTTCTTATGTACTGGAGCTACGAGTAGGTGTGTGCTAACTGCATAAGTGTGTACTCACACGTTTCAGCGTTCAGCATTGTGCACCGAACCCTTACCATGTATAGCCGACTCGCCCCCGTCTCGTGACTAACTCGAACACATTTCAATGGACGCCTTCTGAGTCACTGACAAGCCCTTGCCTAAAACCGATCGCGATGATCTAAGATGCAACTTGTTTTTGGTCTTTATTGCATTTATGATGCGATATTCTATTTTGGAATTATTGCCTGCTGCAGTATTGTTTATCATGCCTTTGGTGGAAACCACTTCGGCCTCCGCAAAAACGAAGGCTAAATCGTGGTTGGTTAGTAGCGGCAGGAAGCGCAGCGAGCCGTGAAGGTTTCGCATTGTTCACCACTTCAGCGCTGCACCTGCCAGCCGCGCGCGGCGCGGCGCCACGCACCACCTGCATTCAGCAGCACTTAGCACGTACAGTACATGTCATCATGTCAAAGTAAAAGCTGTTCCACGCAATCACTCGAAAACCAAACTATGTACCTCGGTGTAGCCCTTGCCGGATAATAAATGTTGGATGAAACAAATTCTAACTCGTTCGTGGAGAAAATATGGAAGATGTCTGGTCTAAAGATAAAAGAGACTTAAAGACCAAGACCCTGACGAACCATCATTCGTCCCACTTCCAACTGAGGGAGGTTGTGGTCCTTCGATGTTTACCAACATGCAATAGTTGTATGCGAATACTCGACAATAAAGAAACGGCAATGTCCGTATGTGACGCACACACACACGCACACGCACACGCACACGCGGAGCTAGTCCGACTAGTGTTGACTAGAATGACTTGTGGATATTGTCATTCTTGGAGACACCACAGTGCAGTGTTGCACTTCTGTTCTAAACACTTTACTATGCAATTAATCCACAAATTAATCAGGAAACGATATATTTCTATCGGATTGTAAATATTGCGTGCGCGTTCCTTGCTAGATAAGTGATTTACAATTTTGTTATTAATTTAATTAGCTCTGAAAGGTAATATTAATCACATCTTGTATGATCGCCGTTCGCAGTCTAGTCTAGATTATAAAAATGAAACGAGAAAAGAAATATTATGTAATTTAATTTCATACATAATTGTGATTATCACGTTTCGCTGCGTTCACATTCTCAATAGCATAATAATAAAATACGTTTGTTAACTATTGTAATATGTATTAGTATAACATAAGAGCTACTTGTGTAGTAACGTTAGTATCCGTTGTCGGTGCGCTATCAGCAGCAGATGTTTGCTCCAATCTGATAATATTAATTGATTGGTGCACTTCGACTACATTTGGATTGGCTGATAGCCGGGCACAAGGGCGATTGTTCGCTTTTTATCTTACTATTCATCTAGATATTTACGTTTCGGAATGATGGATGCAGTGCATTGCCTTACAGGGTTTCTGTTAAGTAATGCATTGCTATAGTGAGGGACAACCGTTTAACATCAGCTTGTCCCATTAAATTTTCTTATAAAATAAAGTATAATAAGGTTTTAAATTGCAATACAACAAAACAAAACAATGTATGATTTGGAGCGCAATCGTATTTCGTAAACCGATTGAAACTTATGTAATCTTACACTACTCCACAGTTGTAAGGCCAAGACACAGAAAACCCCGTCTTTTTGGTTCAAACTCAAATAACTGATGTTACTGAAAATCCACAATCGCATTTTACGTCATATTATCCTCGACGGCACTTATACGAACCCGCGGGCGGCACATAGTGCTGCTTATCTAACACAAATGAGCAATGGACAGGTAAACTCTCGCCAGCAAATCCGTTCCTCATTACAAAGTCAACAGCTCAGCCGAGACCTATTTGGCTATGTCAAGGCACACAGATACAGACCACAAAAGCACACATGTCATGCACACAGCACAATGCATATTATTGCATACAGGGTGTAATAAGAAACGGTACAAAAATACCCATCAGTATGAACAACTTTTCATATTATAGAACATACAGTGTTAGTGCCAAAAATGCCATCTGTTCCATACAAAATGCAATAGGTGCCTACATGGCAAAAATGTATGTAATAACATAATATTTTTGCGCGCTGTTTGTTCTAAGAAACTTTGTGCATATTAATGAGTACTATTTTAAAGTTTTAAGGAGTGGTTTTATAACACCCGGTATGTTACTTATCAACGGTTGCAAAATAAAGATTCTGAAAGCTCGACATTGCCTTATACGTCTCGTCCCCGGTCTCCGTACTTATCGGGAGTTGATGGGGAAAGGAATGCTCACGACACCAACTAGCAAGTATTGAGCGCTGATCGTTAAGAGATGAGCAAACATTTTAAAACATATTGCTATAAGTATGTATTTACAAAAAAAAAATTATATAAGTATTCTATCAGCCATCTAGTTCCCATATCACAAGCTTTGCTTAGTTTGGGACTAGAGGGCATTGTGTGTAAAGTCCATGAATATTTATTTATTGGAAGTGGAACCTCACCGGCTGGCGGCCCCCCGATTGCCATCTTTTAATACCATCAGAATCTAACAAATTACAATCAAAATGTCGCTGAGTCGCTCATATTTTGACTGAAATTTGTCAGATTTTGATGATATCAAAAGATTAACATTCGGGGCAGCATCAATACAGATGAGGTGCAATGAAATAATCTAATTGACAATTATGATTGCTGTTATATTCAATCACACAGATTTTAGAAAAAAATAATGGACCATAAGTCTATACCTAGTCATGAAATTGAT
Source organism: Gandaritis pyraliata (assembly GCA_947859175.1). Classification (NCBI taxonomy): domain Eukaryota; kingdom Metazoa; phylum Arthropoda; class Insecta; order Lepidoptera; family Geometridae; genus Gandaritis; species Gandaritis pyraliata. Next base: position 9,100,682 of record OX401869.1, on the reverse strand, counting down.
ACTGACTGATTCGACTGTCTAATGTTTTTATGACTAAGGTCCGTATTCGCATTTACTGATCAAGCATAGATCAAGCATAGATTTATTGACAGTTTTGTATGAAAATGTTCACTCATCTCTTAACGATCAGCGCCTCCTTCAACTCCTTCTGCTTGAGTCACGCGTTGGTAATGAGAATATGAGCGTGAATGTAACACTAAGGGCGGCTTGCACCAGAATCGCTAAACGCGTTTAACTCTTAAATAGTATTTAGCGAGTTGTCAAGTCATACAAATACATCAGATTTAAATCGATTTAGGGCGGCTTGCACCAGAATCGCTAAACGTGTTTAACAGTTAAATAGATTTAAATCTGACGTATTTATATGACTTGACAACTCGCTAAATACTATTTAATAGTTAAACGCATTTAGCGATTCTGGTGCAAGCCGCCCTTAGTATGCTGTTTATGGGCTTGATAAAGTGTGCCAAATATGCGATGCCATTCAGTGTCGCACCACTCGTAGTTTACTCAATCCAAGTGGTTGTGTCCATATTCGGTTGAGGTGTTTACAATTGGTGTGGGCTTTCAATTTGCAAGTCGGCAGGCTGTCTTCCGACGCGACGCGGCGGCGGTAGCCCACGCGGCTGATGATGCTCATTAGCACGCTTGTGACACTTCCGCTCTTCACAGTTCCAAGGTCCTCATGCTAAACCGATACTTTCCTAAAGCAATACGCATACCTATACCTACGTGGAGTTGTAAAATAGACACAAGTATAACTGAGATTCTAATGCCGTATGAAGTTTTATCCGTTTTTGTTCAGTGGTTAGTGGGGTAGGTCATTGTTGTACAATGGTACTGCAGTGTACCTACATCTAAATTAGTTATAAATGTGATCCGCGTATGAGTTTTGATAGCGGTTTTGATTCCAAAAATATTGTTAGTGGGTTAGGTCAGTGGCTTATCTACCCCATTTGGTTGGAACGCATCGATTCAATGCCGAGTCCACTCCTGCAGAGCACTTGCCTTATATCTGTGCCGAGTGCTGCTCTGCACTGTTTGTGCTTTATTTAACGTAAACATTTGCCTTTCGTGTTAGTGTGCTCACACTCGGCTGTGTGGGTGTGTTTAACTACCTGTTTGTTGTATCAATCAGATGTTTTTCATAGCATTAACGCCTGGAAAAATGTTGACAGTTGCTACTGGTTTCACAGCCCCGAGTTTCGCGTTGACTAGAGCAATATTTGGGGAGTCGGTCGACGGTACTGCATAGATTCCATACTGAGTAGGACATAAATCATATTGTTATTATTCGAGTCGCAAGACAGACACTCATAAATTAGATACGCGAGCCATTATAATGCTAATGACATTAATGCTGTATATATTTCTGCAATCTGCAGTTTAATTAGATAAGTAAATGCAAATACTGCACTTGGCGCCTGTTTTACGACGAGGAAGGAAATGTGCACCGCGCTCGCGCAGGTTTACTTATTAACGCGTGCATGTGTGAGTGCGGTGCATCGCGGCTATCAGTGTGTGTAGCACGTGTTACGAAAGTACATGGCTGTTACGCAACTGCGTCAAGTTACTTAGCAGGCATGTCTTTGAAAATAATCCTGACGAAAAGTATAACTTCCGTTTTACAGCCATCTTCAAAGCTAACTTGACTTTTGAGTTAGCTTTCATCGTCTACTTCTTTTGCCGTTTTTCTCGCCAGTCTAATTGCTACAGCGTTACAAAGACTAGATAAGTCCGAAGCACAACACAGGGATAGTTATTTGAAGACCCTTGCAGAACCATTAATAAAGGGTTGACCTCTATACGTACGAGTATAGCTTCACACGTCCTAAGCTAATAACAGTGCGTAGGGAAGTGGTCGTGAGAAGGAAACGGCCAATAGAATTGCGTCCGTTGCACTCTCCTCGACCGGCTGTCGGATATAGGGCTTTGGGGCTCTTTCATTGAATACAAGTGGAATAAAAAAGGGGCATTTGAAATGTGGGTATGAATTTATTTGAACGACTTTGTACAAACATTATTGTTGTACGCAATGCACTGTTGAAAGCTCTTGAAAGTTGAGAGTTAGATGAAGGGTTTTTGACTCAAAAGAGAAGTTTGAAGCCTTGCTTTATACACTGGAGCTTTTGTTAGAATTCAAAGTGATTTCAAAGGCACGCTATCAAAGTAGAACCCTACTGACTTCATAGCCAAGATTCTATACTTGAACCCTGGAGATCAAGTGTCAAGTGTTTACAGAACCTCGAAGCTAAGATACAGTCCAATAATTGCAGTGTGGGCAAGTTGAACCTGGTGGACTTGGCGGGTAGCGAGCGACAGAGGAAAACCAACGCGTCCGCGGACCGACTGCGGGAGGCATCGCGCATCAACCAAGCGCTCTCATCGCTCGGCAATGTCATCTCGGCGCTGGCGGAGAACAGCTCGCATGTCCCTTACAGGTAATGTTACCTAACTTATCTTAGGTTGATGAGCTAGGAGGTGTGTGGCAATGGATGGAGCTAAAGTATTTTTACGTGGAGTCTGCGTTTAGGTGTAGTGCAGCTTGGATGTAGCTTGGAAGCTCTCTGGCAAGATGAGGTGACAGATGATCAGAGATATGTAGGATGTGAAGAGAATAATGGACACAGCGGCCTTCATCCAGCGGGATTATTCGGTGCAAAATCTTTTCGATTGTCTTAAAAGTCGACCAATTTAAGAAGTCCGTTATCATAACTCAACAACTGCTATTAAAATAGAGCAGACATGGTGATCTTTTGGTTGGTGCAGAGCACGCAGCGTGGTTAGTGGGCAGGTCCGCGACGTGACGAGCTCGTGTATATTCCAGAGACTCGAAGCTCACCCGGATACTGCAGGACTCGTTGGGCGGGAACAGCAAAACTATAATGATCGCGAACATCGGCCCGGCCTCGTACAACTACGAGGAGACGATCACCACGCTGCGGTACGCGCACCGCGCTAAAGGTTAGTGCCACTTTCACCAGTTTTGCGAACGCTGCTCACAAATTACAACCCAAGATGATAAACCGAGTGATCTGCGAAAGGCGTCCAAATGTGTCGCATGCATAGAGTACGTACTGAGTTCTGAAGGTTCTTTTCCTGAAACGTCTTCAAATTCCTCGAAAGAAATTCAAACATCTAAGGGGAGGTTTGAAGAGATTGCCTTACACTCATGCGCCTCGTTTATTTGGATGTTTTATTGCAGCGATAAAGAACAAGCCGATCCGCAACGAGGACCCGAAGGACGCGAAGCTGCGCGAGTACCAAGCCGAGATCGAGCGGCTGCGGCTCCTCATCTCGCAGCGCAAGGCCAGCGAGCGCCGCCCCAAGAAGCAGCCGCGCGCCCGCGACAAGCTACCCCCCCGCACCGACAACTGTAAGCACAATACTCACAGCCCTTAGTCTCTGCGCACGGACCAAGCTGCCCTTAATCTATGTAGAGGCTTACGTGATGTCGTGATGAGGAAGATTCGTTCTCCCGATTCATTTTTTCGATTCATTCAACGTTCAATCTCCGGTGAGATCAGTTGTGTCGCTTGCTCTCGATCGCGCGTATCGAGACAGCGAAACGTGCTAACGTATCATAACAAAACTGTCGCGAACGGCCGTGCGAGCTACGATGACCTTGTCAGTCATCACGTAAGGAATGTGCGCGAACAGCAAATCATTTTGCTAAGGCGACGTTATTACGTGCCTGAACAATGGCTTCACCTAATAAACAAGTAAACATACAGTTAAAAACTGAAACTGAACATCTCTTATATAAAGAACTTATGGAAGCGAAATGCTACTATCAAGAAGAAAAAAACGAATGTAAAAGACTACAAAATCTTGTAAAAGTCTTGCAAAGCCAAATTGAAAGTCTACTGCAACACAAAGAGGTACCGGAAAAAAACCCCGTGAAAACTTCTACTACTACCACGGAAACTTCTTCCGCCGGCGTTGAATATGCAACCGACGAAGAAGAACTTGCTAGAGAAACGGAGTGGATAAGAACTAAGTCGAGGAAAAAAAGGAAATTGAACACCTCACCTTCACTCTCACCTCAAGAAGCCAACAAAGCTACAACAGAAAAAACTAAGAAGGTCCCCTCTCCACCACCCATAGTAGTGGATGGAGTTAACAATTACCAAAGTTTCTATGACTTTCTGATAGAAAACCAACCAGCAGCCACCTTCAATATAAAATTGATGAGCGGTGACTGTGTTAAAATTAACTCGTGTGATGAAGAATCATACAGGTGCATCACAAAAACTTTAACAGAAAATGACTGCCTCTGGCACTCTTACGAAAACAAACAAGAGAGACCAATAAGAGTGATGGTTAAAAAACTACCGTGCTCTTGCAAACCAGAGAGAATCATAGAAGACCTAAAAAGTAAAGGTTATAAGATTGAAGATGCGGTCAATAAACTGAGCTGGAAAAGTAAGGAGCCACTCAACATGTTTATGCTGACCTTCAATAACCAAGAAGAAATCAGGAAGGTGTATGATATCAAATATATACTTGGGTGCATGGTAGATATCCAACCGCTCAAGTCTACAAAACTGGTCCCTCAATGTAAGAGATGTCAGGCCTATGGGCATACACAAAAATATTGTGCCAAAGAACCAAGGTGTGTCAAATGCACAGGGAAGCACCTAACTATAGACTGCAAAAAACCAGCAGAAGACAAGCCAAAATGTGTTCATTGCGGAGAAGCACATCCGGCTAACTACAGAGGTTGCATGATCGCCAAAGAAATTCAAAAAATAAGAAGCAAGGCAGTTAAGAAACCACTAGCCGGGCAGCCACAAAAAGTCACTGGAACGCTAATAAGTGACAAAACTCCGATAACTGACCATCAAAGCCGTGGTGCAAGGGCCACTAGCACCACTCACAAAAATGTGTCCTACGCACAAGCGGCTGCTAAACATACAATCGCTAATCATTGTAACGAGCAGACTACAAAATCAGATAGTAAGCTGGATGAAATACTAAGGTTTATGACATCCTTCGATGAGCGTCTGAAAAAAATTGAAAATAGCACTAAGCCCGCTATGTACAAGGCCAAGCAATGATTAATATGTAGATGTGTATCTTATATCAGAAACACACTTTACTAAGCACTAAGTAACAAAAAAGATGACTATCTTCCCATCTCTATCAACAAGAAGCTCATCCCGTATGAAAATACGGCAAAATAATTGGGCATGACGCTTGACGCGAAGCTACGCTGGAAAGCTCACGTCAAGAATAAAAAAGACGAGTTAGAACTACTTTACAAACAAGTCTTTATACCAGTATGGACTTATGGTATACAGCTCTGGGGCTGTACCAGAAAGAGCAATATTCAAATCATCCAGCGATTCCGGAATAAAGTGCGGAGGGGAATAGTGAACGCCCCGTGGTACATCAGAAATGACGATCTCCACCAGCAAAATCGAGTTTGTCGCTAGTGTTATTCAAAAATACGCAGAAGCACATGAACTAAGGCTTCATCATCATGTTAACGTCGAGGCGATCCAGCTCCTTGACAATACGGACTTAATAAGAAGGCTCAAAAGGTAAAAACCTTTTGAGTTAGTGTAATAAATAAGTGAAATTCAGTGAAAACAAACTAAAGAACACATGAACATAGTGTCTTCCCTTAAATCCTAAATAGAGACAATAAGAAACGTGTTAATGGACACGTTCTTAGATTAAGCAATTCTAGCAATTTAAGTTAATTTTAAATTACTTATTAGCCCACGTTGTGGCTAGATTGTAATCATATTAGGGTACATTCTTTAGAAATAATGTGCACTAAATAAATGAAAAAAAAAAATAAAAAAAAAAAAATCTGAATATGGCAACTCCTTTCACAGCGTCACTTCACCATGTTTATTCTGCAGCTACAGATGTGGTAAATGTGAAGTCATTTTGTTTAACAGCTGAGGAGGAGACGGTGAGCATCGAGAACGAGCACATCCTCGCGGAGTCGGTGATCGAGCAGGAGAGGAACAAGACTGAGGAGTTGGAGAGTCAGATCAAGGCGTTAGAGGACCGCCTCGTGCAGGGCGGCGGGGGCAAGGACCTCATCAACAACCTCAACGAGACCCAGATCATACTGCAGGTGAGGGAACTCTTGCAGGAGAGGAACAAGACTGAGGAGTTGGAGAGTCAGATCAAGGCGTTAGAGGACCGCCTCGTGCAGGGCGGCGGGGGCAAGGACCTCATCAACAACCTCAACGAGACCCAGATCATACTGCAGGTGAGGGAACTCTTGCAGGAGAGGAACAAGACTGAGGAGTTGGAGAGTCAGATCAAGGCGTTAGAGGACCGGCCCAAAGAGTTTAATTGTTCGTTATTGACTATCTTAGGCATGCCAAAGTACTGTATCATCCAATCTGATAAAACTATAAACAACTCAAGGTGTGACTTTTCTGGGAGCCAAGAGCAAGCACCAACTGGTATTCAAGAGAACTTGATGCAAAATCAGTTCCAAATTGTAGAAGTATTAACATTAGTAGTGATACAACATTCCAGCAAAGAAACAATGAGATAGCGGAGCGCAAGAAACGCGAAGTGGAAATGCAACAGCGACTGGACCTTGAAGAGGAAAGCACTGCCAGCGTCACCAGCACCTTCACCACGCTGCATCAAGAGGTGGACCACAAAACGCACAGGTATGCATGATGCTACACTACACCTCACAGAAAGAGGGTTGAGCTAAGCATACGCAGAACATGTCGCTAGTGCTCCTTTCATCTTACAAACTTCATTTAATTATGTAAAACAAACATAGGATTGGGCAAAGTATCCTGCCTTGTAGTAATCTGTATAAAATATGAGAATTTAAGCTAAAATCAACCAATCAATTTTTATCTGCTAAGTTTCGCTAGTGAAACAGTGGGTGAACACGGAGCGAGTTACGCTTACAACTTACATTTGTCAGCTTATTCAATAGTTTTGAGATTGAGACAGGATCAAAAGCCTTCGCAATATTCAAAAAAATATCTCCAGAAATGCGAGCTCGCGTCTCGTGTTCTCATCAAGTGAGTGATCGCAGATAGTTGAACTATCGATCTGTTAACGATCCTGGTTCGGGAGTGGAGCCTGACGCTTGCAATGCAATGTTGCAGGTTAAAAAAGTGTCTGTCGAAGTACGCGTGCCTGCGCGAGGAGATGGTGGAGCAGCGCGAGGCGCACGACGCGGAGCGCCGCGAGCGCGAGGCGCTGCAGGCCGCGCTCGTCGGAGCCCTGCGCCGCCGCCTGCTGCTGGCCGACAGCTTCGTGCCGCTCGCCGGCCGCCCGCTCGTGCTGCGCGCGCGCTACGACGACGACGCCGAGCGCTGGCTGCCCCCGCACGCCGGGTCCGTGTCTGCACACTGCACACGCACACATCCACATCCACACTGCACACATCTACTCATTCAACAACACTATTCATAAACTAACTTCATTTGACATCACTCAAAATGATGTCGTCCCCTTGCAAAGTGAAACAACAAGGACAAGTATAAATTTAGCGCTGTCAAAGTTTAGGAAAATGCATCAACAAAATCAGCACCATTACGACTACGCCAATCGCAAGTGAAATAGTTGGCGCAGCCGGTGGGATCTCCTACCATGTTGTTATCGAGCTAAGCTTAATGATCCAAGAAAGGTTGTAACAGTGAGCGCGTTACTGTGCAGCACGGTGGAGCCGCTCACGTCGCGGCCCGTGGCGGCGAGCGACCGGCGCCGGGCCACGTGCAGCGCGGCGCTCGCGCAGCGCCTGCCGCGGCACCGCGCCGAGAACCTGCTGGACCTGCAGCCCCTGCCGCTGCCGGCCACCACGCGCCCCTACGCCCCGCCCCCACACAAGGAGGTACGTGCGAGCCACGCTGCCTGACTGCCAAACGTTGCCTTATCAATTACATATTACACTTCACTTGCCTTGTCTGAAAGAAGTCGCTTCTCTACATTATTTTATATTTATTCATATTTTTGGGTACTCCTTCCTTTATTAGCTGTAATTAAAAATAATGAATTTACTTTATAATTGAATTGACAGATTGTGAAGGAGGCGCCTCCGCCGGCAGTGAAGAAGGCCCCCTCCCCCGAGGGCGCGGGGGGCGGGGGCGTAGTGCGGCGCGCGGTGCGCCCCCCCGCGCCCCCCGCGCCCCCGCGCGCCGCCACCGCGCACCGCCTCGCGCGCACCCCCGCCCCCGCGCCCGGCGTGCGGTAGGAGGCATCTCAACTTTATGCATCATCAAATAAAGATCATAATCGAGTGATCGAACCACCGAGCGGTGAAGCGCGCTCCGCTACTCTCTGTACTCTCGACATAGAATGGAACATGCGTGTACTCCACTCCACACGGAGCTGCAGTCGTGAGCCTCGCCCCCCGGACACAGCGCAGCGATTGCTCTCTAAACTATCATTTGACTGAATAACTAATGAGCCAAATTAATGCCCAAGAAGATAACATTTAAATTACAATCTCCTATAATCTTTGATTCGGTTCAAAATATTATGTAGATAAAGTTAGATGTAACCGTCGACAGCCGGTCCGTCAAACTGAAGAAGATATCGTATTTCCTAAACGTATGTCAACCTCCGAGCACCGAGTAACCGAACCACTCCAATCGGTGGGCCTTATTGTACAGTACAGTACAGTACAGTGCAGTGCAGTACAGTACAGTGCAGTGCAGTACAGTGCAGTGCAGTGCAGTCCAGTGCAGTACAGTACAGTGCAGTGCAGTGCAGTACAGTACAGTGCAGTGCAGAGCAGTGCAGTACAGTACAGTGCAGTGCAGTACAGTACAGTACAGTACAGTGCAGTGCAGTGCAGTACAGTACAGTGCAGTGCAGTGCAGTCCAGTGCAGTACAGTACAGTGCAGTGCAGTACAGTGCAGTGCAGTGCAGTGCAGTACAGTGCAGTGCAGTGCAGTACAGTGCAGTGCAGTACAGTGCAGTGCAGTGCAGTACAGTGCAGTGCAGTGCAGTGCAGTACAGTGCAGTGCAGTACAGTGCAGTGCAGTGCAGTGCAGTGCAGTGCAGTACAGTGCAGTGCAGTACAGTGCAGTGCAGTACAGTACAGTGCAGTGCAGTACAGTGCAGTGCAGTGCAGTGCAGTACAGTGCAGTGCAGTACAGTACAGTACAGTGCAGTGCAGTACAGTGCAGTGCAGTGCAGTGCAGTACAGTGCAGTGCAGTGCAGTACAGTGCAGTGCAGTGCAGTGCAGTGCAGTGCAGTACAGTGCAGTGCAGTGCAGTGCAGTACAGTGCAGTGCAGTGCAGTGCAGTACAGTGCAGTGCAGTGCAGTGCAGTACAGTGCAGTGCAGTGCAGTACAGTGCAGTACAGTGCAGTGCAGTGCAGTGCAGTACAGTGCAGTGCAGTACAGTGCAGTACAGTGCAGTGCAGTACAGTGCGGTGCAGTACAGTGCAGTGCAGTGCAGTACAGTGCAGTGCAGTGCAGTGCTGCCGCGCCGTGTGACTGCTCAGTACAGTTATTGGAATGAAGCGCACCCTAACCGACACTTCGGAAAGTAACTCTGTTACGATTCGTCCTCTTCATGTAATTGTGCGGTTAGCTCGTAGTGTTTGTCGCGTGTGTTGTTACTGCGGGCGTCTCGACGGAGCCCTATTGTCCGTCGCTGGCGGCTCGCTTCGCTCCGCAATGCGTACATTGTGCGAGGTGAGGTCTCGAGCGCGCGCGCCGCTGAGCGACGCGACGCGACGTCGCCGAATCGACTTATTGCGATATTTTTATACGATTACTGTTGATGAATGCTACCCGTCGCTTGTGCAGCTTACACGTAGTTGTAACGTACAGTTGTTTTTTATGCAAAATCGCTGTTATGCCGACGAGGTAGGGCTAGTATTCGTTCGGCAGAGTGTTCCTCGGCAGCACGGCGTGCGTTGTAGACACCAATTCCAACGCGTGGCGATCCGTTGATCTCAGTCGCGTTATTTATTCCCAGTATTAGCTAGGCTTCTATGTTCATGTGCAGCGCTACGCGGTAACCAGCTCTGCCTTGGCTAGGCTAGGATAGGCTAGGATAGGATAGGCTAGGCTAGGTTAGGCTGGGCTAGGCTAGGCTAGGCTGGTCCCCGAGCCCGCGGAGGTGAACTGAGACACTTTTACCAAAGTTTTGGTTTGTTTTGTGATTTAGGTTGTCATTTGTTTTGTAAAAGATTTTTATTTTACCATTGTTGTTGTTGTTTTTGTAAAATTTTATTTTGTGCTTTGAATGGCCACGTGATATTAGATAGTTGAATGTTCATTTTGTACATAGATTCAGCTACATTCGTATTTATGATGAATTTTTAGTATTTTTTATTGCTAGTTATGTAACCGAGTTGAAATAGTATTCTCTCTAGTGTCGTCGATGGATGCTGAAAACATTTCCAAAGCGATGTCATCCAAATATTGTATTATGTTCAAATGTATTTATTACCAAAGAGAGACTGTCCAGTGCAGTGCAGTACAATGCAGTGCAGTGCAGTGCAGTGCAGTGCAGTGCAGTGCAGTGTGGGCCGCAGTGCCGTGTCACGCAGTCGTTCCTCGCCTTCATTACATTCAAATCATTTATGGAGTCGCTTCCAGACACGGTTTCTAGTCAATGATCCTTGTATACAAATAATGTAAATATTTATTATTTAGGTTTTTCGAAAGTATAGAAGTATAGCGTAGGTAGGTTGCTAATGTTCGCACAATACTTTTTGGAATCAATATCCAGTGTTCTATTAAAATAGAAGTATTTTGTAACCAAATACTTTTTCAATTTATTTAAAAAACTAGATTACATTATATTTTTCACTGTTTAGCAAACAGCTTGTTATGTATAAAAAGTAAAATTGGTTTTTTCTTTCAAATTGGCTTTACTTGTATTATTTGTTTGAATAGCATACAATCTTAGGATGGATGGAATCATGTGATATTTATTTGGAAACCGCTAGTCAGCTGTGCCGCATACACGCTTATACTCACTAATTAAATATTTTAAAATAAATATTTTTGGTTTTATTGTTTCCCTCCTAAAAACAGGTGAAAAGTACCCTTTTAGTACCTACCTACCAAATTAAATTATTTTAGCACCAGTTTGGTAGTAGTTGGTAGTAGATACAGCTGCTGCTTAGGTTTAGAGCAATGCGCAGTCAGTCGCAGTCGGTGGTGGCCGTGCTGTTGACTTCATCCAACGTCTCAGAATCTCTCTGAAATACCTACTAAGGATCGCAATAATGGTACTTAGTAAGTAGGTAGGTACTTCAGAGTATTTTCCACCACGGAAAACCTGCTCAACTGCTATTGTTTCATGTAGGTACTACATTTTATGCCGAATATAGGTACTTACAACCAACCGTAGCGAGTATTCCCTCTACGCAACCAACCTATAACATCAAATCTCAAATCAGTTTAATTTTAGCGCCACTAGCAGCGGCATTTGTATAAAATTTTGGTAGAATCTTAAAAATGTTAAGTACTGGTCACACTGAAAAAAAGTACGTAAAGTGTCACGTCTGTGTGTGACGATTGACGAACGAAACGATGACGTGTACAGTATAAATTCTATGTTAAAAAAAAATGACTTGGCAAAAGAACTTGCATCCAGCGCCAGAACAAAATTAAAGAAAAAAAAATACGTACGTAAAAATTGCCGCCATATTGGTTTTAGAACGAATGCATTTAATTTTGTCAAATTTCCGAACGCACCACTAGGGTTGTTCTAAGGTTTGAAAAGATAACAATCAAACACTTTTCAACGGAATTTCAATAATATTGCTTGTGCTTATGAGATTAAACTGATATGCATTATAGAATTTATAATTTATAATTAATTATAAATAATGCATTTCTTGCATGACTTTTATCAAATAATAATTAAAAGGCTCTGTTATGTGACCAGCAACACCATAAATGATTAAATCGTAGTTGACCGAGCGAGCGAAGCAAGCGAAGCGTCTCAGTTTCCACATTGGCCAAAAATGCGTTTGTCCGGATGTCTGTCTGTCTGTCTGTTCTCCTCTACAGGTCGCATTTTTCAACCGATCTGGACGAAACTTGGTACACAGGTTATATGAATTATTAGATTTTTTTTGTCGTCGGGGATTTTTGATCGGGGGGAAAATAGGGGAGAAAAGGAGGAAAGTTTGCTGTAGCGTTATTTATCGACGGATTTCAATCAAATTTGAGAAGCACACGTAAGATTTTATTCTACACAAGATGGTGTAAAAACATTTCCAAAAAGGGGGAGTAGAAAGGGGAAAAAAGGGGAAATTATTTTTTTATTTATTTCCCGAAAATTGACTTCTACCAATATCAATAAGACTACACAGTCCTCTTCGCCTTTACGAGACAAATCCGTAGACACGAGATTCGACCTCCTAGGACCAAGGGAACGCGAGTAATCGCTAAAACTTGTTAATTTGTTCAAAAGTCTACATAGGCCTATTGGAAAATTCAAGCACCTGAAATTCGATTTAGCCAGGGTAAAAGGGAAAGTGTCGGTTATTGTATGGTTATAAAGGCTTGCGAGGTCTATGTTCTCACAGGACAACTAGTTTTTATTCTCTATTAAATAGACCTACATCACAACAATGACCTGACAACTGCTCTAAGGTCACCCTTACACTAAACTTGTAAGTTTTACGTACATAAGTATAAGGTATTAGTTACGTGGTATATTACACGTAAGATTTATTTACGCTAAGTATTATTATTTTCTCGAGTAAAACTTAGAGCTCTCGTCCACCACGACTTTTTGTCGCGATGCTGACGCGCGTTCGCATCGATAGTCGATTCTGTCGCTGGTTGTGTAGGTACCTTTTCCCTCATAACTGACGCGCGACAGTATAGCGATGCCGTCGCGCGTTTACCAAACACGATACAGCATTGCTGCAAAACAAAAAGTTGTCGTGGGCGAGCGGCCTTATGTGTATGGTGGGTGACCCTATGGTTTGATCGTAAGAAAGACTTAAGATCAGAAGAACAAAATCCCAACCTCTTCATAATTTGTGATTTCATGACATGACCCTTTTCATGAAATGAAATGAATGCTCCTCACACACGCACAGCAAGTTTATCTATGAGCACAGTACAACATTACATCACTATTTTTAAGAAGCGGTCGTGCCGGTCGTTACTTTTCAAAAGTTCGGTGGCTTTGTTTCGGTTACAAAACTCACAAAATGTAATAAAATACTCTGAAGTATCCTAAATTGTACGAAAATGTCGGAAAAATTAAAGGATTATCAAGTTTTAGACGTTTTCTGTAGCGGCACATTCTACAAAGTGAGGCACAAGGTCACCAACAACATATTCGCATGGAAAGCGTCTAACTGTTGCGCTCACACCGACGAACAAATACAGAACGTCGTCAACGAAGTGAAAACAATCAGCAAAGTGGAGTCCGACATCCTGCTGCGATACTACGACACCATTCTGCACGGGCCAACCAAGACGTTATACTTTGTCGTCGAGTACGTGGCCTGGCGGAGTCTGGACGACTTGCTGGAGGAATGCAAGGTCACAGAGAAGCACTTCGCCGAGAGCTTCATCTGGCTGGCGCTGCACGAGCTGGCGCGCGCCGCCCGCGCCGCCGCCGCGCTGCGCGCCTTCCGAGCGCTGCGGCAATGCATCACGCCCACTTCCGTCTTTGTCAGCGAAAATGGTGAATTTCGCGTGAACTGCTTCAACTGGCCGAGTGCGGGCTGCACCGACCTCATGCAGCAGGTGGGCGATCTGGTCCACACGCTGTGCTACTTGCCCTGGGCTTCCGACGACAAGATCAAGGATTTCCACTACAGTGAAGACCTTCAAGATGTGGTCAGCTTCCTCACGGAGTCCCGGAGCGCTGTCCTGCGCCCTGACGTGGTGCTGTACCACCCCACAGTGCTCTCCAATATGGAAACTCTTAGCCAGCCCAAGAGCATGAGCGATATATTGATATCAACAGAATCTCTATTCTTTAAAACAAATCTTCTAAACTCTGAATTGAACAAGTGTGACTCTGAGAAGGCAGGTGAGATTTGCAGACCTATCCGGCCCATGCCCAGGATGATTTTCAATGTTACAGAGAGCCCCATTTATGGCAATATAACACCTAAACGGAACATAAATTCAGAAGCAATTAATTCAGTGTTAGGTCAAGATTCCCTGTCTCCCACTCTGGCCGCACTGGCCCTGGAGTTGCCGGGCTTTGTGCCTCGAAGCAGAAAGCCTTACAGTAATGCCCTAGAGCGCTATAGTCGCCCACAGCTGGTATCGGAGGAAACATTCAGCCAAGAGTGGATGTCTCGGCTGGTCGCGCTTCGACGGCGCGAGGAGTCGCTTAATCAGAGGGAAAGGGACCTCATTACAAAGGAAATCGTCAACAGCCCTCATGTGAAAGTGATTCCCTTAAATGACTCTCGAGACTTGTTAGATAGTGACAGCAATGGCATAACTCTGCCACCCGAGATTAGGCAGGCGCCGGGCGAGCGGCGCGAGTGGTCGTCGCGGCGGCGCCGGCGTCGGCCGGGCTCCGTGCGCTCGCGAGGCCGCAGGAAGAGCTACGGCTATGAAGAACTAGATAGCTCTCTGTCAGCTGATGCAGGAGACACCAGCTTAGTCATAACGGCGGCTAAGTTCACCGAGGACAACATGCCGCGTCGTAATATCTTCCCTGAAGTCTCCACCAAGAAGGTACACTTCACAGCCACAAACCCTTTTATGGAGAGTGATGACAGTGTCACGCTAACGTATTACGAGCTAGGTAGTGTTGATAAAGATGGCTACCAAGTTCCAAAACTAAACTTGCAGAAGGGCAAAAAGGATATCAATCAGTTCAAATATTTGAATTTGGAAAAGATGAGCAATGAGAAGAGATCTGCCATGAACTGGAGTCACTCCTCACCATCCAAGCAAGCCAAGATCTGTAAGAGTGTTTTCAGTGATATTTCAAACCAGAGTAGCATCCGGAAGACCCCCTCTAAGAGCAGTCTCAGCTCCAACTCTTCAAGGCTGTCCATGATGTCGGCCAAGAGCCACTGGAGCATGGAGTCCAGCATCAGCAAGGTGAGTGACAGCACAGTCTTTGAAAGGACCAGATCTCAGCGGCAGTCACTGGCCAATACACCAGTGGCTCCCCCTGATGTTAAGAAGAAGAGCAGGAAGTCTTTGATTCCATTTAAAACTCCATTCAAGTTCATGTCTTCTACAAAATCTTAGTAAGTACCTACCAAGTCTTTTGAGATAGAGATCAAACATTTTAGTACCTACCACCTAACATTAATGTAAGTATAGATATTGTAAATGGTTGTGGTTAGATAATAACGTTTGTAAGTAGTTGTAGATTGTCTTAGCTTCCATTTGTCGAGTTCCTAGTTGAACCGAAAATGAATAACTGTATGTTTATGAAATACGGACAACAACCCACCCTAATCCTAGAATAGAAAACAATTTTATTAGATCTAGAATAAGAAAGCAATTTCATACCTATTATGAAAGAAACATCTACATGTGTGATAATGTTAACTTGAAGTTGGTTAGGTTAGTAATACTAGAATGGAATTATAAGAAATTACTTATAACTAACTGTAAGTTGACATCTTTAGTCTAATTTGTCTTCCATTTTAGTTATATATTGATTAAGACAAAAAATGTATAATAATTACTACTTTAAAAATCAAATTGTTTCTTTTATTTTTAAATGTGAGTTTTGTAATGTATTGCCATATATTTTAAAAATCAAATTAATTATATTTAGGATTAAGTTAGTAATAATAAAATTAATTTAGAAACCAACTTTTATTTTATTCAATAATCACATCACTTAGTATCACTTGCACAGCATCGGTATTCGGTATCGCAGTGCAGTTGCACTGTTCACAGCTGTTCACTTCTTCTTGTTGAGCGCCTTGTCCGCTCCTTCCACGAATTTCTTTGGCAGTTCATACTTTTCTATGAGAAGTTTGGCCATGAAATAAGTCTGGAAAGAAAAAAATTCTTGAGCTAGTGAAACTATTTAAACCTACATCTTGTTGTTCCAATCCGAATCCTAAATATGTAGCATGTACATGTTGCTTTGATAAGTATGGCGCCAGCGTCACCAACATTCTAAGAGTAGGTAAGTACAAGTATTCAAGTAGGTACAAAATGGCCACCCTCCACTCCGTAGTTTGTATGGAAGAGTTGATTAGAGGGAGTGGATGGACCAGGTTGGGCATATGGCAAGTGTAGGAGGTACCTGGTCTCCCTGCAGCATGAGCTGGTCTCCCTTAGCACCCGGGGAGCGCGTGACGCCGGCGCTGGCCGCGATGCCGCGCATGCAGGCGTGCGCCAGCGCCTGCAGGTTGGGCATATGGCAAGTGTAGGAGGTACCTGGTCTCCCTGCAGCATGAGCTGGTCTCCCTTAGCACCCGGGGAGCGCGTGACGCCGGCGCTGGCCGCGATGCCGCGCATGCAGGCGTGCGCCAGCGCCTGCAGGTTGGGCATATGGCAAGTGTAGGAGGTACCTGGTCTCCCTGCAGCATGAGCTGGTCTCCCTTAGCACCCGGGGAGCGCGTGACGCCGGCGCTGGCCGCGATGCCGCGCATGCAGGCGTGCGCCAGCGCCTGCAGGTTGGGCATATGGCAAGTGTAGGAGGTACCTGGTCTCCCTGCAGCATGAGCTGGTCTCCCTTAGCACCCGGGGAGCGCGTGACGCCGGCGCTGGCCGCGATGCCGCGCATGCAGGCGTGCGCCAGCGCCTGCAGGTTGGGCATATGGCAAGTGTAGGAGGTACCTGGTCTCCCTGCAGCATGAGCTGGTCTCCCTTAGCACCCGGGGAGCGCGTGACGCCAGCGCTGGCCGCGATGCCGCGCATGCAGGCGTGCGCCAGCGCCTGCAGGTTGGGCATATGGCAAGTGTAGGAGGTACCTGGTCTCCCTGCAGCATGAGCTGGTCTCCCTTAGCACCCGGGGAGCGCGTGACGCCGGCGCTGGCCGCGATGCCGCGCATGCAGGCGTGCGCCAGCGCCTGCAGGTTGGGCATATGGCAAGTGTAGGAGGTACCTGGTCTCCCTGCAGCATGAGCTGGTCTCCCTTAGCACCCGGGGAGCGCGTGACGCCAGCGCTGGCCGCGATGCCGCGCATGCAGGCGTGCGCCAGCGCCTGCAGGTTGAACCCGAACGACTCCAGGTTGGACACTAGCGTCACCTGGAAATTGGAATATATTTCAAAGTTTAATTTTTGCAAATCAAATATCTTTATTTCAGTAAAATCACAAGGATCATTTATAAGAAAAAGAATGGTGCCTCTTGATAAAAAAAATTCAATAACATAAGTACCTTTTTATTCCCGCTGCGGACCACCACCTTCATGGTGACCGGCTCTAGTTTAGTTTTGGTGAGTTTGACAGTTCCGTCTGCAAACCGCATCTCCGTGCTGGCCGTCAGCTTGCTGTGCACGCTGGCCATCAGCGCCTCCCACTTCACCACTTCCTGGAACCACCAACTACTCCGTCAACTTGAATGAATACAATATTACCATTATAAATGTCACTTGTTTCGAAGTCGGTCCGTGGAGGCTAACAATAATTCTTGTTGGAAATCATCGGGAGGCCTAATTAGGCAGGAGGGGACTTGTTCATTCTGATGATGAGAATAATGGTAAAGTGAGGCCTCGCTCGCGAGGTGCAGTCGCTCATGCATTTATATAATATTGTTTATATTTTTGTAATTATTTTATTTAAATTGTGTGAAGCAACAAATAAATGAATGTCTACATTATTTTGTATTGATTTAGGGCGGCTTGCACCAGAATCGCTAAACGCGTTTAACTCTTAAATAGTATTTAGCGAGTTGTCAAGTCATACAAATACGTCAGACTTAAATCGATTTAGGCTGTTAAATACGTTTAGTGATTCTGGTGCTTGCCGCCCTTAGAGTTAGAAGCGCACCTGTTCTGGCCTATTCATGAGTTTCCCGAGTGCGGAGTCGAGCGTGACGCAGCCCCCGGCGCAGGCGAGGCTGCGCGCGCGCACGTACTCAGTGAGCGCCGCGCGCACCTCGCCCGCCGTCACCGCCGTGCCTTTTCTGGAAATTATTTAGATACTGCTTACAGCCGCACTCAGAGAATGTTTAGCAGTGCACGTACTAATGTTTAGTAGTGCACGTACTAAGGCTGAAATGATGTAAAACATCCAAGGTTGTATCTGCAAGGTTGGCTCACCGGAGCGCCAGCACGTCCTGCGCGTGCGCCGTCACGCAGAACATCTCCCGCACCAGCGGGGGGGTGTACTCCTTCTCTTCTACCGGCTTAGCGGCCTGCAAGCACAACATTGCATGTACGACTAATTTATAAACACATCTCATGTTACTAGACGTGCGATAGAGGATAGCATTCAAATACTGAGTGCAATAGTGTGTAGTGAGGACACGGTGCGATGCGCGTCCTCCTACGGAAAGGGAAGATGTTCGTTGCGGAGCGACCTCTGGTTCGGGCTCCGAGGCGCGGTGGATGGTGTTCGGTAGTATTGCTTATGTTCAAACTCCCGTGATAAGTTCGTTCGCGCGAACTAGGATAGTTGTCACGTAGCGCGCTAGATGGCGTAACTGTAGGTTGCAATACAACAGAAGTTTAAAATAAAAAAAAGCAGCTAGCCCCTAGATGTGTGTCGCGTCTCGCTAGGATCTCAAGTTATTGTTGCAATGGATCGCATTATTACCTGTTGTTTGACGGCGTCGGGTACGGCGTGCGTGCGCGCGAGCGGATGCGCGAGGTTGACCGCCGTCACTGCGGACACGCCCTTATCTATCTCTCGCACCTCGACCAGGCCTTCCTTGAACACAGCACGCGTTACCTTAGTCTACTTACAATAACTGCGAGGCCGTGAGCTGTAACGTGTGCTCTGACGACGGAGGGAAACACCACGAGCAGAATTAAATAGTTAAAAGGTGGATGGACTCTCAAGGAATAGGACTCTAGGATAGTCGCGGTGCGCGATGCCAAATTAATACATTTCTGTGCATTTTGTTTCCGACTTCCTGCAAACTCGTCGGTCCACTGCGGGCCTGCAGGCCGGCTGGTTCGTAGTCGCATTTAAAAACTTTATCTCTCAACGTATGTCGGTTCCGCGAGCTATTTCGCCTATTTAAAGTCAAATTAGATAATAAAATTATAAGAACCATAACAGCCCAAAGATATTAGATTAGATTAGAAAATTCTTTATTGCACATTTAAAAACAGTACAGAGGCGGGCTTAATGCTAATTAGCATTTTCTTCCAACCAACCTTTGTGTAGTGTGGAGAAAAGGTAGTGCTTAAATTATTATATTAGATATTACAATATGAACAAGTATTACCTGTTGCATAGCTTCTAGGAACTTGCCGACTTTCTTGTAGGAAGACTTCTTGACGTCTAGCGTGCGGTGCGGAGGACACATCGGATGGAGGTGGTTCCTGGAAAGCGGTCGAAGTCAAACTGACATCTATCTCAACTCAATATGCCATCGAAATAGGCTCACACTGAATGGTGACCACTGGGAATGATCCACAAACCAGTAATTACAATCCCCGTCAGTATCCCCTCGAAACTCTTGGTTTTCAAGATGTCTTTTTTATGTAACTAAATGATGGAACAAGCCGATGGTCCGCCTGATGTTAAGCGGTTACCTCTGCCTATAACAATCAAAGTCAAAATTTCTTTATTCAATAAAACCACAAGGATCATTTAGAATCGTCTTATATAACTAGGTGGTTCTAGGTGGCAGTTCCACGCGACCAGAGCAAGGCAGTGCCTCGCAGATCCTGTGCACTGTTGGAGTGCACCCTGCAGCAGTACCAGGTGTAAAATTAAATGTTGTAAGTTGGTCGCGTCGCGTCGAGTCGCAGCTCAAAGCTATAAATGTACTAACTTGTACAGTAAATTAGTTTTGAGAGGAAGCTGGATGGTCTTCCCCTGCAGCTTGAGGAAGCTCAGCAAGCACCACTTCAACAACGCGTCCATCTCCGAGGGAATGTCTTCCTCTATGTGAGACGACTCTGGAACAGGACAATTTAATCTAATGTAGATGAAATGAAATGCACTGCATGGTGGGTTTGCAACATTCTACAGTTGAGCTGTCGTTGACGCGCAGTGTATCTCACATTATACTACATTGATTTATAACAGATATTATTAAAAATATAGTGCTTTTTATTAACAAATAAAATTACGA
Source organism: Gandaritis pyraliata (assembly GCA_947859175.1). NCBI lineage: Eukaryota > Metazoa > Arthropoda > Insecta > Lepidoptera > Geometridae > Gandaritis > Gandaritis pyraliata. The sequence continues at coordinate 9,080,554 of OX401869.1, read as the reverse complement.
CTAATACAGTATTTATATTTACAAAATAAACATGAAATTCTCATCCCCTTCTATGCATCGCATACTGCGCCCGCGTGACACGTATGTCGCACTTGACTATTATTATGTCATTCATTTTGTACTTACTTATTTTGTATCAAACTATCTGTTGCGAGGGTCTACACTCTACTGTTGCGAGAGTCTACACTCTACTTTGCAAGGGTCTACACTCTACTGTTGCGAGAGTTTACACTCTACTGTTGCGAGAGTCTACACTCTACTGTTGCGAGAGTCTACACTCTACTGTTGCGAAAGTCTACACTCTACTGTTGCGAGAGTCTACACTCTACACGGTCTATATTCCGGCGAATGTGAGTACTTAGACACACCTCTCAAGGTTTTTAAGGTGCAATACATTAACAAAATTGTATTTATTATTAAAAAGTTGTTAAATAAATAAAAATAATAAAATAAAGTTGAGCCATCTACAAACCGTTATAAGTTACTAAAATAAGAGTTACTAATGTAGACTTCAGTGGTGCAGTTAATAACTAACCAACAGGTTCCGAAGAGCAGGTTTGATTCTGTTAAATGACACTTTAGTGGTAACAAGGTTGATGTAGGCAATTGTTGTGTATTAATGAAGTACCTGTGAGTAGAGTATGATTGGCGTCATCATCTCCTGTGTGAGGTTCCGGCGCGGCTACCGGTATCATCTGTGGCTGGTTGTGCACCGGAGTCACGGAGGGCTGGATCACTGGTGGGACGGGGCGCGGCCCGAGGGATGGCCATTCTTCTTTTACTTGCTGGAGGGTGATCTGGAATGGTATAGGCTCCAACTGGTAATTCCATTGATATTAAGATTGATATTGACTGTACTAAAAGTGTGAGGGTATAGATAGACATGTGGATGAAGTATTGAAAAGTGCTAATTCATAGATAATATTTTTGCAATTTTATAGGCTCTGTTCTGTTATAACATAAGTTTTAATAACCTGACAAAAATGATGAAAGTGTAATGTACTCGTAATGACCAATGAATGCCTGGTTAAGGGTTAAGTAATATAAAAATGAATTAATAAGAACATTACTTGTTGGAAGTTTCCCACCAAGTTGCCGGGTATGTCAGCCCGAGGGCTGGTAGGCTTTGGTCTCTCGATCTTACTGAACTTTTGGTCCTTGCACAAAGCATCTCCGTAGACATGCAGAATATCCAGGCAAATTCCTCTGAAATCAAAATTTATTCAATCACAGTTCACGTGTAAATGATAATGAATAAACCACAAAAAATATTTATAATGTCTGCGTTTAAGTGCTATCCTATGAATATTTAATTTATATTTAAAATCAGAAATATTTTTATAACATCCCAAAAGTTGAGACCGGTAGGATTCAAGCCCAGCAGTGTAGATGACATCATTTAGTACTGCAATGCATTTCACTGCATCTACTCTGAGATGTCTCATGTGCATGTAATAGCACCGGCACCCGTACCCTCCAACCCGAGACACAGCAATGCGAGCATCTCTACTTAGCACCAGGAATAGGTACAATAGCCTCAGTATTAGAATAGTACTAACGATGCTCTTAAAAGCATGTCAGCACTGGACATGGCTGCACTGCCGACCAGGCACGCTGCTGGATTGTCTTCTGTCCGAGCACCCAAAATAGTTCCACACTGAAAGATGGGGAAGCCAGCACCCTGGACCGGGAGGGACACTCCTGGGAGGTACAGTGGTGCTCCATTTTGGACCTGTGGAGGAAAATACAGAAACTATACTAGGACTAGAAAATAAGAAGACTAGGTACCTACTTACAATTTTTCCTGCTGCATGGTTACATCAGTTACCATACTCAGGTACACCTTATCAACCGGAGTAAAGCCAAATCATTTTAGAAGGTGTAAATTTGATAAATTGCAATAACTGGCTTTTTGATTCAAAGTGTATAGGAAAAGGACCTTTGCAAGTACTGGAGTGTGTATTGTGAGCACGGGCACTAGATCCGGAACCTTCCACAGCGCACAGACAGTCGGCACCAATCCTTCAGAGGTCTCTATCAACATCGGAACCCCATCTAACGCGTACACGTTCACGAAATCTCCAGAATGGAGAACCAACTTCATACACGTACAACTTCCTTTTAAAGGCACTATTTCCTTCACTTTCTCCTCTGTTGCGAAGGGAAATTCATCTAGAACACGCTGGGCTAAGTGTTTTCTGCAAAATAAAGCGAAAACAATAAGTTTGCGGGACACAAAACACGTCGTCAATAAGCCTCAATATAAATATGGCTTTACTTCTCAGAGTTCTTCAGCGCATTGTTTGATTTTTGTTTGTATGGCTTTGCAAACATAGTTACAGTTAATTACAAAATGGTTTTTACAAATCTCCCGGATTTTCATGGAAAATTACAAAAATAAACACAGGACAGGACCAGGCGGGCACTTGCCGTTGTTTTGTTTTCTTTCTAAATTTATTTTATGACATTGAGAATGACATACGGTTTCATTGACATTGATAACATTAATAGCTGCCACTGTCAGTGGTTTGACATTAATTTTAGACGCGCCAATAGAAGAAGCCAGTAAGGCGTGTACCACCGTGAACCACGATTATAAGGCCAAACTAAAAGCTAAGCGTTTAGGATAAATCCAAAAGATCCAAAATAGCTCGAAGCTTGAGCTTGTCGGGCCATAGAATAAAAGCGAATAGAAATACCTATGTACTTATGTATTTATCAAACGTCCGGTTCCTACCCGCACTCCACTTCCCTATTGGGTAAGGTGGTAACAGAAATCAGAATTTTTATTTTCCCGACGCAAAAACGACGGGTTGTTATAAGTTTGACGTGTCTGTGTGTGTGTGTGTGTGTGTCTGTCTGAGGCAATGTAGCTCCTAAACGGATGAACCGATTTTTGATTTTGTTTTTTTTTGTCTGAAAGGTGAATTAGTCGGGAGTGTTCTTAGCTATGTTTGATGAAAATCGTTCCAAGATTCGGGGGTATTATTAAATTTTTAATATAGGTAATTACTTGTATATTATGGTGATGTGTGGTGTGTTTAGCTGTTGCCCTAACAGCTACTAACCAAGCGATAAATTCGCACAACTTCACGCGACACCACCAATAGTCACCATCACCTAAATAATTGTAGGAACCTTGCAAACAAACGCATGCGGAACGCATTGGACGGTGACTGCTTTTTTGCTGGTTGCTTTTTGGAGAAATTGCCTGGGAACTCAACCTGCGTTGCTGCCCGACTGGGCATTTGACTAATACCAACACCTGACATCGATGGAACCAAGATACCAAGAGGTCTTCTCCGAAATCTTTCAAGAGATGAGGATACCTACCTACTATCTATCCTACCTATCCTATCTAGTTGAATAGCGCCAGTAAAAACTACTCTTGTAGGTATTTATAGCTAGCGAACTAAACATAAATTCTTACCTAACTAGCTAATATACCTAATAACTTTACTTACTAAACCTAGGTGGTGTATAGTAACCACCTAGGTTTAGTAAGTATCAAAATATTTCGCGAAAAAACTGCATCCAACATCATAGAGCTACCGGTAATGGCTTGGCAGGCCTCCAACGCCAAAGCACATCATGATTGAATGGGCCCGAAGCCCTCGCCTCGCTTCTCCGCATTGCAGCTTACTTAGCAATTTTACTTTGATTGCTCTTTAAAAAAGTGGAAGTTACTCCGACCGACGACCACGTCGCGTCGACCACGGCGGCATTATTATTACTGTTAATTTTTTAATTTTGTTCTGGAGCTGGATACTTGTCCTTTTGCCAAGTTATTCATTATAATTTTTTAAAGTCATATAAACAGAAAATATTGTATAGATAGCATCTTACCTACCTCAATTTGTAAGGGCGCAGAAAACTGTGTTCCTTCCAAGTCAATTTCAAAAGAATAGTTGAGCATTCAGTGGCTACAGGCAGGATGCCTACTGCCCTGCTTCCGTTCGAGGACTTGACCGGGTTCCGTGTATTGCCTCTTATGAAACGCTTTGAAAAGCCTGAAAATGTGGGTCGCTGTTTTTAAAAGCTGGCTCTCGTTTTCTTTACATTCTTAACTTACGAAATCCTTAGTTATAACTAAATTAAAGAATAAATGGTAGGTATTCTAAATACATAGGGTACAGTCATAACGTGAGTAGGTAAAGCCGCCACCACCGCTGCTGCTCTCCGCGGAGCGGAAGGTTTGCGGAAGGCAGTAAGGAGAAGCGTCCACTGGACGTAGGTTTTTTCGAGCAAAAGCTTTAGTTTTTTTATGTTTGAGTTTGCATATTGTATAGCACCACATTTATACGCAAGAAAAACACAGAAATATAAAACTCTTTAAAAAAATCTTGTTCATTGGGTAGGTACCTTAAGGGCCAACGCACATCTATCGACAAAACTGTTTTGTCGCGTACTTAGTGACGTGAAAATAAATTTTCTGTTATAACGAAAACAGCATATGATGAATGCTTCCTCGTCATATGCTGTTTTCGTTGTAACGAAATTCACATCAATTGACACGACAGACTTTTCTTAGTATGATTACCTATCTATTATAGCATTGTTTAGTACCTACCTATTAAACATTGCTTTATACGCACATACCTAGAGAATGAACTGTGCTTTTTTAATAAATAAGAATATAGAGTAATTATGTAGTGTACTTAATTATATTATTAAGTACTTACGATGATTCTCATTAAATAAGCAAGTAACGAAAACAGCAAATAAAAAGAAGCATATCGTAACTAAAAAAGTTTTACTGAGAAGTTTCACATCACTAACTGTTCAACAAGACGTTTTGTCTTTGGTTTGCGTTCTCCCTAACTATGTATTACCTACACTAGTTTATGTATTACCTACATAAACTAATTAATTTAGATTTTATGTGCAGATTACTATTCGGCGTAGGTGGTGGTCGTGATCATGTCGTTCACTTTTAATTGTATTGAAGGTGTCAATGATTATCATCATCAATCAAGTATTGTTTATTTGTAGAATGCTAGGGTTGTGTGCAGCCCCCGTATGCCAATCTTTTGCTGTCAAGTTATATTTCACTGCCCAGTGTAATTTCTTCAGGTACCTAACGTGGTACAATTTTGTACCACGTGATCATTCTTTTTAGACACTTGACAGCAAAATATGCGCGAAAACACATCAAATGACATCATAATGTCACTATTTAGTCACAGAATGACTATGAGTTAGTATGAACTGACCATGGTTTAAAACTTTGCAGTTCAACTTTGATTGGCATACCCCTGCAGGAGGTCATGTAATCACAGACGTTAGTTTAGTAATGGGTGTCAAAAACAATCCCCGTAAAAAGTGCATAATGAAAACAGCTTATGGACTCATTGTGCAGTAGAAAAATATTAGAAATATGCATAGGTAATTATAGGTTTATTTAGGTACCTATGTAATAGAACTGCAATTTTCAGCTTCACTTGTCTTTATTTTCTTAGAATAAGATAGGTATAAGTTCTAAATAATTGAGACGGAAGCAAACTCTGCCCGCGCTGCCACTCCTGCCAGGCAGTAGGTATACTATACTTATGACAATTTTATTGTAAAATGCATAAAATACTACTAAATAATAGTGTAATTATCTTAGGTATGTGCAAAACATGTGCACGGGGGTGGAGTGGGCGACTGTTTACCTGTGACTTGATGATGGAAAATGCTAGTGGAAATTACCCTAAGTAGGTAGCGAAATCGCAATCTAAACCTAATACTTAGCTGGTTTTTTGCGAACGGCTAGTCCAAAAATAAAAGAAAATAAAAGGTAAGTAAATTGTTTATTGGGTTTTCCAAAATGTTCTTAGATTAAAAGCACGAAAGATAAAGATTAGCAAATAAAACAATACGAAATTACAATCCGCTCGTGGCTGTCAAAATTACAGTGGCTTTTCCAGTTTTCCTCTATGCATTCACTGATGGTCTGCTAAGGCTCGTAGCACACGTTACAAGCCATATTATAACTAGATTTCGAGAAACATTTAATGATTTAAGTAATAAGTAGGTACCTAAGAGAATAGCATCTGGTTGTGATCTGTCGTCTGCTGCGAGGCCCTGTTTGGGTATCTATCTATGGACTAAGAATGTTTCAATACGCCGAGCAGCATCTTCATTGTCCAATCTCACGAGAACTTCTCACAACGGCTGCGCGTGCGTCATCACCACTGAAAACAACACTGTTTTGACTACCTACATATCCGTCTGTTGTTCCCACGATTGGCAGACTCACCACCATCACCCACCATCTACAGGGTGTAACAAGATCACTCTTGCAAACTCAGGGGGGCTAAAGAGGAACATGTGAGCGCGAATATCTGCTGTTTCAAACAAATCACAGGCCTAGCTGCTTGGCAAAAATGTATGCTTCTATGGTTGGTAAAAAATTTTAACATGTTTAACACGCGTAATAGACCAACAATTTCTCCTAGATTGGTCGGTACAGCTTGGGACTTGTTTAGCGGTGGCGCCCGGTGCAGACACTAAATAGGTTTACTACACTGACAAATCTAATCAGATTACAGGCTTCAGACATTGTGCACACAAAAAAACTATTAAACCACTCTGGATTTAATGTCACCAGAGTTGTGGCCCATAAAAGCTAGGATCAAGATCTCACTGTCATTGTTCGTCTGACGAATGCGCCGGCGCAAGCCAAACATCGTTTTATAGCGCATTATGCAGATGAGAAAGTTTGCTAGAATTGGCTAGAAATCTCTCTCGGATGCTCTGATTATATTTATCTTGTGAATTTCTCTGGATGATGTATTTTATTGTGAGACGATAAGTACGTCTCGTGGACATTAGAGGTGCCTATTGCAGTCCAATTGAAAAAAAACAGACTTCTACGATCCTACATGAAATCTTAATAATAAGTATGTTGATCTATCGGGTGGGTGGGAGCCGTTACAATTGCCTTCTGGTTCGTGGTCGCCATTAGAGAATCTTTACTTAGTCCCCGAACCTGCCATGTTGGTTTTTAGGGAAACTCCCTAAAATTGTAGTAATTTAACGGTACCTATTAAAGTAAGAAATTAAGCTGTGTGAAAGTTGCAAAATAAGTGGGTAAGTATTGATTTCTTAATAGGTAGGTACTCGTAGGTAAGCGAGATAACCATCGTAGCGGTTGGGAGGTCCGTCCCGGTAAAACGAAAGTTTATTACTCTTATCAATCAAACTAACCCTTCGCATTGCATTGCATCCCACCGCGGTACGACACGGAATACGCATGCATAGGGTGGTCAACGAAGCGTCGAACCGAGCCACCAACAAGCGACAAGAAGTGAAGCCATAACGCACCAGTCAGTCGCGACGCGCGGACGTCTTGTAACGACATCGAGTCATACTCGCGTGCATTCAGCCATCACACGCGGACAAAAAAACTTTTTAGAAAAATAAAATAGTGAGTGAGAAAGTAAACAGTGGATTTTTAAAGTGAGAGTGTGGAAGCATGTGAATAAATTCAGGTGAGTTACAAAGTTTTACCGTTTCGGGCAATTAATTTGATTGCAAGGTTTTTAATTGATTAATTTTCGCTATTTGCATAATAATTGGAACGTGATGGCGGAATGTGCTTCGTAAATCGTCTTCGGCAGATTTTAAATGGGATTGTTACAAAGAAATAGCAAAAAAAAGTAAGTAAATAAGAGGATTTTAAGGCAACACACGCATGACCGACTGTTAGGTATCTCATTTTTTTTAATTATAGAAAGAACTTAAACTACTGTAAAACTTAAATAATAATTATGGGTTAATTAGGTCCCTGACTCAGCATACGTGACAAAAAAATACAACAAAATACGCCTGAAATTTTGAGTAAAATATCTAAAACGCAACAAAAACAAACAATCTACCCACATTCGGGTGCAGCATAGTTGGATGAAGTAATTCGACTAGCCGCATAAGGGCAGACAAGTTTTTATAATGCTGTAGTAGAATTTACCTTGGATTCAAAACATCCTAGTGAGTAACTACTGTGTCATTTATTGTTTCACAATTACTTTTAGATTCGTTGTAATAGGTATCCAAAGTTCCATGTCGAATCTTTCGTAAAGAGCGGTTGAAAGGCCGAAATACCACAATTTCACTGGCGTAGTTGTTTGATTCTTTCTCAAAATAAAATAACATAGGTAGAGGTACCTAATAGGCTCTCGAAAACAAGCATTTCAATGTATTACTTATTTTTATAAGCAATTAGTGTTTGCCTCATTCCCCATTGTAAAACCTGCAGGTTGCAATATAATCTCAGGTAACAGCCAAATGCATTGTTCCGTTTGTCCCTCAATGGGTTTCTGGAAAAGTCCCATTGATAGTTTAATCTCTTCCCATTAAAATGGGTCTCACGATGTACTTACATCCTACGATGTTCTGTTACTAGTTACTACGTGACTTTCGAGTCTGTTACGTATTTATTATGCTAATTAGGTACCTACCTTACCTAGATAATAATTTTTGCCAAATTTTTGTATGAAACGTCCATTGGAAAAAATATTATGATGATCTTATTATGCCAACCCAAAATTAACGTGGACTACAATCAAGTGGTCAAAATTGATTAATTTATTACTTTTCCAAAATGTTCCAAAGGATATTTGCATTGTAATGGGTCAAAAATTATAAATATTCGATGACAATTAATAATTGAAAAAATTGTTAGTTACCTACCTGCCAAACCAACCAGTACATCGAAATTGCCTGAACACTTTTACACTTTGTAGCTCTAATTAATTAATTCATTGGTTTTATTATCCTGTGTCGCCATTTGAAACTAACCATCTAACTGGGATATACACCCACACCCTCATGTAACAGCGAGCACACTTGTAATTTGATTGGCAAATAAAAGAGTAACGAGGTAATTAGCGAGGGGGCAATTAGCCACTGTCGAAACTGCGCCGGGTTCCGATGAAACAGCAGCGTCGGAAACTGATGGAGGTTTCAATGTAAATCATAGAATCAATAGGCAGGCAAACTGTAGCCTACGAGCACATAACCCCATCGTACCTACACTGTAGCACTTATTACCTATTGAAATTGAAACGTGAAAAACTATTTAATCAGCTTCAGCTGTGAACCCTTTACTTCTATTTGATACCTACCAAAAAGGTGGGTCTATCCTAAAAGTTATCACTGAAAGGGTTCAATATTCTAAGACAGAAAGTAAAATTAATTTTATTTAAAAAAATCTAATTACTTACTAGCTGCTATTTAAATTACTTTTTAGTAATAACTTACTCATAAAAAACATCTTGCTTGATCCATAAGTTATGCATTTCAGACGCAACATGACCTTCAGTTTCTCAAAAGCGGAAACCACCAAAGAAGCAAAAACTTTATTGAAAGTGACATTTTCCTGAACCATTGTACACGCGGATAACATTACAAACAATTTACACGACATTACTTTACACAATTTAAAGGCTTCTTATGTTTCCAAGTGCAATGTGCTTGTGTCATCATGATAATGGTTTTTACTTGGGGGATGTATTGCCATGTCGGAAGAGATATCTGCCATTCAATGTGCACTCTATATGGACAGCTACTTCGATGGAAATAACACCAGATTTACGCCAGAGTTGAGGAAGAGACCCAGAATACAAGCGTAATTTTAAGCACTTCTGTTTTTTTGCCCACTTAAACTTTAGTACCGGTCTGCATGCCGAAGCAGTGGCGAATAAAATTGGCTTCCTGTCAGTGGTTTGTTAGTGGATTGTATTGAAGCTGATAAAAACTAGTAGCGGTCACGTAGGATACCACGTTTTAATTACCTACACCTTAGTTTATGCGCACAAAAACCTCCTTAGCCTTATGTACTCCAAGTAATTAAAATTGTCTCTTTAACATCCACATCCACCATCAGCATTTAATGTTGAGGACCACTGAATGATGATGGTGCATGCAGCGGGTTCCGCATCAAAAGTCTTTTATGTTATTTCCAAACTAACTCGATCTAAAATAAAGTTTCGATGTTCAAACGTAACGGAACTTGTTTGGTTTGGTTTCAGTTAGATTGTGGATTAGCAGTGAAATTGACAGTTGAATAGACGTTCCCATGGTAATCTGTGTAACATTTATGATTTTTTTTGTCAGTCATCCATCATTCATGTGGTTTTGTTCATCGTTCAAACATAGATTAGCAAACTAGTCAAAATGATCAAAAAGCGTGATTGCGGCTCCTTGCGGCTGCAAGTATTCCTATTTCTGATAAGTACCCACGTTAGGGATAAATGCTCGGATCCACGACATGACCCGAGATAAGATTGATAGTACCAAAGTCAAGGTCAAAAATTTCTTTATTCAATAAAATTACAAGGATCATTTAGAATCGTCTTATATAACTAGGTGATTCTAGGTGCCAGTTCCACGCGACCCATGATAAAATTCTAAGCAAGTAGCTAGTATGAATTCGGACTTCGTATGTGTTTAGGATGTGAAGATGAGGTACCCAACATCAACTCCTCAGCAAGTTATCTAACGCGCCCACGCCATGCGCCACCCCCGCGACTCACGACTGGTTTGTTTGCTCGTCAAATGATATAAATTTGACCATATGTTTTGGCACCTGTCTTGTTGATTTACGTAGCTTTTTATGGGATATTTTTAGGGGTGGAGGAAGCGGTTGAGTTTAAAACCAAACGCTAAGAGCAAGTTTAAAATGTCTTGGGTAGAAATGTCGCGTTTGGTCAAGAAAAGCCAAGCGTAGATCGGAATGGAAGGTGCTGGACTAGGCTGTGTGATGATAATTACATGGGTAGTCTGCAAATTAATCAAGTGTAGAAGGAATAATCTAGCAGGTAGATTTGTAGCTTTACCGGTGTCCAGAGAAAGACAGTAGCCAGCTGTTTTTCAAGATATTTAATTTGGTTAAGCATCAGCAAATATGCTTGATGTGGCATAATGTGCCTTTGCTACATAATTTTGTAAAATTTTAAATGATAATCAATGTTCTAGTAAAAGCTGAGTCCGACGTCAGCACTCGTCAGAAGTGGAACACGCTGAGTCAGGGAACGTGCTTCCACTCGCAGACTCGCACTTGCCATTATAATGCAAGACACTTGAATGTTTATAACGATTTCCGCCGACGACGGCGACTACGTGGACGAAATAATCATATGCACGAAACTAAACAAAAAGTTTAATGAAATATGGGCCGGTTCATAAATCCTTTCATAGAATATTCAATGAAAACGTAGAATAAATTTGAAAACAACCCCAGCCTAATATTATAAGCAAGGAGAAGAAATGAAGAAGAAGATAAGTACTTAGTTCGACCCATTTTGTAAAAAGTGTTACGAAAAATAAAAAAATGTAAATTTGTAACTATAAACCAGTAAGCCTAAAATGATCTTACTATTTGGTATTGAATCAAAATGTTAGTTTTGTACCAATCAAAATGTTAGTAAGTAGGTAGTAAGTAGGTAGTAAGTAGTTCCTGGGGTAGACAAGAGTCTACCCCAGGAACTACTACTACTACTACAAACTCAAGAGAGTTTGTAGAGCTAAGCATAAAACAGCCTACCAAAGCATAAATACCTATACATACCTATACACCTATACCTACAGACAGTAGGATGATAAGTAGTTAAATAGGTACTAAATATTGAATTGAAAACTTGATAAAGTCATCAAAAGTAATAAAATTCAGACAAAACACGTGGGTTATTATGTTATGTAAAGGCATACACATTGTTCCCACGCATCAAAGGTCGCAAGTCCAATGCCACATAATAATAACAATAAGTGAAATCTCTCGTTTCCCAAAACTATTATACTCAGGAAGTTTGTGCTCAGAAATGTAATGAAGCTCACTGATGTCACGTGACTTAATGATAGTTTTTATACCGACCGACACGATTCAAATAACATCTGTGACATTGAGATTACCATTCAATTTACGACAACATTTAAAATTGTCATTCATCGAACATCGTATGGCTTTATCGTGTAGGTCTTCTTTGCCTCAGTTTAAAGTAGGTTCCTTTACAAGCTAGTTATCGCGCAGTGCTGTGCTGATGGAGTCTCAAACCTACATTTCATTTGTTTTCGACAGCGAGTTCAATGGCCTATTCTTACATTAGCAGATTTGGGTCAAACCGGTCTCGTCACTCATGTCTAGAACTCTCATATATAGCTTAGTTTCAAAACTCTACAGCATCTACAAGTGGAATATTTAGAACCTATAACTACCTAGTTAAAGTTACCTACCTTACTTTAACTACATGTTCCGCCCCAAATTATATTATTTAAATTATATTCGCCCCAAATATTCTTTTGTTCCTTAACTTCATGTTTTATGTGGTTTTTATCACCTAGCCTGTTAATATACTATGCTCTTTGAATATAAGCAGTGCCATTCGCTATTCAAGCCACGCGTGCGCCGTGGGCGTCCGTGGGAGGACCCGAAGGGCCCATAGATAACACCATAGCTATCCGGCCGAGTAGGGTATGGTCTGTGACCTGTGGGTTATCTCCAAGTGCTTTTAAGATTAGCCTCCACACCAGCGCTTTAGATAAAGGACGAATATTGTACCAACAATGTTTTCCCTCGGAGTTTCTAATATATTTACCAGGATTTTCCATTACTTAGACTGGTCGCGTGGAACTGGCACCTAGAATCACCTAGTTATTCTAGATGATCCTTGTAATTTTATTGAATAATTTATTTTTTGACTTTGACTGCCTTTATTTAGAGCAAATTTCTAGGATGAACTGCTTTAATATGTATTAGTATATTATTACTATTCATAATCTGATAGTACTTAATCTTGTAGTGATATTTCAATCTTCTAAAAATAAAAGTCCCAGCTGCGATCCCTTAGAAACTCCTCCCCAGTCAGTGTTAATTCAATCAATTCTGTAATGAAATATGTCTAAAGCCTTTCCCATGACAACATAATTGGAATTTAGAAGCAAAGACATGTTTTCGGGTTTCAATCTTTATCTCCGCTAGCTGTCATCTCGCGAGAATGTTCTAAAGATGGAGAGGCTCGCTCTTTTTTTTCCATCCATCGTATCGGAGGAGGCCGCTTATAGCTCTGCTTTATTATTTGTGTTCCGCTCGTAAACGAAGGTAAGATTATTGGAAGCTTTCATCAAAATGGGCTTAACATTCTTTGATTTTGTCACGAGAAAGTCACATATTTTGAAAAAGTCTACGAGGTTCGATATATTATGGAAATATAAAGTAAAATGCAAGGTTAGTCGTTGCAAATATCGACGATTCTTAAAAGTTGCATTAGAATTCACTTGCGTTCATGAGAGATTACTATCGCTCACAATCTAATCGTTCAATGAACCATGCCATGATGCAACGGTTGCATGCAAATATGCGAAAAGTAGTACACGCCCGTCACTTACGAGATAATCGAGCCCTGAGTGACCTGAGTGCGGCTATCCATTCATTGACAGCTCGATAGTTACGTGACTGTTGCATGTTGAGATGAAATAAAAAGCCCCGGCCTCGTAAAAAAAGAAGAATTTTATACCTACTACTTTTAGGTATAAAACTACTTTTAAAGCCATTATGCAGAAAACCACAAAGTACTCGTACACTGTCAAACGTCTTATAAACTAAAGTGTAGTGAACTCGATAGTCAAGTCGATGGTAAACTTCACTTCGGCTCCAGTTGTAATCTATAATGACGATACGGCCAACGACCACGGAACTGGGCCAGTGGACAATTGGTTATTCAATTTAGAAGACTGGCACAGTCAAAGAAGCTAGCTGGACAATAACAGAATGCAAAAATGCTATTTCTCATCAATTTTATGCTATGAGCAGTATAATTATAAATGATATCGCAAATCCGAAAGCTTACTTAGATGTGATCAATCACACCGTAACGGATGAACTAATTCAAATGAAACTTAGAATAGATAATACTCCGTGACCCTTTTACGAAGTAACAAAATGGAACTGCTTTTAGGTACCATCAGCAAAAGTTCTACCTTACCACCTTAAGGGTGCATTTCCTGTAAAACGACTAGCTGTTAATTTTTGAATACCAATAGAAGCAAATTATTTCGGGTGTAAAAGTTATGAAAACAATGGACCGTCATAAAAATAAATAGATGTTTAGGTCTCTGGTTGGTCAAAATAAGAAGACAAAAGACAAAGGCGGAGTCAGGTAGCTAACTGCTTGCAAGCGAAACAGTTTCAAAAGTGGTAAAGCGGAAATTTGGCCGATAGTACCTCCTACAACACGAAGCTTCACACGGAAGTGGTTCAAAATATGGTAGCCCGACGATCCTCCTTACAATGAGATTGTTTCAAGATATACCGGTAAGCTCACCGGACAGGTATCGTTGCGATGCGATGTCTCTGTGGGTGTGCTGTAGCATGCGCGCGCGCATCAGACCGGTCGGGGCGGATACGCATGGACCGCTATGCGTGCACTCTTCTTGGAAATATATTATATTGTTACAAATTTTACACTTTACTTAAATAAATAAATATTCAAGGACTTTTCACACAACGCCCTCTAGTCCCAAACTAAGCAAAGCTTGTAATATGGGAACTAGATGGCTGATAGAATACTTATATACTTTTTTTGTAAATACATACTTATAATACATAAGTAACACCCAGACGTAGACTATGTTTGGACACACAAATGTTTGTTCTCGGTGGGGATCGAACCCACGACCCACAGCACGGAAGGCAGAGCTATTACCGACTGAGCTGTGATGCCTGTCAAACTTATTATTGCAATTTGGCAATGTACTACCGTATATCGTACAAAGGTATATGAAGTACCAATTTGTACTTGTTGAGATGTAGGTAAATAAATATCAACCAGGTGACCCAAGCCACAGGCAAAAGCTAGAGAGCCAGCAATAAACCAATCTTGAACACTTTATTACTCGCGAAAACATAAAATGTCTGTAGTTGAAAGGTGGGTTTCATAACGCTATACATTTTTATCCTCACATAATACAACATGCGTGATGTAATATAATGCAATAATAGGTACCACGTAGTTCTTATTTAAACTTGTCATCAAATGATAAAGCTTTGAATCCAAACATTATCAAAGTTGCCAATCAAAGTTGAACTACAAAGTTTTAAATCATGGTCAGTTCATACTAACTCATAGTTATTCTGTGACTAAATAGTGACATTATGACGTCATTTGATGTGTTTTCGCGCATATTTTGCTGTCAAGTGTCTAAAAAGAATGATCACGTGGTACAAAATTGTACCACGTGACCTGAAGAAATTACACTGGGCAGTGAAATATAACTTGACAGCAAAAGATTGGCTTACGGGGGCTGGAATGCAGATTACATAAAAGGCTATGCTGAAATTGTGCGGGAGATCGGCGTCTTTATAAAATTTCTGCACACCTGTCTGCTTGTGAATTTAGTTATAAAAAAATCGTAAAACTAAAAACTTATTTAGGATTCCTTACTGTTAGTGGTCAGGACACTTTACATTATACATTAGATATACTTACCATCTATTTGAAAGGAATACCTCTTCTGCACAATCTGTTTTTCAACAGCATGAAACATTGCTACTTCCAATAAGAAGCTGTGAGAGGAACATGGATGGACTAAATATTTATATTTTAGTCCGAAGCGCACTTCCTCTCTCGACGGAGCGTTACCGTCGGAAGCAGAAATAGAATATTTCTTATAATGTCACCCACATCGGCAGATTGTAGATATGCATCTATGGCTTCATTAGCAGTCTTGATGGTATCTAGCATCCTTACATTTATGATAATGAGGTTTTTACCTATTTTTGCGGGTGTTTGTTTGTCTCTGTTACCATCTAGGTCTAAAACAACCTTTGGATTCGTAAGACTTCAAAAGACGTTCCCGCCCACCCACATAATATTACTTAGACAAGATTTTTTATCCAAAATAATTGTGAATATGCCCGATTTTATAAAAGTGCTAAGTGGATGACTGCGAAATCCCACCCGCGTGGATTAATAGGGTAATGAAATCACGTAACATCTTTATTTCTCAGAAGAACATTATCCCTTGTTAACAACTGATTGGAAGGAAAATATTCATAAATCAAACAATGCTAAGTGCAATAACAAAGCCAATGGCTGGTTCTGCTGCTCCTGTAGCCCACTTATGCAGGGATGCCCGCATCCTGCCGTATTATGGCTAGGAAGTGGCGAAGTGGCGACCACTTCAAAAGCTACATTAATAACGTTATGACTGGGTTTGTTTATCTACTCAACACGTTTAGGCGACCACCCAAATGCTTTTACGGCTGTAAAAACTAAATTTTTGTCGAAGATTGTGTTTTCTTTTGTGTACGTCGCGAACTGAGAAGAGTTTAAATTTGTATAAGAATATATTATTAATAATATTCAAACATTCGGGTCTGCCCCCGTATGCCAATCTTTTGCTGTCAAGTTATATTTCACTGCCCAGTGTAATTTCTTCAGGTCACGTGGTACAATTTTGTACCACGTGATCATTCTTTTTAGACACTTGACAGCAAATATGCGCGAAAACACATCAAATGACGTCATAATGTCACTATTTAGTCACAGAATAACTATGAGTTAGTATGAACTGACCATGATTTAAAACTTTGCAGTTCAACTTTGATTGGCATACCCCTGCTGTTCTTGAACTTCCAGTTGATTAAATGCGATTTTATAATAGCTATACTTAGTTATGATCGTGTCAAAGGTCAGTCAATGTTTTAGATGCAACAATTTGGATTGCGTTTCGATTTGATCATAAACCAGTTTTGAATCAATGTCTTTCAATGTAAACTTAGCAAAAATACAACATCCAAGCCTTTATTATAAACATATTAAACACACATATTGACAATATGTTGATCAAAACCTTCTTGGTCAGATTAAATCATTATCGGAATGAATCTTTTTTGCTACCGTTTGGTTTTGTATACTATTTATGTCAACGTGAACGTGCCTAGATGTCTTGATTATATATTATCAGTATACCTAGATCATTGGTCTACCTACACGTACCTACCTACATACATGTAATAGCTAATTAATAAGTAGGGTAGTCTAAAACGTCTGGACTAGTGTGATACCTATTTATTAGCTAAAGCTGGCGCATACATCAAGATGTCAGAAGAGTTAAAGGCAATCCTAGTTAATCCCAGAGATAACTTCTGATAATCTTCAGCTTTTTTTTTTTTTTTTTTATAAATTTATAAGCAAGCGTTTGACCGCTATCTCACCTGATGTTAAGTGAAGATGCGGTCGACGATGTAGCACGCTTACCTAGAAGATACCTATTCACTCGTCTCTTGAAAACATCCAATCTATATGAAGGTGGAAACAAACACAGCTTAGTGAAGGCAGGCTATTTAAGGTAAGTACATGATTATTATTAAGTACAAATATTTTGCTTTTCCGATGAATACCGAATGTCGTCCTAGGACGACAAAAACGTACCTACCTAGTCTACCTACCTATCCCTACTAAGTACCTATTTATAACAGAAATAAATCTCTATTTAAAATAGGTAGAACCGACCTCGTATCTATAATGATCTCGTAAATTCTGATGAAGTCGAACATCCTGAAGATGTTTCATGCGTCCAATAATTCAATTACTGAAGATAATAACTTGTTACGGGATAACAGGATAATGTGACGGCTCCTGATGATGGACAGGAAGCTGCTCCTTCGCACCGGAGGATGGGATGAAGGATGTCTGTGTGAGGTCTGACAGTCACTTGTTTCTCCGTCTTTGAGACAAACCTTATAAAAATAGTAGATTCGAACTGTCCTTTCTTACGCGATACGCGAATGATGAAAATTATTTATTAGATGAATCAAATCATTTTTTAGTAAGATAGCTAGGCAGTTATAGGTCCATGCAAGCTAGCGACGAGCTCTTTTAAAAGTCATGCTGTCTGTAGGACTGGCTTGAGAGATTTGATGAGTGGCGGCGCGGCGAGTGGGCGGAGAGCTAGGGAGACCATTACTTACGTATAAAGATGGTTTTATTCATGTTTATAATAGAATCCGCACTAAATATGCATAGGGCACTAAATATGGAAGGCAGAATACTTAGGGAGTTTTTTTGATTTTTGCAAAGTCAACGTTCTTCGACTAAACCTAAAGCTTATAAGATTCTATTCAACAAAAAGCAATAACAGCACTAAGTACCTACTTGCAGAAGCTGTACCTACTACAGTACACTGCTTACGACAGAGAATATCCCATACGTAGTTAGCATCCTGGGAACCCTACAGAAGGGCCCTCGAATGTGTGCAGTGTGCAGACATGACGAATGCCAATCAGAGTTCAGCAGGGGTATTCCAATCTCAGTTGAACTGCAAAGTTTTAAATCATGGTCAGTTCATACTAACTCATAGTTATTCTGTGACTAAATAGTGACATTATGATGTCATTTAATTTGTTTTCGCGCATATTTTGCTGTCAAGTGTCTAAAAAGAATGATCACGTGGTACAAAATTGTACCACGTGACCTGAAGAAATTACACTGGGCAGTGAAATATAACTTGACAGCAAAAGATTGGAATACGGGGGCAGTTGGAGAGACGAGCTGGAAGACGATCCCTTTGCACAGGTATGTTCAGCCGTCTGACTGTTCAAAAATATGAATCGTATGAAGAATAAATAAGTAAATTCACACCAAACAGCGTGGGATTGTCTTTGTTTTGACGTTTGAATCTCGTTTGATTTCGGTTGTACTGTATGTAAGTACTTAGCTTTGGCCGTAAAATTGACGGCCGAATTGACATAACATAATAATGTACTATCGGCAAAATTTCCGCCTTACCACTTTTGAAACTGTTTCGCTTGCAAGCAGTTAGCTACCTGACCCCATCTTTTTCTTTTGTTTTCTTATTTTGACCAATCTATTTATTTTTATGACTGCCCATTGTTTTCATAACTCTTACATCCGAAATAATTTGTTTCTATTGGTATTCAAAAATTAACGGCTAGTCGGTTTACAGGAAATGCACCCTTAAGGTAGTAAGGTAGAACTTTTGTTGATGGTACATAACTCTGAAGTGAGGTGCAACCAACGCAACGCAACGGTGCGCAAACGCAACGGTGCGCAAACGATGCGCATCTACTGTAGTGTCACCAAAATGGTTTTTGCGGAGTTATTCCAAAGGTACAAAGATCCGTTGCGACTAAGTACTATACTCCAATACCTACTTACTTACTACTTAGTAACATTTTAGACTAGTTTTGTTTTAGTAGCTCTCAAATAGGGACTGTTTATCGACAGAATAAAAGCAAAAAATCTCTCAAAATGAGTCACCAAACTCCCCAATGTCTCCATATTGAACTATATTCCAATGTTGTCATGGCTAAACTATTCACTATGTCCATACCATGCTTTTGTAAGCCTGAGTACACAGCTGATGTTTTCAGCCTTCATAGGTAGTTCGCGTATGAAAAGCCGCAATAATTATAGTCTTTTTCACTATTGACGCCATCATAATTATTTGCGAAGTGCCAGCACCTGCACAAACAGACCATACACATTCTACTGAAACACTATTGAAGCAGTTGGTACTTGTTCAAGTCATGTGATTAAATAATAAAAGGTTCTAAATGATCCTTGTGATTTTATTGAATAAAGAAATTTTGACTTTGACATTGACTTTGGTTGAAAAATGTTTCAAAGGACGAAAGTGATTTTTACCTACAAGAATCACAATGCAGATTTTAAACCAAGAAGTTGGAGTTTTAATTTGCCACCATTACTTAGTAGCCAATGAGATTACAGAATCGTATCTAATGCCCGTTTTCTGATAAAGAAATTACACATCCATAGATTTGAGTAGTAATTCTCATACAATAATCTATGTTCGGGTTTGCTTGAGCAGAAAATGCGAATACGCAAGCTAAACCACCAGAATAAAGCTCATTATTGCTTTTCGGCATTACCTACTTATACATATACATTGTAAAAGTACCTACAAGTTGGTAAGTAATTTCCCTTTGCTTCTATTTAAAACTGCACTTAAATCCCTTTGTACTCCTAATACCTACTTAGGCCATTTTTAGATGCGTTTTATGGAATTTAGGCTAGTTTCAAAGAAGTTGTTCCCAGCAAACATTTCACGTCACCTTTTCTAAGCTCCCGACTTATTAACTTATTTTAGTTGAAATTACGTGTTAAATACCTTTCTTTTAAACTTTTTAGAATTTTTTACTAATAATAACAAGATCGAAGTAAAAATTTCATCATTTTCACCAATTTATATTACTTATAGGTTAGGCAACCTTATGGTTGTATTTTGGTTTTAAAATCAGGTCAGAAAGACTTATTATAATTACCGTCAGGTTTTTTTTTCTAGTTGGTTAAAGCTAGGTGACACTATAGGTAATTACTACCCAAATATTGTAACTTATCAGTCGCTGACTTAAATGTAACATTTGTGACTTAGATGAAGTTATTTTTACTCCATTTATAAACTAAACTTCGACCAGTTAGCTAAAGTAACTTATACGCCTATGTCAGCACCATTAGGTTTCAATAAGTACTCATCTGTTTGACTTTATGGTAACAACAACTCTGAAATAGAACCAACAAGTCACAGGAACTTTAAACCTCGTTCGTTTATGTCACATTTCAGTAATATTTGGTGAGAGTGGACGCTTCAACCTAAGCATTCATTTTTATTTAAAAACCGCCATCGAATAAATTGGTATATCTCATGGACAAAGATAAAAAACCGTACAGACATTCCAGTACATTCTATAGAAAATGTAAGTACAAGCTTAATAGTAACGATGAGAATGATTCATCCCAGGAATTATCACAAAACATACCATGTCCACCTTTGCAAGATAAGTTAGGGCCATCAGCTCTCACTCCACCTACCTAAGCAAATGATGCCACAAAGACAGTAAACTTACATGAAAAGTTGAGGACATGGGCAGTAACCCATAAACCATCCGTATCGGCTTTGAACGATTTGTTAAGTATATTGAATGAAAACGGTTTAAATTTACCCAAAGATGGTCGGACTTTACTAAAAACCTATGATGTTTCTAATAATATGAAACCGATAGGCAATGGACATTTTTGGTACAACGGAATACAACAAAACTTAGAAAAAATTGTGAATTCAGCCATCTAGTTCCCATATCACAAGCTTTGCTTAGTTTGGGACTAGAGGGCGTTGTGTGTAAAGTCCAAGAATATTTATTTATTTATTTTAATTGTATTAACTTTGATGAGGTTTCGCATATTGAGTTACTTTTTAACTTTGATGGTATGTCTTTATTCAATAGTACAGCATCTGAAGTATGGCCAATATCTTTCGCAATTTATGATATGCCTCAAATAAAACCAATGTTTGCAGCAATTTATTACGGAACTGGAAAACCAGATCTGGAACCCTTCCTAAAAGACTTTATAGCTGAATTAAAGGAAATATTTTATTTTGCAACTTATTTTGGTTACACCGTACGATCTATAGGCTATTTTGACCAACAAGTCGCCAAATTTTCTTGTTAGTAGCCAACTTAGTAGTTATTGCGACTTTGATAGGTCGCATTTACTAAACGTGAAGTTTACAAAACCTTAATTTGTCACAAAATACTTACAGGTCGGATAATAAGTAGTTTTAACGTGATGGTAGATAAAATTGACTACTCCATTTTGATTCTTGAAATTTAAAATATTTCGCAGTAACCGAATGCGTTTTTAGTTAATTACTCCTATACCAATGGTCAATTTAAGTAAATAAGGCATGCTGGTATTATAATATATCATGGTTAATAATAATTTGCATGAAAAACTTAATATTTATGAAATGTAGGATACTGAATTCAATATAATAATTAATATTAATCGTGTTAATATTGCAATATTGAAGGCCCGTTGTTATTTTTCGAAGCACCGTTATCATATTACACAGTGAAATTCTCTTCGCATACTATTTTAGCCACTGGTTCGGCTGTAATTCATATTTTTACTTGGTGAGTAATGAATAAAGATTTTATAAATCAAGTTACCCCATTTTTAAATTCTTGTTCATTCATATTTCACGTTAAAGAAAAATAGTCTTTAAACAGATCGTAACAAAATTGATACAAAAACTAGACAAAAATTTGCCATAGGAGAATGTAACCTCATTAAGTCATATTTATGAAATGATTACGTCAAATTAACGTCATACCGTGGCCGTAATGACCAAACAAGTAAATACAACCATAAGAAACGTCGTAACTACGTCGAATCGACGTCGCACCAGCTACCTTACCTGCGACCGTGAGGTTAAATTTACTTACGCTACGTCGATTCCAGGTAACCGGCACGTGCCAATTTTCCCCACTTAGGTGGAATCGATGTGGATTCGAGGTAGATTCGAGGTAATTTTATTTGGTCACATTAAAATGGCAACTTAAAATAGGTGTAAAAAAACGTAATTCAAACCAAAAATGTTTGCTGGGTTAGATTAATAAGTAGGTAGAGCAAAAGCATAAAAGTAAAACTGACTAAAGAAATCAAAGGCAAGTGCATCCGAAGGAATGTAAACAATTTGAACAGATAGATAATGAATGGGTGATTTGAAACATTACTAATCAAAGTTCTACAAAAGCTTTCAGTCAGCGCCCAGCGCGGTGCGTGAGATCAAAGAACTTGTTGAAGTTATGCTTTCCTGGTACCAACGCCTTTTATAGCGGGATTTATGAAATTGGATTTAGAAGAAAAAATTGAATATGAAATGGTTGATCTTTAAAATAACTTGAAAAGTTATTAGCACAATAACTAAGTAAAATATGGAAAATATAAAGGGAGATATTTGTTTGTGAATAAACTACAAAAAGATACAGTCCCGCCTAGTCCCAACCCAACACGTTTCATACAAGTCGTATTATAAAACACGATCCGTAAAGCTTCAGTGGACAATGGACCTAAAGCCGCAGTTGAAATAGCAGAAATGCACTATTCATTGAAACTATAAAATAGTCACGAGGTAAACTCCACATTTAGCGCATTGCGGAGACTTTCCGATATTCTGTGCCTTTATGTTTACGCATGTCTAGACTGGCCCTCCCTATTCTTGTTAAATGGGGTAATTTTGAACCTTAACGGCTTTTAATAAGGGCGGGTAGAGTTTGTGCCGTTTCCTGTGTTCCGCGGTGATATTTTAGACTTCCTGTGTTTGTTTCGCAAACGGGTGGATTACCTTTCGGTTGGTCTACCCTCTCTATAGTCTGTGGTCTGGCCACAGCATCGACAATACATAAAAAATCTGAATGATGAATAAGTCAATTCTTTAGGTATAATCCCATCGAGCCCATCAGCCGGCATATGAATGAAATAGCTAGGTATCAGTTTAATACAGCACAATGAGTAATTCGAGCCTTTACGCTTTCTACATGAATCATGTTTGTAGAGTGGCGAATATCCAAACAATTAACGCTGGTACCTGAATCTATCTTAAATGCGTAGGTAAGTAGGTGTATTTGCAGAAATTTAAAACGTATTTTCTATTTTATTTACCTACACACCCTGTTTGGTACACAACACACTATGTAAATAAGCGCCCCCTGCAGTCGCTGTATGTGCTTACACCAAACGAAATGTGCTAGTTATGTTGCTAGATGAATATTTATTGTTCTCCTCACTCTTGCTAATTGCTGTCGCCCTGGTACTTCGGCTCGTGGACACGAGGACAGTCGCTGAAATATTAAGGACGTTTCAGACGAGTGGCCAAGATGTGTTTAATTGCCGAATGCCGGGAACTATTATTAGCTGAAATTATTACTTCGTATTATTCGAGCTAAGTTTCAGATTCTGGTATTTATGTAGTGAGTCAAGACAATTTTAACTTTATCATCATCATCATCATCCGCAGCGTGACATTATAACCGTGCATAAGCCTCTTTGTGTTCGTGACTCAATTTAATTAATACTTATCTCAACTTATCTACTATTTTTATTCTGTCTAAGGCAGAGAATAAAGAATTTGTATGATTCTGCATAGGTGAGGGCTTTTTTGTACTGCCTAAGGGCACACCCACACGCGTCACGCGCTGCTTGCCACTAGTGTCATGCATGTCATGCGCAGTTATACATTTTCATTATTATTCTGTGGCCTATGGCGGCCACTCTTTACACCAGTATATGAAATGGCTGTCAGTGGCCTCTAGTGGCTATCTCAAACCTATTTGAGAAGCCATGACATTATTTTTACAACTCATTGATGTCAGTTTGTATGACTGATACAATCTATTGAAGCCTACGCGTTCAAGTCCTCAGCCCATTGAGACAAGATTATAGACGAATGCGATAATCCACTTGAACTCGCTTCAGAACAAGTTGCAGTCAATGTCTAAATGTAGTCATTTTGACCATTGACCAGTTTTATTACTGTTTTTAAATTATTTCGTGTGAACTTTATTTTTTATGTGTTTGTCACGTAGACTGTCCTTTCTTTAGGTACCTAGTATAATTTTATGTTGTCAAGTCAACCATAAAGTTGTTACGTATGACAAACTTAATAGAGACACACTCTTCAACTTTGTTTTCTGGGAAATGTCATGCACCTTGTTGAGCACGGTTAGGGAAAAAAAACACTACAAAAACACATTGCAGCCGACGAACACCTGTCGACCATTTAGGGGTATACTGAAAATCAGCGCTACGCGGACATAATGTTCGTGCAGCATTCATGCTGAGTGTACTCCATTTGCCTTAGCGAATTAATTAGGGGAATAACAACTAGTTGTCCTATGATAACATAGACCTCGCGAGCATTTATAAACATGCAATAACCGACACTACCCTTTCCTACCCTTTCTCCTGGCTAAATCGAATTTCAGGTGCTTGTATTTTCCAATAGGCCCTACCTATGTAAACTTTTGAGCAAAACAGGGGTATAAGTTTTAGCGATAGAGTTAAATTGGTTAGGGAAAATCGTAATTTTAATGTAGTTTGTAAGCACCTAAGGCAATAAATGTTTTTTCTTTCTTTCTTTTTTTCAGTTCCAGTTTTCATAGTTTATCAGTAGCTCAAGTGTCTCAAATATTCTGTACCTACTCGTGGGAACCAAACTACTCGAATGTTCGGAACTTGGGACTTATCTTATTAGTTTATTACTGATTTATTTATTACTTGAGATGTCCTAATGATATTTGGTGTGATGGCTATGCAATGAAAAAAACTAATAAAGTTGGTAAGTAACTACCTTATTTATTATAATTTTTTTTATCTATTTAACGTTATAATATAACATGGGCAAATCATATTGTCAGAAATCTATATTTAATCTGGTTCATTGACCGTTTCGTTAATATTGGTCATAAATAATACAGTCATCCCTATAAAAACACCAACACTATCAATCGTATAATTTTCCGCCCTCTATTATATTTATCTCAGTAGACTAGGTTTTACCTACCTACTCATGTCATCTCACAATAAAAAAACTATTGATTGTTCAAACATTTCGGCACCCCTAGAATTTAGGGGCGAAAGACTTGCGCGGTGCGGATGTTTTGTTCCTTTCTAACGTATGGGGAGTGTTTGAGAGTGACAGAGAGGAAGATATCAAGATTAATTCACGTGCTGCAGATGCTGTGGACGGTAGTATGCTATGGAGCCAAAAGCATTAGAAACCTGTGTCTAGATACATTTACCTACAAATTGCAATGCAATGATATTGAAAGATTCTGTGATATCCAGTTTTCTTCACTTCTGTGAAATATTTTAATTTGGAGTAAAAATTCAAATGTTTGCGTTAAACACTTTAGATTAAGCCGCCCTAAAAGTTATAGTAATGTGCCGTTGTTTATATATACCTAGTAAAGTAAATAATTAAAAAAACGTAAAAAAAATTTAAACGAAATAATAAAGTTCAATGTCTATGAGTAATATACATAAAAAATAAATAATAATAATATGCAAATCGGATCGATTGACCGGTGATTGTAAAACAATCACGAAAGGCCCCGACTCCCGACACAGTATCAGAATGCAGCGCATACAGGTTACAGAGCGGCGGCGGCGGCGGTGTAACCTGAATGTTCGGCCTTACATCTGAACTTGACCTTCGAGGCTGCTTCTCGCATACGACCGTCCACTTTCCCGATCTCCGTACGCTACTGTGCGGTACGGGGTAATGTTGCCAGCTTTACCACTTTTTGGATAGATCTAGCTAATTTTATGTAATTAGACTAGACTTGTGCTGGCTATAAGTTCTAAAACATCAGTCTACATTACACTAAGGTCTACTTTAAAGTTAACGATGAGTAGATTTATTATTATAAGGTTTAAGAAGCTTTATCACTAGCGTAATACTTAACACCTGATATTTTTACGTTAAGTTTTGTATTTACATCATAAGTAAAAAATCTCATTGAGTAAAATCTTATTGATTATTGTGTATTGCCAATAATTGAGTTATAAAAATCGTGTCGTAGACGTAGAATAATTGTCAGGGCTCTAACAACCCACTTTTTAAGATAAATTAAATGTTCATGAGCTGGCCACCCCGCCCGCGTAGTACTCGGCTAGTGCGCGCCGCGACGCGACGCCGCCGCTGCCGCTTCGTCCTGCATAACGCCCTTCAACTTTTAGTTTTTATCTGCATTCGATGTTCATAAATAGCAACATGTGTGAATTTGCCTTAATTTAGAGTACAAAGTGGTCGGATTAGAATATAATTAAGTGGTATGCGAGGAGTTTTATGACAGGATAATCATTTAGAAATAGGTAAGTGCATTAATTTTTAATTAGGAAGATACGTCGGACTCCAAATATAGACGAAATCAAAATAAATAAAGGAAATTGTCTGTTCTCTATGAGCCGCAGACCTGCTTCTCGATTCGGGTTTCCCAGTCAATTACCAAAACAGCTTCTTTCAAACTACAGCAGTAACTCTACCACTTTTCTAAAATATAATTAATTCAGAATAGAATATTTTGATAATGTTATATATGTTTAGCTACTTAACTATGCAATGAACGAATCTCCAGTTTTTGGAGTTATTTACTCCAAAAAACTATATGTAGATTCGTTCACAACTTAGTTCTTTTACATGACGTGCAACTAACTAGGTATAACTGATTCTAAAAGATAGCCTATTTTTGCTTCTATCTAATTATTTGCAGGCTGCGCGAAAGATCACAAATCTAAAACCAACATTGTAAGAAAACAATCCAGTTAGCGTCACTGATAACGTTATCACATCTCACAGCACCATGAACTAATGTGCTTAACGGTGCGCCTGCGCACTGATAAACACAGCATAATAATTACGTATTCGCTCTTGTAATATTTGCAATTTTTAACATATAAATAAGGTTATGTAAAATATGGACCCCCCTACATTATATTTTCTAAAAGAAACACGGTAGGAACATGAATTTCACACGATTGGATTTCCATATTCGTGAGATCGAACGCTTCAATTTCATTTTTTTTCCTAAAACAAGGAAATGTGACCATGTTTCTAATGTAGATATATTTATTAAATATTAAAATTTGATCGACAAAATTGCGCACACTAAATTGTGAAAACTTCTATTGTAAATGATAAACAACCCCATCCATTGAAACAGACACAGACACACAGCTCGAGCAAGGCACGGGTTCCAATTGAGGCGCTTCTCCTTGGCTATTATTTAATAAAATATAATAAAAATATAAGAAACTCTAATGAATGCGTTCAACAAAAATGTGACGGTACAAAATATTTCCACATCAAAAATTTCAACCAAAAGAACTACTTATGTTTTTAAAAACCATTTTCGATTCCTCGAACTTCACAAAAACGAGTGTTTCTTACCAAAATAAGTTGAACCAGTACACCCTTCAGACGGAATGCCTCCACGCCAGTCGAGCCGACGGACCTATTTCCAACCTCATGAATTCGAATCGAAATAAACCACAGTTTTACGTCTGGTTATATTCCAGATCTGAAAGAGGAACGCAATTCGCAAGTTCCTAACTTACTGGGGGACCAACAAAAGGATACCAGAGATTATTTATAGAGATGGAATGAAAATCAAATAAATAAGAACGTTCGGAATTTTTCAGCCAGAACTTACTCGTAGCTTATTCTTCAAAGGGTTTTTGTATTGAAACCTGGAACACTAGGGTTATCTAATGTATGAGATATTAAAAACCATAGCTTTTTATTTTCCCATAGATAACATCGCAAAATTCGCAAAGATTGTAAGACAGAAAACTAGTAATAAACAGGCCCTTGCATGTAATTTTAATCAAGATGCAAGATACAGCGTCAGTGCTATCGATTCTGTTGTTGCATTTTTCTAAACTAACATAATTTGACAGCACTAAAAATGTTGCCGTCCCTTTCTCATAAACTGAAACGACCAAGACAGCTATAATTTTAGCGCTGTCAAATTAGGTTAGTTTAGAAAAATGCAACAACAGAATCGATAGCAATGTCTACATTTTGCGTAAAAGTCTATAGAGGAGACGCTGAATGACTGAACACATTTTGTTAGATGTTGAGGATATAAAGAGCATGCGCTGACAAGTGGCTAGTCAACAGAAATCCTTACGTGCAACCATAATTGAGGAAACGTTTAAAAAACTGAATATCGATGAAGCGGGAACGTTAAGAATGCGGTTTTCGAAACGAGGACATTAAATAATTCAGCAAAAAGTAGCCGGTGTGATATAATTTTAACTGGTTCGTTACATTACATACTACTTACTACTACGAGTACACATAGGGTTACAACTACTTAATTTTATCCTAAGTACAATCAATCCGGATTTATCCTACTTTTGGCCTTACGTCCGACCTTTGTTTGATCTTTTCTTTTACTCTAGTTACTTAGTTTACTTTTCAGCATTGTAAATAAATCTAGCTTAGTTATTGTAATAGAAAGTACCTACTTATCTACTCAAAATAAATGTCATGAAGAAAATGTCATACATATTG
The DNA here is from genome assembly GCA_947859175.1 of Gandaritis pyraliata. NCBI lineage: Eukaryota > Metazoa > Arthropoda > Insecta > Lepidoptera > Geometridae > Gandaritis > Gandaritis pyraliata. The sequence goes on along the minus strand of OX401869.1, from coordinate 9,051,673 downwards.
ACATGACATTCCGTCCGTCCGGTCTATTTTGTCACGACTTTTGACGCTTCAAAATGGTAACCCTAGCCGTATGTAAGCTAATTAATTAGTCACATTCCGTGTTCCGGACGGTGCTCCCGAGAGAAGCGAGTTACGTGTTTCGCACTAACAGCTAACTTAGTAATATTCGAACTAGTTATACCTGCCTAGGTAACGAGTGGTCATGCGTGTAACCACGCCCTTAGAGAGTCTTAAAACTTGGAATACCAGCAGGCCTAAGATGCGCACCGTGACATAAGTCGCGCGTGACACGACTGTTGTTATCGATATCGACTTATTTGTCATTTACTCTAACATACACACCATGAGAGAGAAAATTGTCGTCGTAGACTCTAGTCATGTCATGTAGACAAACCAATATTGCCATGTGAATCATGTCATCGTTCTATACCATATCCTACCATATTCTACCACACCAACCGCACCAACCAAAGCGCCGACCTCCCACCAACACAGGTTTCGTTCATTCAATTTCATCTGTTCTATGTACCGCGACTCGAAAAAAAAGACCGCCAAAAATCAAAAGTTTTATTATTTGTTTGGCTCACTGTTTGTGTTTGGCTATTTTTACTACATAATGGATCCAACCAAGAAAATGTAAGTAAATAAATATATAATTATCTATCTACTTAGTGCCTACTAGAATAATATATTATGGTTTGGGAAATAGATACCTTTGTTGCTAAGTGAGTAGAACACTGTCAGTTCTTGTTATGATTTCAGGATCAGAAGCAACAAAGAACAAATAAATTATTTATGTAGATATATGATGGAGCATCCAGAATTTGCGGCGGGTGATTATCGCTCGGCGCAGGGTGCCCATCAATTGGCAGAGGAGTGGGTCCGCCTCAAACAGGCACTTGACGAGCTGGGCCCACAGAGGACGGTCGAGCAGTGGAAAGTTGTAAGTAAACATTACCTTACACAGTCAGTTTAAGTATAAATGTATATACTACCAAAGTTTTTAAATGAGGTTGTTTTTAAAGTAAAATGCCTACCTTACCTACCTACACCGTTCTTACCTCATGTTCAGTGCTGGCGTGACCAAAAGCGTAAGGCACGAGGAGAGGGAGGAGAGCATCGCCGGGCTACGATGTCCACTGGCAATGCAGCACCAGTACCGGCGTTATCTGATAATGCGGTATTGGTACTGAATGCTATTGGACCGGAGATGGCCATCGGGATGGGCCCAGAAGAATCCCCGATTGGTGTAAGATACCTACTTATATAAAGTCGATGGTTAGGTAACTACGAAGACTAGGTACCTACTTTTCTTCGCAGCTAGGATGTAAACATAGGTAACAATATTTTTTTATTACACAGTATACACAGCCACAGCAACCGGACCAGCCCATCCCGTCACCAACACCAACAGCCTCTACAAGACGTGTCCGGCGGCGGCGAGTCCTCCCTCATGAAAGTTTTATTAGCGCACAGCAAGAACTAAATCTCTTAATGAGGGTGAGCTAGGTTGATAATTGATATTGAAGGTAGTAACTAGGTAAGTACCTAGGTACGTGAAAAAATAAATAGAAGAAAATTATAAGTAATTATGTTTATTTCAGGAATTAATTGCTGAAGTGCGAAGAAGCAACGATCTGCGAGAACAGCACCTCAATCATCTGTAAGTACCTATCTACCTACATTACATTTTTGGTCGGTGATAACATCCATAATTATTATGACCTACTACTAAGCCGTATACCGTAGGTATAACTAATAATAATACCCTAGGCTTTTCAGATTGCGCCGCAGCCGCTCCCCAACAAACGACAATGCATAATTACCTATTATTACGACTGTAAATAACTAATTTTAAGTTAGGTACCTATGAATTTAAGTGTAAATAAATTTTAATGTAGATAACTTGTTGTCATTTCTGGTTTTTGCTTTGCTTTTATTACAGAATACCTAGGTAGGTACTTACCTAATGAACTAACCTTACTAAGAAAGTGTGGTGCACAAAGTAGATAGATAGGTAGGTAGGTACTACACTACATACCTACTTAGCTACCAGTCAAAAAATCAACTGACCGTAAAGAGAAAGAATTTGTAAGTGTTTGTAATGTTTTACTAAACAAAGTACTGTTGGAGCAGTTCTGCCCGTCTGGCTCGGGCTTGCCGAAGCAGACCCGCAGGTGCTGGGTTATCTGCGTCTTCGTATATAATAATATCTCCATCGTCTACTTCTGCATCTTCATTCAATGGCACCCTGTTAATAAATTATTTACTTACTAAATTACACTAGTACGTACTTACCTACCTATTTATTTTGTAAAAATGCCCATGACGGGCGAGAAAACAGTGAATTAGGTAAATGTGAAGTCTAGTTAGGTACATATCTCATATCTTTTAGTATAATAATTAAAGTAGGTACCTACCTATAAATCTGTAAATATATAGGTAGGTAAGTAAAAATGTAGGTTTACCTGAAATGCTTCATTAGGTTGTACACTATGCAGCAGGCATAAATTATTTCCGACGCCTTCTCCGGTGCATAGCGCAGCACCCGGTCTGAGCCGAGACACCGCAAACTGCCCTTTATGTACCCGTTTGTGCGCTCAATGCCATTTCTAGCGCGGCAGTGCCAGGCGGTATATCTCTCTTCTGTGACATTTTCTTGCTGTAATATGGGCGTCATCAGCCAGGGTTCTAAGGGATACCCAGAGTCACCTGTAGGAACAAGGTAACATAAGTACCAAAGATAAAAGATTTTTGGTAAGTTTATTAAATTATTAAGTAATATTGAAATATTCTAACGCACCTAGAAGGAAGTAGCTCCCAATTCTTCTATCGGAAAGCCTCTTCAACTCCTGCCTGACATTTGAGTGCCTCCAGATAAAAGCGTCATGGACCCTGCCTGGATAGCGAGCGTTGACGCTCAAAATTCGGCATTCTGAATCAGCATCCTATAAAACACGTCAACTAATATAGGTATAAACCTACTTAGGTATAAAGTTTGATTTGTTACATGAAGTGTATTTTGTACAGTTTTTGCTCTAAGAACTAAAAATTATTTAGGTACCTATGTAGGTACCTACTCACCAGTTGCACATTGATGGTATGAGCATCTTTTCTTAAATTTTTATACTGGGCTCCTTGCGGCCCAGGAGGACTGAAAATTTTTATGTGCGTGCAGTCTATTAGGCCCAGTATACCCGGCACATTAAATTTTCTTTCAAAGCCGGACGCTATGTTGTTTCGTGCAGATTCCGTGCCGGGAAAGTGCACCCATTCAGCGAACAACCTACAAATTTATTAAAATGCAAGTAGACATAAAAGCCCTAATGACGCCTAGTAATTTGTTTAAAAACTATTGGAGTAGGTAAGTCTTGAAATCAACTAGGTAAGTACTTGAAATTAATATCAACCTTCTATGAATCGAACTAGTAAATTGATGGAGGAATTTGCTAGTGGTAGGGTAAAGGAGGGTATCCGCGGTCACCTAAGCAAAAATAACTACTACTCAGTGAAAAATCAACATTTATTAAAAAACTTTTACGAAACATAACTTAAAAGTATTCTTCTAGCGTAATCACATTTATTGAGATCAATTAGTCATTTAAAATTAGGCAAAATCAACTTTAAAAAAAAATTGCCTTTGACCGGTATTGTCCGATATGGCGGATAATACCGGTCGGCTGGTTGGCAATACCAGTCAAGCTTTCTAGCGGCACAAATCGCACACGTAGCCTTTGGGGGACTCATAACCCGAGCATTCAGCATGAGCCCAAAGCCCACACTGTACGCACCTATACCAAAGCTCGTTGTTTCGGCCAAAATCGTCACATAACATGCATTTATTCTCGAGATCTTCGAGATCGGTATCATCATCTTCGCGTACATCAGCCATATCGATTTCGGAGTCGGATGAACTCTGATCTTTATTCTTATCTTGAAGAACTCTCTTTTTTACCTTTCTGACATTACTAAATTTGGTTGCTCTTTTCTTTGCTGTCTTTATTTCTACTTTAGCTTTGGCATCACATTCTTTCTTCTTTTCCCTTGTCGCTCTTCTAGCTTCTTTTTGCACTAAAGTTTCCTTGAAAGGAGTATTTGTGAGAACTGTTGCATGTTGCTTTCGAGAGACTTCCTGCATTCTCTTATTGTTTGTGAGTTTCTTCGGAACTGGAAGAAGATCTTTGGCGGTGACTCCTGAAGTCGAGGGAATGGCGTTATCTATTATCGGTTGCAGGACTTGGGGAGATCCAATATCACTATTTTCTGGTGCTGTTTGGGTTTGGTCGTTTAGAAGTGATGGTGAAATTGGTGAATTAGGTATTGCTATATGTGAATCTGTGGGCTCAAATGTGCTAACTGGAATCATTTGAGCTTCTGGAGTGTTATTGTCTAGGTCGCGCCGTTCTTCAACCGACACAATCAATTCACTGCTGTTTAAAATTTCAGCAGCAAGAAAGTCTTCATCTGTGAACACATCTGGGTTCAGAGGATATATTCCTGTAGTAGCAAAACCCGCTTCAGCTTTTGGAATGTTTGCCACTTTTTGAAACGCTTTTCTAAATAGCGAAGCTATGTCGTTTGGTGTAATCTTTCGTCCCAATTCTGTTTTCATTAAGAGGTTGCATTCTTGCCTGTAGGCAGCTTTAAATGGACCATAGATGGAAACATCTAAAGGCTGGATGCGATGGGAGGCGTGAGGTGGTAATGACAGCATCACAATGTTGCTCTTTTTGCAAAATTCATAAGCTCTCAAAGAGATGTGGCTGCTGTGGTTGTCCAAAATGAGCAGTATTGGTTCGTTCTCTGATGGTTTAGTGACATCAGCGAAATGCTTCAGCCAATCTATAAATAGGTCTTCGTTAATCCATCCATTTTTCGAGCATCGGTATATAGCCCCACGTGGACCATCGCTTTCCAATGCCACTGAATGCCTCTGGCGAGGATATATCAACATTGGCGGAATGTAACCTCCAGTAGCACTCACTGCACACACAGCTGTTACTGTCTTCCCTCTTTCACCAGAAGTTATCGAGCCCACACGTTTTTGACCTTTCTCAGTAACAACTTTTCCTGGGTCTTGTACTGTGGTAATTCCAGTTTCATCCACATTGTAAATGTTCCTTGGAAGAAACTTATATTTCTCCATTAACTCTTCAAGCAGCTTGAAAAATATAGCAACTTCATTCTTATTAAAAGCTGTAGCTCTATTCAGACTAGTGCCCTCAGCTTTCCGAGCAGACAACTTATTTCTCTTCATAAAGCCTTTAAGCCAATCTTTACCAGCCATTCCAAGGTTTTCGCTAAAGTTGTGCTTTATGCCATTTTTAACTGCGTATTCGTAAGCCATCTTCCTTATCTGAATTGAAGTACAGCCATAAAATATGTTACCAAGAAATTTTACCTGGTCAGCCATTTCCGTCTCTTGTTCTTTCTTGAATACTGGATTTCTTCCCATGACTGGATATTCACAGTTTTTGTTCTTCAGTCTCTCTTGGAGGGTTGAAAACGGGATACCACAAGACCGAGCTGCCTCTCTTATCGGCGTTCGTTCGTCGACAAGTTTGAATGCCTTAGTTAAGTCACATTGGCTCCATTTTACCTTCAATTCTTTGCTTCTACTTCGCGTTCCCGACATCCTAAAAAGGTAGATAGCAATAAATATAGCTTAGTAAAAGGTCAAAAATATCATCTACTTATAAACATAATTTGCGGCTAATACCGGTCACCATGACCGGTATTAGCCACCTGTATACTTTTCTAGGTTATAATAATTTTAACGAAAACCTATCGCAAAGTGCTTGAAATCTATGTTTACATGGGTAGATATTTAACAACGTGGCAATAATTATCACTGACAATAAAAGAAACATGAAAATTGAGACACTCACCTTCTATGTTCTGCGACCAAAAAGTTACAAACAATTGGCGCGAAATAAAGTGACGTGCGGCTCTTCCTGACGCGTGCTCGAAACTGAGCGGGGGTCAAAGACTCGGCGCGGGGAATACTCACGCCACCCTTTTTAGATGTGTGCGTGCGTATAAACAGACACACAAGAAGATAATGTGCTGACCGGCATTGTCACCTGACCGCGGATACCCTCCTTTACCCTAGTTTGTGCTTGGCACAATGTGTGGTCTTGGCCGAGCTGGCGTTGGTAACCACCATTTGCCAAGAACTGTACCGAGCACAGGACCTATAACAAAATAAGACTTAGGTACCTACTTATCTATTTAAATTAACTGGAGGAACATTAACTAAGTAGAGCTAGAGAGTTATCTTTATCTTCTATCTACCACTCTTGGTAGGGTGGGATAAACTACCTTATTCTTACCGCTCTTGATAAGTACTCACCTTTAAATGTACAGGTAAGCCCCCACTATTTTTTGACTTCAAATCCATTTGTAGCCTTTCAATTATATATATGGCCATAGGCTTTGTTATGCGCCATAAGGACTGAAATTCAGCCTCGGGAACATCGAAAGGATCGCAAACGTCTCTAATCCTTTTCCTTTGAATTTTTCGATGTTCCCGGGCTTCGTAAGTCGACAAAACAAAGTTGAAATATGGCACCGCCATGCTCTCCAAATGCTTTTAGTGTATTATAAAAATGTACTTTGTGCTTTTAGTAGAAGAAGACTTCTATCTCGTCCTCGCAATTTGAGGACGACAAAATTTCCCGCGCAGAAATGTCAAAAGTCGATAAAACTTGGCGCGCATGTTAGCAACTATCGACAAAATGGCCACAGATAATGCTAGATTCCCGAGAAGTCTTCATTTGACAGAACGAGACGACATAACTGCGCTGTCATGTTAGCTCGTGTAGAGATAAAGACATAAGTCTATTTTTGACGACAAAACGAGTCGACAAAATTATCTCACGGTGCGCATCTTAGGCCTACAAGCCAAGTGATGTTTGGCGATGTCGTGCCTGGAGACAAATCCTAGACCGATGACCCTAGACCCGGCTACGCATAACAAAGGTTATGAGTTTAACAAGGTTCATTTTCTATAAACATCTTACTTAAACTAAACAATAGGCAATTAACTCAAATCGTGTTCCATGAATCAATCAACTTATTAATTATTCTTAAAACAATAATCATAAATTAATAACTCGGCCATTGTTCTAAAACAATGAGTTAATTGTGACCACAGGCTCCTCTCCCGCATCCCGCCATACTATAAAATATTATTTAAATAGTAATCAAATCTAAAGTAATATTAAATTAATATATTCCCGTCGTCGGTCCCACAGTCGGTCCCCACTCCCCACACATCGAATAAATCTATTCAATTAATCGATTTATAATTGACCGGGGAGCTCGGTAATCGAATAACTATTTCGATCGATACCTATGTCGAAATCTCGAGAGCAAAGTACTAAGGCTTGACCTTAGTCACAGTCATTGTTCAAGCCTTTCAACGATTAATATAAATTAAAAGGCGTGAATAATTGGTTAATCGATACTTACAACTCTATCTATAATCTCTTTGTTAGCCGGCATTATGTATCGAATCTCGAGCCTTCGCAGACTGCAGACTTTATCGGCCAATAGTTGATGGAGTGAGCGAAGCGAAAGATCTTTCTGTTAATTTAGACGAATCGGCATTGCATGTTTGTTAGAGCTTAACTTTGGAGCCGATCTTCGAAGATCTTCGTTCAGTTCGCTCACTTGATCAAATATTACATTGCGATTAACGAGATTTAATATATACTAAGTATATACCTAATCAATCAGAGATGGTCGTTGGCTTACTATTTGTTATTTCCACTCTTTTCATGGGGTGTAATTATTACCAAAAAGATTATGAAGCTTTTTGTCTCAAAATCCTTTTTATTCTTAATTCTCAAAATCAAGTTTGTTTCAAAATCCCGTTGATTGTAAAGTTTTTAGACTAACCCACCTGTATTTGGTTTCGGTTGATATGATACCCATCAATCAAATCATCATCAAAAGGCTGCGAACGTTAACCTTAACTATTTTGTGGTTAGGTTTGATCGGCATTGCAAATTGTGTATTGTAATTGAAGGACTTATCTAAAGTTTGTGCATGGACATTGGTAACACTTCATTAGGTAAGTACATTACCTACCTAGGTAGTTAATTACCACTGTTCATTCACTGGAAATACATTATCATTGTTTTTCGAAAGTCACTTTATTTAAAGTTTAAAACACTTTATTTTGACTATATTATTTTTATTAGGACAATTGTATATATGATGTCACAACACACGAACCTGACCTACCGTACTTAGGTAAGTACTTATTCCACTTTCTACATTATTTTGATGTTAAAACCATCATTAGTTCAGATCACCATTGAACCGTGTCTCCAGATTCCATTCCTCGTGTTTACCTGCAAATTGAAAACGGTGGCGTCATCGTTTCCAGAGTAACGGTGACCGCTAAAAACTTTGATAGAAATACATTGAAAACAATGCGTCGGTATTTTTAACCTATCTAACCTCTACGACTTTTCGTAGACCCTTTGTAGCAAGACCAACCTAACAATCTAATAATATAGAAAGTACCTGCGATTGTTACACCAGATCCGTCCATACTGAACTGGATAATTAATGAGAACACACGACCAATAATCTCTAAACACCCTCTAACGTTACAGATTGTCTAAATTCAAGTGGAATGCTTCGTCTTCTTATCGCCTCTATCCGTCATTTCGACACATAATTTTGCTAGTGTCAAGTGAGTTATTTGAAATAAGTATTTAGTAAAGTCGGCTGACATTTGTTATGAAGTATTTGAAGGCAAAATAGAAGATTGTCCCTTAGGGCGGCTTGCACCAGAATCGCTAAACGCGTTTAACTCTTAAATAGTATTTAGCGAGTTGTCAAGTCATACAAATACGTCAGATTTAAATCGATTTAGCTGTTAAATACGTTTAGTGATTCTGGTGCAAGACGCCCTTAGTAACAGTAACACTGAGATTAAACTAATTTATTTGATAGTTACTTTAATATAGTTATCTAAGGAATTTATTCACAAAGAAAATTATGACTAATAAAGTATTTACAATATTTATAATATGTACAAAATACACATGAAGCAGTTGAGCTATCTACACACCGTTGCAAACGATTTATAGATAGCTCAACTGATCCAAATCAGTACCAATCGGAAGCGTGCCCAAGACACTGGCTGCATTGCCGCGCTGAATAGCAATGCTGATTCGCTGGCCCAGATAATCACCAGCCCTCGGGTCACGCGTCGCTGCGACTAGACGCCCTGCAATAATTTTGAAAACCCGGAGGGCCTCGGTACCCCACGGACCCAGAGTCTCGACCCCAAGAGGTACAAATGTGTAGGCCCTGTCGAGACCCGCATACTTGCGCCTCTTGAGATCCTCGGCCGAATCTGCTGCCGCACCGGCCCTAGCGGATGTCCTAGACAGATGTGAAGGAGCAAGGGTGTCGACGCAAGTAGCGTCCCACACCAAAGGCCTTCCCAACTCCCAAGGAACAAGAGTCATACCGTCAGGCCGTTTACCATCGTCACGCAGCAGACCATTCGGCTCGAGAATGGCTGGCACGTTCACGCTGGTAAAAGCCCGGCGGATGATATCGTTAAGGCTAGCGTGACGGGATATCCGACCGGCGGCTCTAGTGCACGATAATCCGTGGTGACCAAGCTGTTCGACAGCCGTACCGCACTGGCAATGATGAGGCGCACAGCACCGAGCACCCAACCGTAGACAGGTTGCAATACGGAACGTGACAGGATCCATTAGAGTACCAGTGTTATGAGAGGGAAGAGCTTGCAACCAAAATCCTGACTCTTTTTTAGAAACGGCTAGGAGACGGGCACGATCTGCGGAGCTTGAACACGTTTGTAACAGAGAGTTCCGTGTTAACTCGCACAGAGGCCCGTCCCATTGCCGTTGAGCCGAAAGTGATTTGGGGAGAGCAGAATCGGGGCAAGCTCTATGCCAAGCATTTCTAGCTTCGTCTTTGTACGAAATTTTGAGATCAATGCCAGTAAGAGCCAAAAGAGACGGATTTAGAATTTTTTCTACCAAAGAATTAGTGCTATAGACGGAAGACAAGAATGCTGGTAGGGCTACACTTGAAATTTTGCGAATACCTAAGCCTCCCAATTTGACAGGCAGGGAGGCCTGCGACCATGCCCTGTCATCCAAATAAATATTCAAAACCGATGACAAGGTAGTCTTTATTATGTTGTCTAAGCCTTCCACCAGCTCGCTGTGTTTCCACAGTTGACAACATCGTAAAGAGTATGTAAATTTAGGAACAAAAAGGCAAAACTTAATAATAGTAAAAGCCATGTGGCTATTAATTTTGAGTAATCTGTCTGAAGTTTTATTGAAATTTTGAATTTTTTCATCAACAAATGCCGGAATAGACTCATCAAAAATTGGTGAACCAAGGAGGCGTAGTGAACACTTATCTACAACTGTAATGTTAGAAGCCAAACTATTGAATTTGTCAATTATATAATTTTTATCCACACAAGTTCCAGATACAAAAAGTTCACATTTAGAAAAATTTAGTTCCAAACCTATTTTTTGAAATTCATCAATTTTATCATCATCAATCAAATTTATTTGATTCGACACGTTTTGAACAACGTATGTTCATTGCAATTTAACTTCTATGGCGCTATGAATTACACCGCAGAACTTCAACAAAGCTTTCGTATAAGTACTTACGTACCTTACCTACCTATTTACGATGTTTTAGATTCTAGCTAAATTCAACGCTGAATAATAATAGTGATTTATTGTCGATTTATCCTGATTAATTGACAGCTAAAGTTATGTTCCATTGACGATGAGTGACAGCACTGGTCCAGCTGAGCACAGCATCTAGCTAGACCCACTCGGTCCTCACGATGACCCACTTTCGTAGACATTATACTTAACATAACTTAGAAATGAATGGATTTGGCTTCAAGGCTGTTTGATTATAATTCTAGTAGGTAAGTATTTGCTGAGACAAACTTTTTTGGAGTTCAATTACCATATTGTACCCACCAATAGTCAAGCTTACTCCATCTAAGATCATGGCTCAGGCACAGCGTCCCGGCCATCGAGGCATGGGGGGGTATATGGGACTATGTCCCACTAATGGGACAAAATATTGATAGGACTTATGGTAACAATATAAAGGCGTCGGCACACACGAGGCTAGAGAATTCACATTGTCAGGTATTTTCTAAAGTAAGTATATCGAAGGATTGTCTATTTGTTATGTACTTACCTACTTTCTCTTGTACGTAAATAAACAAATTAAAAGTAGGTATATAAAATACTTTGCTAATATCTTTTTATCTAGGTAGAGACATTTTATCAATATTTACTTACCCTAGGTACCTACTGTTGTTTTAACTAAGTATATAGGTAGCTAAACTTGTTATGTATTTAAAATAAGTCTGTGCAAATCACAAAAGTTGGATACAAAATAGCACAAAAATATAAAATTTAATACCGACCGTGTCATAAAAATATCATTATGATGTCAAAATATAGAGATACGAGACAGGCTAGTCACATTAAAATTAATATTTTTTTTAAGCGAGAATGGGATTGAGTTAACCGTGACTGTCCCACCCCCACCCCACCTGCTGGCCAAGGAAGTTTTCCTTGTTGTAAAAAATATATTTGACTCAGGAATAGCGGTGTTATTGTGAACGGTATCGTTCGATTCCGCTGGATCGGATCGGATCGGATCGGATCGGATCGGATCGGCTTCACTCTCGTTCTCGGTGACCGCGTCACGGTCAAGGCGATCGACTGCGGGTTTCCATTCACCTCCGATTTTGTTCTATTCTATTGGAAAGTCATTATAATTTTACAAAGTTCCGGTTTTTAAATAAGTAATTTAAAAACACGTACTTCCTGGCTTGTCCGCTAAAACAATATAAAACAAGTAGGTATAATATTTATTTGTCAGATTTTCATACGGCTTGAGTGGTTTGAGTGAATCTCAGTTTTTTACTATGTAGTTAAGTACGCATAGAGGCACACACGTCTATTGCGCACCTTAGCATCTCTTGCGCACAGCACAACAAATACAATACTTAAAAAACAGTTGTCTTTAAAATTGGTCTAGGTCTAGGCTAGAAAAAAAAAAACAGGCGGGAGTGTGAATTCAAGGTTACTTAAGATATTATATCCATGTTTCTGAACAGAGACAAGAGTTATATTTCGTTGATTTTCGAAATGTGAGAATAAAACTTTTCTCGACAGTAATTTTCTCGTACCTATCTACTTAGCAACGTGTAATGAACACGCGATACAGATCATGCAATCAAACACATTGATCTCGCGCACAGATTATCTCGATTGGTTGGTTGCTTTCCATCTATTGTGGATTATGTTAATTTGGTTTACGTAAATATTTCTGTTTTGCTCTTTTCGTTTCTATTTGTAACATTATGTAATACTAACTGAGATGCCTGTTTCAGGCGAGTAGATGGACGTTGCAGGGAGAGAACTAACAGCTGCACTCAGAAACATCATTATGAACAGTTCCCATCTTTGAGTGCGGTTGTTAGTGCGTCTCAGTTTTTAACCGACTTCAAAAAAGGAGGAGGTTCTCAATTCGGGTGTATGTTTTTTAACTATCGAAATCTTTATCTTAACGAGAATAAGACTGGTTTTGTAACTAAAGGCGTTCCTACTATAATTGAACATCAATTACTCGTACTTAGGTCCAGGTCTTGTTATGCCTACCATCCTGTCTGTCTGTCTGTCTGTATTTACTGAAATTATAGTTTGTGTTTATTTATAAGTTCCGTAATTAATTACTTATCTACTAAAGCAGAAACAATATTTAAATTAGGAAAATACGATATCCGAGTAACATAGTTTCAATTTTTTAAAATTTTTTTTTCATTGAACCTAGAAGATATTAAGTAGGTAGGTAAGTAGGATTATCAAATAAGACGGCGTTGTTTTACGTCTCTGTACTTAGTTGGGGAGAAATTAAGATTGTAAGAAAATATGACCACGGGAACACAGTCGATTGCATTTTGATACGAGTACCTACTTAGATAATGTCAAATTGTCGACCCAATTTCCAAATAAATACCTAAATACTTCTTGCTAAGTAATGTCGTTTTCTGTAATTAACAGATGTTTGTTGCGGTCGGCTCTGACAGTTGTCTTGCAGTTTTATGAATATATTATGTACCTATTACTTTATTTTATTAATTAGATAAGTACCAATTCATTAAATTTTACAAAATACAAAACTCTCTATACGAAACAAAAATCACTTTTCGCAAATCAACGAAATAAAACTCGGACTGCGGGCCCTGACGTTTACATCAGTGTTTACCTGCGCCTGCGCGTGCTTGTAGTATAGGCATTGCTTGGTAGAGCTACCAAATGAGATGAAAGTCGTAGAAATATAATAGACATTTTTAGCACCTTTTATATAAAATATTGAATTTATGAGACATTTCATTTAAAAATTGGCACATTCTTCAGTTGGATGTTCTGATGAGTGTTCTCTTGTTCCAGTTCACAATCGAGTGGGATGCCATCAATTTGATCTACTGGTGAGTTGAGTACCATGCATATTGTTTCCTCTTGAACATTCTAAGGAAAACATTATTTAATAAGTTAATTTTTTTAATCGTTCTTAGATTAGTGCTATACGTTAGGACTCAAACATTTTTTTTGCATTTACTAAGTGAGGATAAGTCTCGGTGAAAACATTGCAAAATAAATCGTTACGTTATTAGCCGCATAGATATGTTTTACGAGAAACGTGTAATTTATACTCATACAATTTATGTGCACATTATTTATCATATTTTGTTAGGGTCAATAACTTCTTTATAGGCCCTATATTTATTGTCATAAAGTCAAACGATGAGAACCGACGACAGAATGTCTCGGAACACATGTCGCGCTTCGCCAAATGACACATTGTTTAATTTTTTATTGGGATTATCTTGAAATGGATGCAGTTTTAGAAAAAATCTAGATATTGTACAGACCTGTTTGAATTTTACAAGAAAGCACATGCTGTATAGGGTTTTGTTTCTTTCCTTGTTGTCTGCGATCCTCTATTTAGCGATAAGTAATCAGTAGGGGTTTTTTAGGTAATATAAGTTACTTAAAATATGTAAAAAAACAGCAATAAAGGCTTATTTTATTTTATTTTTATTTAAATCAGTAGGGGTATGCCAATCAAAGTTGAACTGCAAAGTTTTAATCATGGTCAGTTCATACTAACTCATAGTTATTCTGTGACTAAATAGTGACATTATGACGTCATTTGGTGTGTTTTCTTTTGCTGTCAAGTGTCTAAAAAGTATGATCACGTGGTACAAAATTGTACCACGTGACCTGAAGAAATTACACTGGGCAGTGAAATATAACTTGACAGCAAAAGATTAGGGCAGATTGCTTGTATAATTTGATGTGTTGAGGTGTGACTCCATTCTATATTCTCTGGTCTAAGTCGAATATTTGCCATCTTTGCTGCTGTATAGGTTTTACAGAGTTATAAATAAAAGTTATTTGAACCCATTGTACTTAGATTAGTACTTCGCTTATTTCTGCCGTCGGTTAAAAAAGTGCAGTCGGGTAATAAAAGTTTCTTTTTAAAATGGCGATGATGAAATAAATGTACAGAATTACAAGAATCATTTAGCGCGTTCGCTACTTGAACTAATTGTGGTGTTCAAGTGGTGGCTTCATGATGATTTGACGCTGATGATGGAGCACTTTTCACGTTAGATAACGATGACTAGATGGATTGGGGATGTAATAGATTATACCTACTGCTATGAACATTCAGTCAGTCCACCGTGCACCGTTAGCATTCCTATAGCCAAGTGGACATTTTACAATCACTCAAGAATAAAAAACTCTAGAAATAAATGCAAGGCTATTTTATCGGCAAATTTAGACCAATGAATTTATTATGAATCGAGTCAAACGAAATAGTTATTTGAACTTCTTAATCGACTAATTGCCCATTGTGACATTTTTTTTACTACTAAGTAGGCAGACAAGCTTACGGCCCCCCTGATGGTAAGCGGTTACCGTAACCTGTGACACCAAGGGGGTCGCTGCCGACTTCTTTATGAGGTGTCATAGAGCTTTTGTTAAACACCTACTTTCTAATAAATATTTTGACCAGTCGCGAAGTGCGCGTGCAGCCTTAATATGTTATAATAAATAAATAAAAGTTCATTTATTTATTTATTATTAATACTTAAGAAAATAGCATTTTTAACAAAAAAAAATGAAATTATTAAAATGAACTCTGAATTCTAAATGCTAGAGATAGAAAACAGAGTTCAAATCACCGACTGCAGGCAGGGTGCCCAAAAGGCTGGCAACGTTACCTCTTTGTATGGCAATACTAATTCTCTGTCCAAGGTAAGCGCCAGCCCTAATAAATAAATAAATAAATGAACTTTTATTTCAGGCAACCAGTTATGCACAATGGCAAAAACATAGACCCATATTGATATATACCTTAAAACTGCTTATATGTTATGCTTTATTGTTAAGTTACATCTCTTTGATGATCTACAAATCAGCAATTATACACCTAATGTGACTATAAACCCTTCAAATCTATAATTATTGGCGATTGCCTTACTTTCCTTACCTTGAGGCTATCATGTTACGTATTTGTACGTATGAATGGTGCACATTAAAGGTACAAGCACATTAAAACTGTTATGATGACTCTGACATCATCATTATAATAATCTGCATCGTAGTAATTGAACGATGACTTTGACGAAATTAATCAGGAAATGTGCCATTAGGTAAAATAGAAATAAGCTAAGTTATACTTACCAAAATAAATAAAATCACTTGAGTAGTTTAGAACTAGGTGTGAATTTATAGAAATTACACATAAGTACCTACTCGTAACCTCATTTTGGAAGAATTTAAATACTATACAACTTAAAGGTAGGATGTATCATAAACAAAATTCCAAGTAGTCACTAGTTTTATAAGTAAATGCGATGTTTTATAAGTAAAAATGGTGACGAATGCGCGTAACTTGACCTGCGCAAGCGCATCGGTTGCATGAACATTGGCTTTTCAATTAATTGTCAATTAACAATGAGCTGTTCTTGCGGTTCACTCGCAGAATCGGAGATTATCCGCGGCTACGATGGAGCTACCTTATATGTAGTATTTGCCACGTAGGACGGTGTAGGTAAGTATAAAAACCCCGGAACATGGGCCCTCTTTTGCTTTCGTTTATTGAAATAGGAGAATACCCTACAAAATAGGGAAATAGGTCCTCCTAGGGCCAATCACTTAGCTAGTGTACAAAACAAAACTGTAGTAAAAAACCTTATGTTCTTATCAACCGGTCCGGTAATTGTTTCCATGGGAACTGATAGAATCAAAATCAAAACGTACACGTCTGAACGTCAAAGCAAAAGAGCCCGTTATATAAGAAAAGAAGAAGAAGATTTGAAGCAAAGACATGTGAAAATAGCGTGATTGGCCAGTTATATTTCTCAAGATACTATGAAAGGCACTAGTAGCACGTGGTAAATTACATGTGACCAAAACAGATCTAACCCATTTCTGTAAGCGATAAACAGATAAACTCGTACTTATTCAGGACGCGTTTAGAAAGCTAAATGATCATGCAAATTCGACACGATTCTAAGCTGTATGACGATGGCAATAAGACCGTTATGAGATATTGTGTCAATCATGTATGTTATGCATCCTTATTGTGGAGTTGATGACTGTTGTGTGAAACTGAGTCATAAAGTAATGTATCTAAGTACTGCAATCTGTGTAAGGTGTTAGCACACTGGCCGATACCGGTACGGGAACGAGAATATCGTTGTCGGCTCCGATACAGTAGTAAACGTATGAGATTAGCTCACCGTCGATATCGTGCAGTGTCGTTCATGTCGGTGTACGTATGAAAAAAGCTAAGGGTGCATAATACTTATTGCTGTGTGAAAAAAGAACTGTAGGTACCTACTTAGTAATAACGAAACGAGGTATAGAGATGATGGTTGATAGAAGAATGAAAAAATAAGATAGGAGACTATGAAGTGATTGAGAGCGAAAATGTCTTTACATGGTCTCAACTTATTTATGGCTTTACAAAAGCCGTCTGGTGCATATCAACTTGCAAATACCTGGGTAATGCTAGGGGGTAAACCACGCTAACTTCGAATGATAAGATAAACAGCCAAAAACGGCAAGACACCTTTCCGAAAACATCTATTCCGCTATCAATTTAGAATACAAACCGAAAGCAAAATCGTTCAACTAAAACAAAACTCCAAAGCAAGTCTTATGAAAGAAAGTATTCCTAGTAACAGATGAACTAATGGCACGGCGCCGATACGGATACAGCGAGCTCCAGTTTTTGCCCTTCGCGGTCAACTTTCATTGCAGGAGTGGCTTTCCTAGTTGGCCCTTAGCTTCGCTTATCTATATCAGGCTGTGGGTGCTGCGGTTCCGCAAACACGTGATCACTTACCTAGTAGTGCTAGTAGCTACAATACGTTTCGGGTTAGGCTATATTCATACTGCTAGCGAAACGACACCTACACGATATCGGCATACGACTCACATTTAGTACTAGATGCTTTTACCGTGTCGGCGCCAACGCCCGATGTTTTTGTTCGCGGTATTAGGGTGTTTGTATCAACCGTTGTGCAAACGCGCTAAGGCTGCTTTTCTGAGGTTGAGGTAGCAAGAATATATAAGTAGGTGGTATATTCTGAAATCTTCCCCGCATGCGCAAGAGTTCGTGACGCAATCGGTTCCGCTTTCCGCGAGCTACGGAGTGTGCGCCGAATTTAATTAGTGCCCACTTTCACACTACGCACGCGCCAATCAACACTTCAACTACAAGTCACAACAACACAACACATCGCAGAACATTACTTAGGTTTCGTTTAGGGGAAACCTGCTCAGCCACCTTCGAGCGCTGACCGTGTCTTTCAGCCAAAAAATATATTAATGACTCTCAATCTCAATTTACTTTTTGGCTGTCTGTAGTACACTTTTAGCCAAATTGACTTGAATTGACAATAGATAAGAGGCTATTGATAAAACTGATTTCCTATACATTATCTTTGTTATTAATAAACTCGTCTAAGTTTGGAATAGTTACACCATGTTTTATCTTTTGCACTGACAAGCAGATTCAAATTCGATCGAAAGAGACAAAACACGGTGTAACTATTCCAAACTTACACGAGTTTATTAATAAGCAGGGCATGAGTGCTAGGTACTCCATCTGATAGGCTAGGCCAGGCTTATTTCAGGCACTCCAGTAGCAGCGTCTAGTAAGAAACTAAGTATTTCTATACCACGAGCAGGTAGCGCGGTTGCTTCAAAGTTTTCTCTAAATAGACACGACAGGTGTGATTGGTTCCAGACAACTGCCCCCGTATGCCAATCTTTTGCTGTCAAGTTATATTTCACTGCCCAGTGTAATTTCTTCAGGTCATTCTTTTTAGACACTTGACAGCAAAATATGCGCGAAAACACATCAAATGACGTCATAATGTCACTATTTAGTCACAGAATAACTATGAGTTAGTATGAACTGACCATGATTTGAAACTTTGCAGTTCAACTTTGATTGGCATACCCCTGCTGATCCTAGCTGTCATCTTCATCAAAGGAAACATGGCTTGAATATCCATTTAATAAATACAGAGGTACCACACTTACAATTAAACTCGGGCTGGAGTGGAGACCAATAAAGAATAAGAACGAATCGCGTAGAAGCAAGTTTTATATTTTTCATGCTAAATAATTATCTAAATCTTATTAAGAAATCAAACATCTCTGATTTATAACACAAAACTAATAAGGCGTTCATAATTATCTAAAACTGATTAAATACATAATCTTAAAAGGCTATCGATCGCTTGACCAATGAATAGATTTTAAATAAATCGATTTCATAGAGCAAGGTTACTATCGAAGCACGAATTATCATCGTGATTAGAATTAATTACTATTTAACCTTTCGGTCAAGCTTTTGAAAGGATGGCGTAGAAATGCAGGACAAGGATACACTTCGTAAATTGAGATCACAGACAATGCCACGATGACAGACATGATTCAGATAGAGTAGCCTGTTCCTCTCAGCCATGGCTGTAGAGGAGACATGGCCATGGTCAATTCTTGCGAATCTGTCTAAGCTAAAAGTTTCCTTGCAATTTTTCACTTTACTTTTCAGAGTGAAGAACGATTACTTAAATACAGTTAACAGCATAAATTGATGAACAATTTCAAACTGTCCAACCATGTTTTAGGAGCTTTGGCCTATTTGTTTAGCAACTTTTGCAAGAGTGGTACATGCAGCTACTTCCGCAACTGATTACGTGTATTATTTCCCGTGAACCACTGTGTATTTTAATATATTAGTACTACTGTTTCTTTTACTTTTATTCAACACCATCTTGTTAAACTCTCACGATAAAACAAAATATCTGCCCCCATATGCCACATCCTACTTGTTGCGTCTAATAAAAACTTGGACATCTGGCCTCACCACATGCTTTGGATGACTCCAGGAGGCAACTTCTAGTAAACAAAGTCCCGTTTTATACAGTTTATAAATAACAAGTCCTTCGGTAAAATACAAATACTGTTTGTACCAGAGCACTAGGAAATGGTGGATGGAGTGTGATGGAACTGACAAGAAAGGAGTAAGTGGAATGGCAGCTGGTGAAGGATGAGGATAGGGCAAGATGATGATGATAAAAGAGGAAAATAAGCAAAAGATCTGAAATTTAGAATGAAGTACCTAGCGTTGTGGAGACTTGTTTAGTTTCATTGGGCGTAAATTTTACCAGTATCTTTGTGTGGTATCATGTAAGATTGTAAGCCATGCAGAGACTTCCACAAAAAACCCAACTGTTCACCTTAATCAAACTCTTCATGACCTCAGGGTTTCGCAACCATCGTTTTCTAGTGTCACTGCAGTATCTTTCCAAAACATTGTAACAGCAGTTATCATCACAATAAGCCGGTATTAGGGCCACACCCGCGCATTGTATCCGTCTGAGGGAAATGGTCCATTCTGCTCGGCCGGACCAGTTAACCGCTCGTTACGTTGTTATGCTACCCTAGTACCAGATCTGTTTAGTTGATGATTCCTTTCCATTTCATTACGAAATTGTAGAACTTTTGTGAAAGCTTACGAGTTATTTATTGATCGAGTGAGCGAAGTGAACAAAAATCTTAGTGTTTGGGCAAATCGGCGGAGCATAACTATCGAACCGCTAATCCGACCTTCATAGCATTTGGAAGGTCTAGCGGATCGGATAGTACTCTGGTAAGATAATAGAGGTAAATCGGCCGATGGTTGTAAAATTAAAATATGATGTCCTATTTCTGAATATTAATTTGGATGTAAAAGATAAATATATTGTCATTTCAACTGATTTGGTCCCTTTAACCTTAATTCTCTCAACAATTCAACATCCAAGTTTAAAACGGTAAGTACTCCATCTCCCGTTTAACAAATAGGACCACATCGCGCTCCATTGACCGCGATGATGAAAGCGAGATGCGTTACTACTTATTGCTCATTCTACGGTAGTACGGTCTCGTGTTGTGCATACCAACCTCCTCAGTAACCTAATGCCCTGGTACATGCATCGCGCATCACTAAGCATTCTACCGATCTATGAATTCTCATTGATCATGTTTGCCTGGTACAATAATAATCTAAATTGTCACATGACTATTTCCATACATGTTCGACGTTTTCTATTCTTTAGTGCTCATGAATAAGAAGTGTAATGTGTAACTTGACTAGAGAGTTGTTCTCCTAAGGTCAAAATCAATGAAGCTACAGCGAAACTAAGTACATAATATTATTCAATGAACTGAATATTTTCACTGCATCACAAAAATTAAACATCTACTCGAGCAAAGCTCTTGACGCTATAACGCTGAGTGCACACACGAGCTGCTGAACGCTGACGTTGCGCCATTCATTACTGCACTCCATCCATCAATGGAGCGTCGAACCGCGGTGTGAGGGGGAGGGGGGGAAGGGGGGGGGGAGGTGTCTTCCTCTATAATAGTTTGCAGACAGCAAGGGCTGAGACGGAAGAGGAAGCGATTTACTAAATATTGGAGTAAGTCGATTATAGGGCTTTCCGTACGGAGCTAATTGGTACAGCCGAAGAATATTATACAAAAATCATTCAAAAATTACAATAGCATAGATTCGCTAACCATTTTGTACGTACTTACTTGGGTAGCTAATAACGATTTTGGTCACTAGTTCAGCCGAATTCATTTCACTAATTTTTATTTTTACTTCGCTCTACCTTTTGTCACACAAACATTTTACCGTCCAATTGTTTCGATAAACAGAACCCAATGCTTTCAACGCAATCCAAACAAAGCCTTATTTCACACGCTATAAATTCTAAAACACCTTATGCAATCAACTACAGACGGTAACCAGAAACCGAGCAACATTTTTACTATTTTTAGGCATATTTTCTTCCAAACCTTTCGATTTTAAACTATAACTCCACGTGTGAAAGTTGAAACAGTAGTAAACCAAACTGCATTATGTTTAATTTCAGGATTTCCAGCTGTATGTCTAAGTAATTAGAGTGGAAAGTTCGGAAATAGGAGTGCACGGTAACCTAATACGTTAGTTGACGGACATTCAACGCAGTTCGTGTTGTGTATGCCAGGGTTTAGGACATAAAGCTGTCGTTCGGTTTTAATTAACCGGTCGACTATTCTTAGAATGTTTTTAGAAAAGGTTGAATACCCACCCTCTGGATAAGAGTAGGTACCTAAATATTTATTTTTTGTATCAACAACAAGAGATACAAGTGCGTCGGAGGAACTACTTAGCTTTTTCATTTAAGTACTATCAGCAAAATTTCCGCCTTACCACTTTTGAAACTGTTCGCTTGCCAGCAGTTAGCTACCTGACCCCGCCTTTGTCTTTTGTCTTCTCATTTTGACCAACCAGAGACCTAAACATCTATATATTTTTATGACGGCCCATTGTTTTCATAACTTTTGCACCCGAAATAATTTGCTTCTATTGGTATTCAAAAATTAACGGCTAGTCGTTTTACAGGAAATGCACCCTTAAGGTGGTAAGGTAGAACTTTTGCTGATGGTACATCTGGTTTATGAACAGTAAGTAGTTACATAAGTAACAAAGAGAGCTTTTTCAGTGCTGTTTAGAAAAATGCAACAACAGAATAGGGGTCCCAATCCAATGACAATCAAATCTCAATTCTAATTTGTTGTTTTCATAAAAATTTGGACTTTACTGTTGGCCATGACCACAAGTGCGCATGTAGCCTAAATGTCAAACTACTCTCTTCTGCTTAGCTGCGTTACTATTTTTTGTTACCAGCATAGATATATCCAAGTATCTGTCGGTTACCGAAAGTAATAAATCAAGACATCAAGTGATCCATCAACCTGAGCTCGGCTCTACAAGCACAAGGTGATGCACAAGGGCATGGCCCTTTTCAACTTATTACAATAAGTAACTGAATACATTACAATTTACAGCTGCCAGTAACTGTTTAGTTAGTCAATGATCTTCTAAGACATGTAAGACATCTTTGGTCCTACCTAGTCAATATTTTTAGAAACGTCTTACTTTTAATAAGCAAAGCAATATATTGTATAACTTTTATGTTAGTGTTGTCTACACTTCAATTTTTTATCTCATCATATTTTCTTCACACATGAACTGTGGTTATTGTCAGTCAATTCGTTTTATTTATTTAGGTATTGATCAAAGCGGTGGAGAAGAAATGATAAATATTGCGACGGATATCATGAATTTCCTTCAGCCAAGCCGCAAATCATAAATATTTAATTCGATCAATAGTAATATCAGTTTTCTCATACCACGTACACTCGACACCGAACGAAAGCGAGTGTTTATGCTTTTGTTTCAAGGAAATTGGTGACTGTCATATTACGGCCGTCATTTTCCAGATTATATAATTATGAAGACTGTCGCATCTACGAATTACTTTTGAAACAACTTACTAAGGCCGTAGCCGCCGCCGCTCCAATTCCTCGCCCAGAAAAATTAGCAAGAAACTCACTATTTGGATCCTTTTTATAAAATACTAAGATTAATTTTACTTCGGAGTTTATTTGAGAACTTTTTTATGCGGAGATTTGTCGTCTGACGGTGCCTGCGTTCTAGAAAGCAAGGCGGTGGATATAGGTCTCCCGCTAGGAAATGTGGTATTGTGGTCGCATGAACTATGGCTGCCAGCGATACCGTTCTCACGATTTGTATTGTCTGTCTGTTTGTCACGTTGTCATCAGAGGGATGCTAATTTATAGCTTTAAGCATACTTAAAAAAACCACTAGAAATTTTCCCTAGCTATGCAAATTGTTTTTTAACCATTGATACGTGAATTACGAGGCATGATCTCCAACTAAATATGGAGTAACGATTGAGATAAGAGACAACGAGCGGCATTCTCGTCAAGTACTATAATTTCTCGACACATACGACTTTTCCTAAGAAGGATTATAAATTCTCATGTTAGCGATCGACATCTAATCGAGTTGGATACCGTGGTAGTGGTCAGGGACTGGTGCTGAATGCTATTATTCAATGAAGGCGCGGGCAACGCACTCCTTGCTGAGACCGCCCGGTCCCAGAGGAAGGGCTTACTTAAGAAATGCACACTTAAATCATAAGCTGCTGAACACTGATTTGTGAATGATCCTACCAGAACATTGCCCAACTAAATTATCCGGAGCTCGTAGTCCGAGTTTTATTTTGTTGATCCGCAATTGCGAGTCACTTTTCGCGATATAACCAAATGGAACTCAGACTCAGACTCGAGGCTCAGTTGTAAAGCATTTCAGGTACTCCAGTATTTTAATATTGTCTGATTCAGTTTAATAAAATGCTGAATAGAACAGTAAATTGTGTTTAAGCCTCTTATTTACATTTTACCTAATATATATATAAGTTGTACGGTTGCTTCCATCCTCCCCTGCCTTCTATCTATTTCGGAAAGAATTTTTATCGAGACACAAGCGTGATATTGATGGATCACAATAAATGCCAATTGAACATCAATAGATCGTGCAGCGTGTCAACGAACCAGGAAGTAAGGACCTCAGATCAGATACCATCCATCTTAATATTCATCTTAATGTACCTATTTGATCGAAGATAAGACTCGCATGGTACTGAGACAGCCAGCTCAAACATCTTAAAACGATGATACTTAATGAATTATTTATTAAGCTAAGTATTATCTTTTTAAAATCGCAAAATAAAATGTAATATTGTGTAACCTCTTAGGCCTGAGGCGGAAATTACGAGTAGGTTAGGTTAGGTCGACTTTGAACAAAGTTTCCAAAGTAGCTAAATAGTTTTCATTTCAAAGCAGTTTCTTTTTAATTTGATACTAAGTAAGCCTAATAAATCGAGACCGCTCCTCACTGCAGTTTCCTGATCCTAAGGTCACACCTCCATTTGGGCTGTCAATAACTCCGTCGGCAATCGACACATCTTCAGAACAGGTTGGTAAGGTGAACCTCTCCCAAAACGTTGAGAATGGGCAGTGAAGTGGTGCGAAGGGCCCAAGGTACGCTGTCGTTCAACTTGACCTATTGGAGCCCTATCGTAGGTCCGCGTGGGCACAAAATATGCATGTAAATATTGTATTACATAAATATGGAATGCCATTCCTTTTATTTATGTAATTCTTCTATTTCTCTAGGTCGTAGGAATAAAGATCATCAAGAAGGTTCTGTAGATCGAGGTTATAAAATAAAGCTAAAGCGATAGGAGAAATACCTAGACAAATAAACGTCGCATCGGGGTGTCATTCAGGCGCCATCGCGTTATTTTAAAACGGTTTTGACGGCTGCCGTAACGTTATGGGTTTAGTTTATACTTCTCCTTATTTATGGTCTCTGTCCGTCATTTCGACAGACAATTTTAAAAGTGACAGCGGAATCTTAGAACTTTCTATGGACACGTGATTTTGTTTCCGCACTATCGTTCAAAACCATATTCTGTAAAATTATGTGAAGCAAAGTGCGTTTCAAAGCCCATAGAGACCACAATACCGGCTGGAAGTAACATGAGACATGACCTAATTATCTGTCACATCTCATTGAACACAATGCCTAGGAAATTGAACCATCATGGCCCCTTACAGACTGCAATATTCTGCACTGTATAAAGTTCATCGGGGTTTTGTAGAAGACGTTGCAAATCGCAAAATTATGATTGCTACCGATTATTTACGTGTATGATTGAGTGAGTCATTTTTTGGAGACAGCATGAAGTTAGGTTTAGGCCTACTTTAATTTTGTTAACTATTATAGGTCTCTAAGCTAGCTGGGCAAGACAATACTTTGATTTTATCTCATTGTAAAGAAAATTACTTTTTAGGGAACGGACATCTTGTTTTATTGCAACTCACACAACACACAGAATACAACACCGGAAAACGGATACAGGAATGAATTTTTCTTCGTTCACAGAAAACATAGAACATTGGTGCTGCCACAGATAATCAAATCTTTATTGTCATTCTCGATAACTCGATAATAAATTTTCACCCAGGTTTTAACACAAATTATCTTGATTTGTCGGAAACTCCTCACCATACAGTTGGTAATGGCTCTGCCTTCTGTGCTGTGGGTCGTGGGTTCGATCCCCACCGAGAACAAACATTTGTGCGTGGAAAACATAGATGTTTGTTCTATGTCTGGGTGTTACTATGTATAATAAGTATAAGTATGTATTTACAAAAGAAAAAAGTATATAAGTATTCTATCAGCCATCTAGTTCCCATATCACAAGCTTTGCTTAGTTTGGGACTAGAGGGCGTTGTGTGTAAAGTCCATAAATATTTATTTATTTATTCATACTTTTCATCATCAAACCGTATTGACTTGACCGACTTTGCTAGCTGTGTTTTATTTTGTTGTTATCTTGAGAAGATTGTCCAAGATCACGATCGCTATTGTAACAGCCTACTTATATTGTATTGTTGCAGTGTGCAGTGCAATAGCACACTGCAACAATAGTCGACAGCAGTGTTGACAAAGTACACCTCTGTTACTGACCTAATGAAACTAGGCTATTAGGTACAGTCACCATCAGAAGTAGATCACATTTTCATAAATTCTGTACTGTCTACTAGCTCTACTTAATCATATTATTATTTGTGACTAGCGTATTTTTCTCTATATTTATAGCATTTTTATGATCTTTTTTTTTTCATTTTTCATTGTTTGTGTTAATATTAATTAATAGGTAGGTACTTAGTGTTATTTTTCTTGTAGGTAATATTATTGTCTAATTTTCTGTGATTGCAATAATTTGTTTTATTTTTATTGTTACTTTTATTTAAATTAATGTTTAATGATAGCTCAACTGCTTCATGTGTATTTTGTACATATTGTAAATACTTTATTAGTCATAATTTTCTTTGTGAATAAAATTTTATTTTGTTTAAAAAAAAAAAAAAAAAATGTTTAACCGTTTCAAGTAAATAAATCTGAATATTTTTATACTTACTATAAATAATTACTAATTTTCAATATTTTCAAATTCAATTTTTTTGGAAAATGTAAGGTTTGAAACTTTGTCATATCATATCATAATTTACTGATGATGCTGATAGTACCATTGACATAACATCGTATCGCGTGTCCAAAATGATTGCATTTGACTCTTGCCCGGTGTATTGAATCATTTGTTTCTATAACAACTGGATCGTATGATCTGGCTCATTCATCATCATCATCATCTGTTGATCCTTGAATGTCTGGATCCATTTATAATGTAGTT
This sequence comes from Gandaritis pyraliata, assembly GCA_947859175.1. Lineage (NCBI taxonomy): Eukaryota > Metazoa > Arthropoda > Insecta > Lepidoptera > Geometridae > Gandaritis > Gandaritis pyraliata. Next base: position 9,024,864 of record OX401869.1, on the reverse strand, counting down.
GTTCAATAATATACGTAAATGTTCTTATTCACGATCGTGCTATTTTCCAACAGTTTGAACGATCGAACGCATCAGAACGTTTTTGATTTTGAGAAGTTATCAAAAATTATTTAATTAGTTAGTGGCATTATCAAAGGGTTTTACTGTTTTATTTCGATTTTGTTTAAAAAAGCTAAGTATATTTATTTATAACCTATGAAGTTGTATTTATCTTTATACCTATCTAATTGTTATCCTTATTTCAAATGAGAATACATAATCCAGCCCTCGTCGTCGTCTCCGCTACAGTTCAAATGAAAACGGTTTTTATTTGGGAAGATATCGATTCCTCACATTATTTCCTACTACAAAAACAAAAACCTTCATTTTCCTCGCTCAATATCGTCTCGAGGTTCTGTTGAATCGATGAGGCCACATATCAAAACTTTTATCGGAAGTAGAACCGCTTGCAATTCGCGTGCTATCCTCCATCAAGCAGAGTTCAAGCTATTTTCAACTGTATTTTCAATGTGAACAGCATAAATTCGCTTGAGTCGTGTATAATGTAATGCAAAATATTGTCCCATTTCAGGCGAATCGATTTTTATATAAGTTTTCTGTGGTTAGGGTGGTGCCGTCTCCGACGAGGGATGTTACAGATATTTTGGGTTATGTATTGAAAAATAGGTACCTAACCAGCCTAAGTACTTATTATAGACATAACGCGTGAAGATTTCAGTTGAGGTTTTCAGAATTTTGGTAAAGCATGGGAACTGGGATTTCACAGAAACGTATTTTATGGACACAGATAGGACAGGCAAAGGACCCCAATTATTTTCAAAAACAACTGCTGTACTCGCGTCCACTAGTGTCGTAAAGTCGTCACTTAGAGGATATTAGTGAAGAGCAATCATTTATGTAGTACCTACTAGACGATCTCGACACGACACTGACAATTTTGTTCGAGCCACGCATGTCGCTGTGTACTGTGTAGTGTAGGTATCGATATTAGCCAGTGAATAAACGATCCTCTCCCTATAGATACTTGATCTCAAGATTGAGATCATAGCGCCCTCGCGTCTCAAAATCTCGAAACGTTTGGTCTAACAGAAGGAAAATAGTCATCCATTTAGGTAGTTACTTATACTAATTCTTTGTTCATAATCAATCACAAAATTCATGTGCATCCTTTCATTTCCATGTTCAATGGTTGCACGTTATCATGGTTTTTGGTATCATGATGATACAGCCATGTCATGCCAGAACAGAACTGATGTTCAGGACACACGCACGACGGGACACAGTTGTAAACTTATTAGATTAATTTGCGTTTACGATCACCGAATTAAAGTTATGTGCTGTGGAAAGTTGGAAGTAGGTCAAAGAATTAGCTGTAGAAGTAGGTACCTATTGCCTGTAAACCAGGAAAATCTTTACACATATTTTTGTTGTAGATTATTTTAAACTTTTTTAAGTGTTGCCAATTTTTTCAACACCAATGCTAGGTACTTAGTACGGATATCTAAGGTGTACCTGATTCTAGTTTATCGCGTTCATCCAGCATTTTGAATAGTAAAGTGGAAGTACCATACAACAATCGTCAACTCCACATAACTCCATACATTGTGTTTGTGTACTGTACACAATACAAGTGAGCACATTGATTCGCATCAGCTGATCCGTCACGTGGTCACGAGTCCTCGTATAAGGGCATCCTGTGATGTGCCGCCTGACGGTATACCGCCGATAGACTTGTACGGCTTCCAGCCGGTTCCCACGGTACAGAACTTGGGACCTTTCTGATAACAAACATGTCCCAGACAAAGAAAATAATAAAGTAAGGAGAAAATCGAAGAGTTATTTCTTTTATAGGTACAGTAAAATATGCAGCCATCTAGCCAAGAAGATTTCGTTCCATTCTTGTTGTGTTTTTTCTAGATATGCTCAAATGACGCATACACATTTTAAAAACCATAAAACTTTAAAAAATAATAGAAAACAAATGTTTAAGCTAGACCTTATTTAGTTTAGAATCGCCCACAGCTTTGAGGCGTTAGCAATATTATGATAATTAAAAATCTAACCATCCTACTCATCATCTCTAATCATCTGCCGTAACTCCTTTGAAGACTATTTTTAAATTGAGTTCATCTTTGTTGAGTAAAAATAATGACCCTTTAAAAATGATTTAATTTTGTTCTGAGAAGCCTTTTCAGATATCTTTATGGATATCCCAAGGTCAAACCACTGACTTGAGATAAAACGATAAAATGATGTCATAGAATTAAGCCACAAAATATCTTCAGCAAATTGGTCCGTGAGAAAAAACTACGCCATTCATTATACGATGAAAAATGTACGGACGTTAAAACAGTAGGTATTATAATGAACTTATTCTAAAAATATTTTGAAAACGAATAGGATCGAAACGTGTGCTACGGTTGAATAATTTCTTACAGAAAACTTGTGTCTAACAGCTTCCGAAATCCAGATTAACTAATCATGTTAATTGAACAGTGCCGGACACAACTAGGCCGCATGGAACTGACGAGACACTTGTTCAAAACGACCAATGTGTCCTTTAGAAATCATGGCGTAATGGCCATAAATTATACTATGAATTGCCCCCTAATAAGTAGATTTGACGTAAACTGTATAAAAAACGAATTCAGTGGCATCATAATGACTAATCCAGGAACAAAATATTTGCAGATCATGCAAAACATCACGGAAATCGAGCCCGCATCTACTTGCCTCAAAGAAACTGCCCACTAATGTTAGGTTTTGTTGTGTGCAGGTCACAATGGCGTACTACCGGTGCGGGCCCACCGCCATCGGGAGCCGGACCTCGTGGGGCCCCGTCTCCAGCCCCACAGTGGAGACCAAGACCTTCCCCCGCCCCCTGAGCGGCAACTTCGACAGGATCTTCAACGCCTTCGAAAGGACCAACGCCTTCGAAAGGACCAACGCCTTCGAGTACGTGAAGACCTTCGATAGCAAGGAAGGGGTTAAAGATGAGAGGGTGGTGGGGCATGGAGATATTGTTGTTAACAGGTAGGTTTCTTTGTGTATAGTTATATGTTTCATAAGCAGTTTCAGCCTAAAATAAAAATATTTTATAATTTGAGTTTTTACGGCCACTAGTCGCCATTAGTGGCCGTAAAAATTTTGGATAAGTATGCAATATTGATGCGAAACGTGTCTTTGAACGCATTGCCTTACCTACAGCTAGCATGCCACTCACCTTGTACACAAGAACTTTATCCCATCGATGTATGGTGTTAATGAATCTCTCATCCTCGTTTGTTTCTTCCATAGAAAGATGAGTAGCAGCTTCGAGCGAGCTGACTGCGCGCTGGCCGCGCAAACTCCTATCTCTGAGGACGAGGACTTCTACCGGGAGAAGATCCTCTACTCGCAGGCCCGGCAGCTGTTCCCTCTGCAGGAAGATCTCGCTGATTGGATTAATAAGACCATTGGTAAGTTATTTCCACCAATATGCGGCTTGAATTGCTGTTGTTCAGTTTGAAAAGTGTTGGTCCAATATCAGGCATATCTTGAACGCAGTGCAACGCACGCATGGCATGTTCTCATTGAATAAGGACATATGTTCTGTGAGATGGAAGTGTAGGTCCGCAATCGGCTAGTTCAGCTACTTTTTCTTATAAACAAACTTATGAAATAATCATGATCATAACAGCGGAACTCATCAAACTGGACAAGCACGTGAGATCCCTGCACTACGTAAACAAACGCAAAGGTCCACAATAAATATTCGTGACAGAATTCGCATATGCGTTAGGTACTTTCATAAATGCAATGTAGAAGTTCGGTGCCAAGTATGTAGGTACTTACTGTACTTAGTGAGTATAGCTAGTATTACTTATCTGTGGTATTGCTGTTAGAATTGCTCAATCGTCGGTCGAAGGCGTGAAAATCGCGATTTTACGATTTCGAGCCGTACGTGTCGGCATCGTCAGAACCGCGATGCATCGTATCAGCTACATCTAGAACGTGTGCTCCGGTTAGGTTTTGCTCTGTAACGCCGCTTATAAGCAACCTAGATACATCGGATAAGTTAAATATATTCGGTGCAATGTTTCTATTACGGGATTGATGAAGATTTAGTTTGATATTTATTTCTAAGCTGCACGATGATGAGTTGAGTTGATACACAACAAGTCGAATATTGAAATGATGATGAAAGTAAGCAAGTTGAAGTTGAAACAGACGACACTCAAAGTAAAGTTCTAAGTATCAGGGTATAATGCCTAAAATTGCTTTGAAACTAGACTTTGGAAACTGTTCTCCTTATTTATTAAAACTAAGCATTGCTCGTTCGTTCGTTGAGTTCGTGGCAAACTCTGGTGACGATGTTTTTGGCCTCCAGGATTAGTTTTTTTTGCTAATTTTTGTAGTGAGTAAATGTCATGTGTGGGTATGTTGGACTGGTACGAGCGCATCTCTGCTGTTGGGAGTGTCCCGTCCCTATTGGCTCTATAGTCCATGGTGACACGGCAGCCATATTGAGTACCTTTCCTTTGCCTCACAAAGTGTTGTGTTTGCGTGTTAAATTCATTATAACTTAAAATAATATAAATAATAGACTCTTGCTTGTGAAACCATTTATTAGTAAATATAGTTCATGCTAATAAAACGAATGGAATAATTAATCCTCTAACAGGGTACCTGCCCCCGTATGCCAATCTTTTGCTGTCTGTCAAGTTATATTTCACTGCCCAGTGTAATTTCTTCAGGTCACGTGGTACAATTTTGTACCACGTGATCATTCTTTTTAGACACTTGACAGCAAAATATGCGCGAAAACACATCAGATGACGTCATAAGTCACTATTTAGTCACAGAATAACTATGAGTTAGTATGAACTGACCATGATTTAAAACTTTGCAGTTCAACTTTGATTGGCATACCCCTGCTGATGGGTCTTCTGACCAACGGTGAAAGAGCCTTTCGTGAATTACACAGTACCCACCCCATCTATTTTTTCTTGTTCAATTTTAATGTACCTACCTACTACCTACTAGGTAGGTTTCAACTTACTCGTACTAGGTAGGTACCTACTTATAGTAATAGAATTGAACAAGTCTTCTTGTTAGAATCTAACAAAGAGAATCATTTCAGTGTAGGTATTATGTAGGCTGTATTATGTCAGCAACACTTGAACTACTTAACCACGTGTTGCCCAAACACAAACAATAAATCGTACATTATGTTTTGTAGAAACTACCTGCAGTTTACGGCTTTTTTCATGGCACAATGTAAACCTGAAAGATTCCATGAGTTTTTCATTACACTGGTTACCTTGACAACAGCTATCAAATTTTTTAAGGATAATAAAATAAATGCAAGACACAAGTAAGCGCGATAGAATAGTCGTGGCCAAAAATTCATTCTCCCACGACTCACGAGTCACGACACAACCCGACCCCATAGGCGGAGTTTTTATTGATCGAAACGAATATCGAAAAAGAGATAATTTGTATGAAAATGATTCTCCATACAAAAACTTTTTGACTACAGGCTCACCTGAGATACAATGTGTCAAAGTAACAGCCGCTAACTGCAGCTATAACTATTGTAGAGTATTGTATCATCGCACCATACACGTCTGCGATACTATCAGTGTAGGAGTGGCTAATGAATGGCAAACTTGTTTTTGTAGTGCCGATAATTTGCTATAAAAAATGTATGAAGCCTTATGAAGCTGCTGCAAAAAAACGGACCAAATAAATTTGTGTTTAAAATAGATCTAGGCAGACGATAAGAGCTGAATACCTGCTGTGCTGGATCCATAATAGTATTGAGTAGCTGGTCTCAAAGTGTGAGGAAAATATATAACGCTGAATTTTAAATATTTTTGAATATTTATCAGGCATAATTTGAGATCTTGAAGAAACGTAAGATAATCTCATGCGCGTGTAATAGCACTGGCACCCATACCCTTCAAACCGGAACACAGCAATGCGAGCATCACTGTGCGGCGGCAAAAACAGGTACGGTGCCGGTGGTAATACTTCCCCGGACGAGCTCATACACAATGAGCCTAACTACTACAGATATTAACAAAGTAGGGAGATAATATATTAGTGACTCGTGGTGACTATGCTTTAACACCTCTAGGAGATGACATGACAGTCAACCCTGACAGCCTCCCACACCATATTGTATTTACGACCAACGCTGGTAGCCGACGAACACGTGTGAAATCTATTACAGCCCATTGATGGATTTACAATCTACCTTTGTTACAACTATTACGAAATCGTAGATATTAATCAAGCTAAGTCTCTAAACATTATGTTTTCCGTCAATATTGGAATCTCTACGTTATTTTACACAGTTACGAAAGCTATTTTCTAAGAACTCAGTTTATCGACTATCAACATCATATTCTGTAGAAGTCTACTGCCGCCACTATATTTTTCCGGAAATGATTTTGGACTTCTTCATCCATCGTCTTCCCGTTATTCGACAAGCTTCATCGGTCCATCTTGCATCGTAAGTAAAATGAAGTAATTACTTTAAGTTTCGTCTCTCGGTACTGCAAAACTTGATAGTGCCTGAGGCTGCACTGCAGATTAATATCGTACAAGTCTTGGACGTTTAATATGCAGGATAAGAGTAAGACCACCCGTGAATCCTGCTCTATAAATAGATAAATGGTTGTATATTGAGTTAAGAAAGTTTTAGTTTTGGATATCTTAGACGTTGGTTTCAACCATCACTCACTTTTGGGCATGATTTGCGCTTCTTTGGTTGTGGATATGGGTGCAAAGTGATTTATACTTCTAAAATATTTTAATTTTGTTCCAACCTACCTACCTATCAGGGCTTTGCATCTATCGAGATGATTTATACAGCGTCAGGAGTCACTATTTAGCCATGCTCCTATGAACGGAGCGCTGCAGTGCCTGAGACATGATTTAGACGGAGAACGCTTGCCCAGCATTATCAACAGAGGTAAAAATAGCACATACTTCTCCCTTCATTCTTTGTGAGTATAATCAAGAGCTTTGCACCACACTACTGTACACAGTTACACACCCATTAGAAGATGTGTATCTGTGTAATTGCAAGCCACCGGCTGACATCGTTTTATTTATATTTATCTGGTTAATACTAGGCTATTTGCATTTCTTATTTATTTGTGAAAAGATAGCGTTTGTCTGCGGGAGGTCGACATGCACCACAGTGCATGCATGTCACAAACATAAAATATTATCGTTTGCGACATAAGTGATTAAAAGAAAAACAGAGGCTTGCCTATATGTACTTTATTTAATCGATTAAGTTTTAAGAGCGTTTTATTTAAAATACTCGAAATCAATCGCACTACTTCCAGCGGTTCAACCGAACGGAACGTTTTTGTTTTAGATTCGGGTCTACAAGTTTTTGTCGTTAAAAACTCCGTCACCAGAGTTGGCCTCTAACTCATACGAACGGACGAATCTCTAGTTAAATAAATAAATAAATAAATAAATATTCATGGACATTTCACACGACGCCCTCTAGTCCCAAACTAAGCAAAACTTGTAATATGTTGATCTTCGCTGGGAACGACTCGCTCCATTTACGTCGAAGGGCCAATATCAAATTGTTAAATAAATGCAGGTTTCGTTTGGAATGCGTATAATTTGCATTTCCATATTTTGCAATCGGTGTCAATGTCAGTAATTAAGCGACCGGCGAGTAACGGCTCCAGCGGAACTGATATTGCGACTATTGTACGAGTAGCTATAGGTAGGTAGGTAGGTTGCATGCATTTATTTTTATGGTATTGCTTTGATAAAAGCTTGGTTCAAGTTACAGAAATAACATATTATCAATAGCTGTCATAGTTTTCAGGGCTTCTGAGAAGGGGCTATTCGGTGCTATACTAAACTTGGACCTGTCAAATTATTATTGGCGGTTCGTTCGTTCGTTTGTATGAGTATTTAGGCCACCTTAAGGCCTCCGTCGTGGCTTACGACGACGACTGCTAGAACAAGGGCGGACAATTTATTGGCGGGTGTCTTATCCGATTCATTCAATTTTATTTCCAGTTTTTGACCGTGATATTCTTCAAACTTTGTGTTAGGTATATGAAACATATTAGGTATAAATTCTAAATGATCCTTGTGATTTTATTGAATAAAGAAATTTTGACTTTGACTTTATACTATACATAGCTATAAATCTCTATCAATAATACTTATACAACTAGGTATATGGATATCAATATTAAGTAATTGTTCATAGATCGAGCTGAGGGTAGAACACAGTTCAAACTCACTGACTGACTCCGGTCCCCCATGGCTTATCCCACTCGAAGTTAGTTTCATATTCATGACCGTCTGCCGACGCGACGAGCGGTATCACCATCATGTACCGTACTATGCTGTAATATCAATAATATTTATTATTATATTGATCTGCGATTGCCGATTTCTTGTAATGTTCTTTGCGATTAGCTTTTGTTTGATCGAGCTTAGCATGACGGAGCAGGTGGATTAGCGATCCTATCTTTTGATCGTACAAAGGCCTTCCCTAAATCTCAGATTCTAGAATACTTATAATGTAAGTAGGCAGCCTAACGTATTTGAGTCATGCTGTTTCGTAATTGCTACACTAACAAAGACTAATATTGTCATTGTTGTCTACGGCTGCTACCTCGCAGCTAGAATTTCGTATATTGACAAATTGACCTGAAGGAGTCTATTAATAAGACCCTGTTTTAAAATATGATCTTCAACTTTTTTCACCAAAGATTTCCAACACGTTCGTATTCTGTAACGTTCAACCTCCGATTCTTAGTAACTTTCACAAGTTAGTTGGTCTATCAAGGATAATTTGTGTAAAGGAGCAGGTAAGTATGCTGAAATACTGAGAAGAGGCACATTTCAAACTTCTGATACTTAAGTACTGATTTTTCTATCTACCATTCATACATAGAGTTATGATAACATAAGGGATGGTAGAGTGAATTAAAAAAACTAGAGACACGATATTAGAAATTAGCAATAAAATTGACCGTCCTGTTAAATAATATACGTTAGGTATCCTACAAATATGGAAAAGGCCCACAGGAAAGAGAAGACCGGGTAGACCTAATGCTAGATGGGTAGACGACATACATAAAACTACAAATACAACAAACTGGATAGATCTGGCTCAGGACTGAGACAATTGGAGAACACTGGAGGAGGCCTATACCCAAGAAGGGTCCTAACAAATTAATTTTTTTCTTAATACAGTTAAAAATGTCTATACTTTATAAAATAAGTTAGGAATAAAGGCTTTTTTATTTTTATTTATTTATTTTTATTTTATTTATATCCTACAAATAGTGATAGATTGTCGTCATGTGCGTATGTGTAGTGTAGGCAGGTACTAGGTAGTGTGTGTGACTAGGTTACATTATAAAACAAACAAGTGTGGAGTCGGCAGGTGCACGAGGAGCGAGGCCGGTTCGACGCGACGCTAATGAGATTGCCGAGATATCTATCCGCCACGCGCACGCGTGCTCCAACCGCTATTCACAATATTCACTGAATTCACTTCCAATGGACTGAAGACTGAAGAATTCTTTGAATAGACCTGAAAAAAAAGGAATCTACGATGATTGACTGCATTTTTAAGTAGTGCATGTGTGTCAGATTTTTTATGAATTATTCCTGCAGGGGTATGCCAATCAAAGTTAAACTGCAAAGTTGAACTGCAAAGTTTTAAATCATGGTCAGTTCATACTAACTCATAGTTATTCTGTGACTAAATAGTGACATTATGACGTCACTTGATGTGTTTTCGCGCATATTTTGCTGTCAAGTGTCTAAAAAGAATGATCACGTGGTACAACATTGTACCACGTGAGCTGAAGAAATTACACTGGGCAGTGAAATATAACTTGACAGCAAAAGATTGGCATACGGGGGCTGTGCTCTCACATATTACAAAATACAACCTTCTATGGCATAATGGAAGTAAAACACACAAGGATGGACTACATGGCTAACCATCAGCTCTCTGCTCAATTTTGGTTGATCACAGGGACTCTTACTCTGTGTAAAGATTTGAATCAATATTCTATCCAGTTTCACAATTTTACCTAATGAGTTATATCTCATCGAGTTGCAAATAGATGCAGTTTACGAGTAGCTGGCAGTGCTCGGGTGCGCAACTCTTACGGATGCATAATGCATGACCTGCCTCAATAATGATTAAACTGGAGTTTACATTCAGTTTTACTCTAGCTGCGGCTTCTTACTTTGGATGCACATGTTTTACACACTGGATGCATGTTAGACATAATATTTCTACTGAGTTCTCTAACAATAAGACTCTAGTGATATGAAACTATGCCCCAAATTGGGCACTGACCGTAACGGATTTCGATCAATGACCAACGCTAACCAAACTAACGCTGTAATCGAAATGGTTTTTTTTTCATTGTTAGACAGTCAAAATACCATTTGAATGATGGGTTAGATGTACCCGTAATTGACCGTTGGTTCTGTCGTATGTCGTAAATCATATGGAGTTAATTCGATTAATATATCAAAAATAGGACGCTTTCTCCGTGAGGTTGTAGTGCCAAAGTTGTGATGACTAAACTAAAGTTCAGAGTTCAGCCGGTCGCTATCACACAAGGAGATCACGAGGCGTGGCGGGTCGTGGGAACTAGCGGGTTCGATTCCAGCTCGTGAAAGTGCATACCTTTTTCGGAGGCAATTATTGTTTAATAGGCTCCTTTTTTGGGTTCGGACATGGCGGAGTTTATTTAATTGATTTGATTCAAACACCGCGGTATTATTATCGCCAAGTTATCACTTGCCACCCTTTAGTCTTTAACGTCTCTGTGCTATGGGTCTTGACCCCACAGTCTGTTTCGTGCAAGAGAAATGAAAAGACAGAATTTAATCAGTTTATTTCGGGATTTTACATCTCTTAACTTAGTCGCTATTTATAAATTGCTAGAGAAAAGATTATAGATAGCTAATAACGAGCCAAATCGTTCAAATATCGAGTTACTGTGCTGCTCGTAAATCCATCAGCGTCTACTGGTGCACTTTCTTCCAATTAGAGCAGCTAGATGGCTTCCAATCACGATGAGTGGTGCCATCTGATATTCCTGGAAGTTAGAACAGTGTTGATGTTTGTTTGAATTCACGACGGCTTCCTACTACGACGAGATCTGAACAGCTGCGTCGGTCGCTGCTGAGAGGTGAGAGAGCAAAGTTTTTCAAAAATATGGGTTTTTTTTGGTTTTCTATTTTAGTTATTCTGGTATTAGTGTACAAAAAGCCTATCCCGTAAAGAGGGTAGAAATCCGTTTATTGCCCAATTTCCAAAATTAGGTCGTAGCAACCCGGATTCTCTTTACCTATTTCGAATCTTTGCTACGATACAAGATGAAAAAAAAGAAACGTAAATTTTATCATGAAGATGTTTCTCGACACAAAAACAAAGCTCCGAACTATGTAATTTTTCTTAGTTTGATAAAAACTTCTCAATTATCTCGGTTATCCAACGGAATGCGCGTGCGCGTATCATTAACTCATAGATTGATCGCTTATGTGCATGCGTGGAATAAATCTGGTTGATGTGGCTTTATCAACGAGCAATGGTTGTAGCGCGATGTTTTTACATGCAATAACAATAGTACTACATTATATCCTGAAAGATGACCACCGTACTGTCTGGGAGGCTACTCACGGACATTCCGGTGGTCCGCTGGACCATCACTAGTGTACGGGTTGTCGGATTGGTTGGTACGTTGCGATGCCATGGAGTGGCATTCACTCTCAATCCAATATCCAATCCGATGACGCATATTCTGTGGTGGTCTAGGTGTAGTGACCGGCATGGGAAAAGGAAGGGAAAGTACACGTCATATTCCCCAATTTAGAGTTATTGATACGATACTTTGTGCAGATTATACACAATAATACACGAAGCTAGGCTTCAAAGAATTCAACTTTTACCGGCCACTTAGTACCTGCATTATTGTCTAATAGAAACAAAATTATATTGATATCTGATCTGCTAAAATATTGAAATTGTGTAATATTTTTTTTATTTATTTACTCTTACAAATTATTTATAAAGATTAGCTTAAATATTGTACCCTAAAACCACAATAAGGTTTGTGTGGGTACTCACACTCGTCGTATTCGTATTTCGTAATTCGTATGACGGTATCGACGTCTCTCAGTTGGCTTGGCACAGGGTAATGCATGTTTATGAGACGACTTGGTGTAGTTGCTGGTTTTCTAGTCGCGTAGCACACATTCGCTCCTTCTGTTACTCGTATTTATAAGAAACGTTATTATGCATTTATCGCCTTTATTATTGGGATGGTAAGTGTATGTTTATTCCGAAATATGATAAGTTTACTTGTCCATTTACTTAGTAAAGATCAAAGAGTAAAATTTGCTCTTACTTGATTACTTGTGTCCGAAGTGGTTTTATCACAAACATCTTGCAAGCATCAATGAAACCACTCTCGCCTCTCGCTCAATTTTATTTACACTCTTACACTCTTTGACAAGCAAGCATACTTACGGCCCACCTGTTGGTAAGTGGTTATCGTAGCCTATAGACGCCTGCAATACCAGCCCCCGTATGCCAATCTTTTGCTGTCAAGTTATATTTCACTGCCCAGTGTAATTTCTTCAGGTACAAAATTGTACCACGTGATCATTCTTTTTAGACACTTGACAGCAAAATATGCGCGAAAACAAATCAAATGACGTCATAATGTCACTATTTAGTCACAGAATAACTATGAGTTATTATGAACTGACCATGATTTAAAACTTTGCAGTTCAACTTTGATTGGCATACCCCTGCGCATCTCACGCGCGTTGACGACCCATGAAGAATTTTAAAAAGCCCTCAATTTTTTTTAATTCTGCCATTAGACAAACTATGTCAAAAAGATCAAATTTTTATAAATTATCGAAGTGAACGCGGATTTGAAATATTTAGTAGATTATTACACAAGGGGCTGAACTATTAATTTACCCACGAATGCCGAATAAAGATAAATAAATAAATATTCATGGACTTTACACACAACGCCCTCTAGTCCCAAACTAAGCAAAGCTTGTGATATGGGAATTAGATGGCTGATAGAATACTAATATAATTTTTTTTTGTAAATATATACTTATTATACATAGTAACACCCAGACATAGAACAAACATCTATGTTTTCCACGCACAAATGTTTATTCTCGGTGGGGATCGAACCCGCGACCCACAGCACGGAAGGCAGAGCCATTACCGACTGAGATGTGACGCCTGTCTAAAGATATAGCGATACAATATTTTAATTCTAATAAGATCTCTCGCTAAATTCAGTACTTATTTCATAATCGAGAACTAGATTATGCGTTGCCATCTCCATAACAGAATATTCCGATTCCCAGGCATAACGTACCTGAGCGGGGAGAACTTCCTGGATGTACTGGACAACGGCGCGGAGCTGTGTCAGCTGGCAGCACTCATTCACGACAAGGCGCGAGAGGCGCTCGACTCGGGCTTGATCGTTGGGGTAACATCCTCCGCTTCAAACTGTTAACTGCAGTGTTTTTACTCATGTGTGCATCTCAAATATCCATATTTCATACACTATCGCATCGCAATCAAAATCTGGCTTTCTAGATAAGTACCTATAGGTATTTCTGGCTTTACAATCTGCGTTATCATCGCTTTTGGTTAGTGACATTTCCATGTGAGGGCTTTTGCACTTCGGAAGGCACGGTCAGCCCGGCTCTAGCTAGCCATTCCTCAGTTGTGAAGCCATGGGCATAGTTCTTGAGGCGGCTTTCGAGTTGCTAATGACGGAACTTTCAGTTCGTTCAATACTGAAGTATTGGATTAATGGAGTATTGAAGTAATGGATGCCCATCAATGTAGAGCTTTAAAGAATCCCGCATAAGTATAACAGTTCGAAGCTATTCGGTAATGGAAAGTGGATGGTGTGTTGCAGCCGGTGCCGCAGATCCGCGGGCGCTGCTGGCAGCGCGCGGCGCGGCGCAGCTTCTTCTCCCGCGACAACACGGAGAACTTCATCACCTTCTGTCGCGAGCTCGGCGTGCACGAGAACCTGCTCTTTGAGAGCGATGATTTGGGTAAGCTAATCTGAGCTAATCAAAGTCATACTTCATACTTCAATAGGGAGGTATGAAGACTGTAACCATACCCAGCCCCACGTATAGGCATCTCTACCTATGACTAAAGGATATTTATCATAGTTCGTCCCACAGAACAGCAGATCTATGATGAAAAACAGGGGCGGTATACTTAATTCACCTGGGGTAATTCACCCGGGTGCACAGAGTTTTTCACCCTAAGTCACAGTAATTTTTATCTTGGGCAAAGAAATCTTAAAAAAAATTTTTTTCGCACTATGTTCAGATTCAATATTTCGCACTTGTAAATAACAAACCTTTATCTCCTTGATTTACCTACCAATTTTCTTGTGAGTCACTCGAAATAACGGATATATAGCTAGGTATAAAGATGAACGTTGGTTCCAGTGTTGCACAACCAGCCCCGGCAGGTGATCCTGTGCCTGCTGGAAGTGGCGCGGCTGGCCACCAAGTTCGACGTGGAGCCCCCCGGCCTGGTGCAGCTCGAGAAGGAGATCGCCATGGAGGAGCGCGACTCGGGCCTCGAGTCCTCCATGTCCGGACCCTGGCAGTTCAGGGATAACACGCCGCCGAAAGACTTGTGAGTCTTCTGTTTCAAGTGAGGCGTTACACATTCATTGTCCAGTGCACTTATATGAGAGTTCGCTGAACTGACTCTGGAAAACAAAGGTTCTCGAATGGCGAGCGAGAATATGAAGAAGAAGTGTAGGACGGTCAACCCGATGGACCGACGACATTGTAAAGACCGCGGGAAGAGTATGGATGGAGAAGACTCAAAATCTTTATTTCTGGAAATCGTCCCCTGTAGAGGCCATGTCCAGCAGTAGACTTGTATACATGATGATAGATAGGTTAGGTGCTGCTTTATACGTTTTGGTCCTAAAATATTAATTTGTTTCAGGTCTTCCATTGAGCCGCCTCCGACTACACCAGATCAAACGGACTGTAAGCATAACATTTTACATTTCACATAAGTTCGATAACGGATCTGTCTGTCTTACTTCGATCTAACTACATAATTTATAAGTTAAAAAACTGGAAAAACCGACTTCAATTCGACTACCAGCTTCATCATCATCTGATGATGATGATGATGATGACAGTTCATTGGGAATGTTCTAGTCAAGTCACTATAAACACCACATAAAAGTCACAGGAAAGCAAAATACGCAATTTCGTGCACGTGGTTGGTGTTGATTCTTTAGAGGAACTACTGGTGGGTTTTTGCTTTTCTCCAATTAAATGCGGTTTGAATGTACAAACTAGGTTTATTGACAAATTTAGAAAAATGTAAAAATTTTGGTGTGCACCACAAAGAGTCATCGTTGCTAGCAGTAAAATGGTAGGCACTACGCCGCAACTTGGCATATTGCATCGTTGCTAGCAGTAAAATGGTAGGCGCTACGCCGCAACTTGGCATATTTTTCAGTTATTTCTATTTATAACCCAAACTACTGAACCGATTTAGATGAAAATTAAATGGGACCAATCTGGAAGTATATCCTTTCAGATAAAAAAAGAAGTTTTGAAATCGGTTCATAAATGACGGAGTTCTGAGGTAACAAACATTAAAAAAAATTAAAAAAAATTAAAAAAAAAACAAAAATAAAAACATACAACCGAATTGAGAACCTCCTCCTTTTTTGAAGTCGGTTAAAAATACAGAATCAGCAGACGACCCGCTGAACAACACGGCAGTGCATATTGACCCAACTATATCTGGTGGGCTGTTCTGATTCATTCGGAAAGACTTTTCGACTCGAAATCCCTTTCGAAAGATTCCGATATCGGTCCGAATGACATAGAATAAGCCCTCCAGGGTACAGTATACGACCACGATCTTCATGAAGCTTTAAAAAATGTCCTATATTTGTTCCAGCAGGTCAAGTGTGTGTGGCGGACAACACGGACGCGGAGAGCACCAAGTCGGAGGGCACGGTGGCCTCCACGGACTCGGATGTGCCGCTCAAACCCACCAATGAGCTCGATAAGAGGGTGAGATTATCAACACACAAACATTTCACTCCTTTTCTTACCTATACCTGCTAAAATATAATTGTTCTCATATTTCGGTCACGGAAATCTTAAAATTATCGAACATACAGATTTTGCAGTTCTCATTATTTCGAACTAAATTGAAATTGGTCTCAGAATTCGAATTAAGTTTTGAGAATTTTTCATCGTCGAAAGAAACAGCACAGATTTTAGAGCTGTAGGTAATATTTCGAACTAAATTAAAATTGAACTAAAAACTTTCAAAATCATTTACTTAAGTAGGTATTAGAATTTTTTTTATCAATTAGGTAATTACTTGATCTTGAACTTTCTTAAATAAAAGCAAACCAGCCAGTGAATGATTTTGAGCTATTCGAAACTAAGAGCTAAATAAGTGATATCTATGGTTTCCAGGTGCAGTTAGTGACGCGTCTAATGGAGCGCAGCTGCAGCTGCAGCTCGGGCAAGTGCTCCAAACTACTGAAGGTCAAGAAGGTCGGGGAAGGACGATACAACATCGCTGGACGAAATGTTTTTATCAGGGTAAGGAAACTTTGCCTATCAGTTTTACAACTATTGAGCGAGACTTGTGCATTCAATAGGGAAATGACTGCACTAGACCGGGCACTAAGTATACCTCAGGTCTCTGGTGTCTCAAGCAAGGGATATGTTTCAAGCCTCATCAAAACATGAAGATCTCGGACTCCTTTCGAAAACTGTAAACTTCTGTAGTGTCATTACACTACAGAAGTTTACAGTTTTCGAAATGTCATTACATATCTACCTAATGAAAAATAATACAGCCTCACTCACCAGGATGCTCATCTTGGCTTCTTCCAGCTGCTGAAAGGTCGTCACATGATGGTCCGCGTGGGCGGCGGCTGGGACACCCTGGAGCACTTCCTGTCGCGCCACGAGCCCTGCCAGGTGCGCCTCGTGACGCAGGGCCGCCGCCCCGCCATCACGCTCACCAGCGAGCGCGGGCCCGGCAGCCTCTCGCCCGCCAGCAGCAAAGCTTCCCTCACCCGCGAGCCCCGCGGCTCCATATCACCAGTAGACACCAAAGCTTCCACTAGCGGGAAAACCTCCCCGAACCCTCGCAGCGGCAAAACCTCCCCCCAAAGCGGCAAATCCTCCCCACCCATCAGCGGGAAAGCATCTCCGATTAGCGGAAAGACCTCTCCTCGCACCAACGGAATAAAAACCTCCACTCCCAAACCCAACAGAACCAGGGCTAGCCTCACCCTGCCGCTGCGGGCGGACTCGGCAGACCGCCAGAAATCACCCGCACTCCGCACTAGGAAGCAATCGGCACCCAGCTTTAGTACACCCAGCACGCCGGGCCGGTCCGTGAGGACGCCCCCTGTCGAGTACAACAAGTCTCTCACTTCGGCGTCGCTGGTCAACGGTCCGAAGAAGGCTAGGAGCATGAGTCTCGCTCTTCAGAAGGACGATCGTTCGGCTAAATTCTGCGGGACGGATCGCCTGAACCAAGTGGCGGCGGCGGCGGGGCGGAGCGTCAGCGCGGCCTCCACGCCGACCGAGGCCGCTGGCCGGAAAACTCGAAGCCAAAGTCTCGCCTCCACGCCGGTCCACGAGCCCAAGAAAATCCTGAACGGAATAAATGGCTACGCTAAAAAGACGAGAAGCATGAGCTTAGCGACCCCCGTAGATTTCAAACCGATGAACAAAAGCTCGTCCGTGACCATCTCCGGAGCCCTGACGCAAGCCGCGATCGAAGAGACCATAAGGATGTCGCTGGCCGCCACTATCGCTGACGAGCACTCATCCAAAAAGCCATTTTTGCACATCAAAGCCAAATATAGAAGTCCCCCGCCACGGGAGGTCCCTCCCAGATAATCCCCCTCCCATTCCACTAGCTTTACCTTCTGACGTTTCAAGTTAATTTAATTCGCGTTTTCTCAGCATTACTGAGATCTCTAGTAATCTCTTTAAGTAAGTTATGTAATTTAATTCACATTCATGCACTCCTGAGCGGGAGACTAGTCATAATGAATTTTAATCTAATGATAATTTTAATTGAATGATATTTTCCAATTGCAATATTAGTATTTCATTATTTTTTACGTGTGTTCGAGTAATATAAATAAATAACATAACATGCAACAGTCACATACATCTTAGCCGTGGCCTCACATTGTGGGTCAGAGATCAGAAGACTGCCACGGGAGTCAAACCCGCACCTCTTGATAGTCGTGACAGATTAGTAGCTTTCTACACCACAGAAGCGACTTTTTAAATGAATATGATCGGTACATTTCTCGTTGACAATAAGATTATGTAACTCATTTTAAGTTTTATTTAATTTTATAACCATTTCTAGTTTTAGATAGAATAGTGAACTACGTGGCCTCACACAAGGACCTCCTCGGTACAAATCGTTGTTAGGTTTCCCCAATAGTATATTTTCATACGAAATAGAGGGTGTTTTTGCACGACCATAGATTATACAAGCACTAATTAGATAGACATGTATACAGACAAACTATCCGATATTGAGGATTTAAGGCTGTGTTACTATTCATATCTGCCAAGTTAGTCGGCATAGTTTTCACTTTTATCGATTACTTCACTTCAATTTGAACTATTCTATAAGTTTTTCTATTCTATGAGTAGGTATTTCGAATATTATCCAGTCTCTCGTATTCTCGAGATACGATCGACTTGGGTAACATTTTAACTATTTTAAATTTGAAAAGGGTCAATTCTGGCCCTGTTTTATTATTGGACTTAATTTAAGAGCATTAGTCACTTGATGTTATTGTAATGAATCTTCCACACTATAATCGAATTTTATCAAATTCTTGAGCTTAGCTATGTAATGGCAACACGATATTAGTACTGCCAGTTTACCTATCTGCAATATTGTGCCAACAGTTTTATTATGTATGGTTGATAATAAACTTTTTGATATTTAGTATTCTGGTTTTTTATTCTTAGACGCTTTCCTCGAAACACCAAAAGTAATCTAAAAGCAAGGGTAAAATAATTCGGTTCGCAAATAGTGCATAGTACAGCACGGTAGACGCTGTCTTAAAATGGTCTTCCTTCATTGTAAAATTAAGTATTGCAATGTACTTCGTATCGGCTTTTAGTAATCCAGCACCGGAGCACAACACACAATCACTGTATAATGTAAGTACCTACAATGGTCACTTTACCCTAGTTCTAACTACTTCCATCTTCAAGTTTAATTTTTTCATAAAAAATTTGATTTTTCTCCCTTCACTGTACCTGATGTCTATTTAGAAATATACCAATTTTTTGTATTAACGAGTTAATATTGTATTCCAGTGCCGTAAATCATCAAATGGACGTCTGGTGCCCGTGCCTGTGCCTGTGCGCGCCTCCGTCACTCCCAACAAGCGACGCTACACCTACTACAACAAAATGTATAAACCAATGTGCTACGCTCTTCCAAAACCGCTCTCTATATCGCTAGTATAAAATGAACTCATTTTTCTTTTTGTGATGAGCTGTCAATAGAACCTTGTCAAATCCACGATTCATACTTTTTTAAAATTCGAACAGAATTGTTTTTGAAATTAGAACTAAATTTTTCAATTCATGGTATGTTGATAAAATCTAGAAGTACTCGTATGTTGTCCACATTTAAACTTGTTCTCAAAATTCGAACTAAATTGTTCTTGTAATTATACTTTTACTATTTTTTCTGAAATAATTTTTCATGCGTATTGCTCAAATCGTGCTAAACCCACCTACCTGGCGGATAAAATGAAATTAGTCTTCAAAATGTGCCTTCGGAATGAAATAGGAATTTCACTATCTTTTATCTAGTCATGTGCTTTACAATACAGTACGCACAACGAATCTTTATCCCTCTGAAGTTAGGGTGCAACAAACGATTGCGCATGTACTGTTATGCGAAAAATTAGCTACTTCAAGAGGGACAAAGATCCGTTGTTGTATACCTTTAGAATATTGAAAACACTATTCCTACCTTTTTATATCCATACAAAAGTTATTTTGGTTTGATTAAAATTTTGTGTTGTGTGCGTGTGTGAGTGTAGACTATAGCCATAGTAATAAATATAAGGTAAGTACGTATAAGTAGATAATGTATGCAACATTTTGTAGTAAAATGTCTGTCGATACTATGATGACTAGAGAATTACCGAAATACTCTAAATAAATATTGTTTTATACAAATGATTGAGAGAATAAGCGGGTCTTAGAATAAGAATAAAATTCACAATTTTATCATTTTATTTATTTAAATACCTCACACGGTAATACAAAATAATAATAAGTATTTAAATAATGTATAAAATAGTAGGAATGAATGAATAAATGCCATTTTTACTTCATCAATAAAATATTGAATTTTTAATCTAGAGAGCATTGTGTTGTTATATTTCTAATTTCTGTTATTTGAAAGTGAAGTTTAAAATGTACTGAAGCTACTAAACTGTATGTTTGTTTGTCCTATTATCTACAAAGGCAATATTATAATGTTTAAGAATAAGTCAGTTCACAATAAACTATTCAAACATAACTGTTTATTTGTTTATAAAACTATTCTATGCGTGTTTTGTATTCCATTGTGTTTTAAATATACAATTATTTATATGCTGTGACGTTACAATTATATTACAATTTGTTTGATCGCTTTGAAATAAATATACGTCCTCAGTGGACATGCCCAGTGAGGCAATGCATTGTTATAGGCAGAGGTAACCGCTTAATATTAGGTGGGCCATCGGCTTGATACTTCAATCAGTTGTATAAAAAAAAACTAAATTTTGAGCCAATATTTTATCCGTTATTAATTTTTGAATCAATTTTATGATTTAAAATATTTGTCCATCATTTACAACACAATCGAATACCTACCCTAGCTACGATTACCGATTACAAATAATATTTCATTTTAATACATTTTGGTAGATTTGCAATGTGATTAATAATTTATTTGGCCGATTTAACTTACTGCTAAAATAAAACTTAACTATAAAATGTGGCGGTTAAAATCTAATCTAAAAGTTCACTACTGAATCGTTTTTAATAAAACGATATGTAGTAAATACATATCGTTCATAGATGTTGCTAAAAACGGTTTAAAAACGCTTCATCGTTGGGAGGCGCGAATATTTTTATCCGTGTTTTATAATCTCAAATGATCCCCGTTATAACAACTGCAAAAGTATTCGTAAGCTATTATCGCAATTTCAAGAAATATATTTAAAACGCGTAATATTATTAGAATGTAATTTACAAGGCCCCTTATTTTTATGAAGACAACTTGGATGACCTAAAGCTTAGTTTCAAACGCACTACTAAATAAAGCCAACATTCAAAATGGGCGTCATCAAACGTTATAGAAAGCTCTCGAGCTGATACTGTCATCCATTTTGTCTCCGCAAAAGTATAGCCATTATGTTTTAACGCGTCAATGTCATTCCATTATGCCTTTGAAACCTGCCATCATTCCCCACCCCCAAAGCTTTCAAGCTAGGACGATTTATTCATAATGTGTTTAATGTTTATTCGTTTTTTGTACCGAATTGGATCAAAGTGCGACGCGAAAACGCCAGGAAGCAGGCCGTAGTCTGTTGGCCGTCCTTCTAGGCTCTGGTCGCGTGGAACTGGCACATAGAATCACCTACCATATAAGACGATACTTTGTAGGATAGCGACACAGTACTATTGATCTTAATTCATCAAGTATGCCAACACCCACAAGAGTTTAAAATCAGACTAAAAAACATTTAGATTTACGAACGTTTTACAATAATACAAGAGCATACTAAGCCAACCCGCATTACAGGCGTGTCGCACGCTTCCTAACTCTTGTGTAGAGTGCTAAAGCACACAAACTTTGATTTAGATAAATCGTCTAAGCCTCGATTCCGTATGTGATATAGCCCCCCTACATGGTCCACTGCGCGTTGAAGGCGAGCCGTTACTTCTTCTTGCTCTTGCCGAGCGTCAGTGTATGGTGCGCCTGCGCAGCGTGGCTCTTGCGCCGGTTGAACTCGACGGTGTCGTCCTCCACCTTCTTGCGCAGCTCCTCGAGCCGCTTCTTCTCGTCCGTGTGGTCCTTCTTCAGCTTGTCGAACTTTGAGTGCAGCTGGGAATTCATTACATTCATATTTATCGAATACAACGTGATGATGGGTTCTACTCCGATGAAATACGATGAAGGTTTGTATCCTAATTTTTAGTTAGTTATCCGAAGTCATCGTATTTGTTTGTTATATTATAGTAGTAGTGCGATTTACATGACTAAAGTAGTTTTCAAACAAAACGAATAGATTTTTCAATAAAATCGAATGTATAGTATTGAGGTTACCTCTTTCTCAGCGTCCTTGAGTTCAGCCTCCTTCTCCTTGACTCGTTGGATGAACATCTGTCGCATCTCGTCCTCCTTGTGTTGCAGCTCGGCGAGGTGCGCGCTGCGCTTCTGCTCGAACGTCTGCTGGAAGGACACCTGCAAACCAACATCATATCTTAACTTTGGCTGCGGGGAAAATATTTTTCAATTTATGAGAATAAGTGTTGGAGCAAGTACTTTATACCTCTGAAGTGAGGTGCAACAAACGATTGCGCATGTCCGTTGTGCGGACAAACTCACTTACCTCCTATTTGACCCAAAATGGGTTCTGCGCAGATACTTCAAAGGGACAAAGATCCGTTATGATTAACTAGCAGTTACCCGCGACTTCGTACGCGTCTACAGTTTCCGTGTACATTATATTATCTGTGCGTGTACCGAGCGGATACTTCTTTGAGAAACTTGACATTACACTTCATTACACCGAACTCGTACCTACTGGAATGTCAAACGCTAGTTGTTAGACCAAAGAGGTAGTACTACGCCCTGTCAAACTGACGTGACATGACATGACAATGAAATCCTCTTGCCAATTGGCGCTGCTAATCCTTTTCGTTCATTTTATCCTGTAGATCCTGTTAATTGACAGGCGTCACAGCTCAGTCGGTATAGCTCTGCCTTCCGTGCTGTGGGTCGTGGGTTCGATCCCCACCAAGAACAAACATTTGTGTGTGGCAAACATAGATGTTTGTTCTATGTCTGGGTGTTACTATGTATTATAAGTATGTATTTACAAAAAAAAGTATATAAGTATTGTATCAGCATCTAGTTCCCATATTACAAGCTTTGCTTAGTTTGGGACTAGAGGGCGTCGTGTGAAATGTCCATGAATATTTTTTTTTATTTATTTATTTTAATTATTCGGGATAAAAAGTAGCCTATATGTCAATCCAGGTTACGAGCTACATATGTGCCAAGTTTCATCCAAGTTGGTTCAGTGGTTTTAACGTGATTGAAACACAAACATCTAAACTTTCGCATTTATAATATTAGTAGGATGATTATTATCAGTAAATTTTTATGTTTTTTTTTACTATCTAGTGCACATTAATTACTTTCTAACGAATGTACCCGAATATGATTAGAATGTAGCCACAACGTGAACTAAATGTTAGTGTGTGTGTGTGTGTGTGTACCGGCTTGTTGTCGGCGTCGACGTCGCTGAAGCCCATCTGCTGCAGCCTGCGGCGGCGGTACAGCTCGTAGTGTCGCGCGTGCGTCTTCTCGCGCATGTCCTCCATGTTGGTGCGGATCAGCATCTCGCGCAGCTTCACGAAGTCGCAGTGCGACTCGTTCTCCACTGCACACAACAAACACATCACTACACAGCCAGACTGCTTTACAACCTATTAAACTAACTATTTGAGTACAAACTACTTACAATTGTATGCATGGCTGAATTTTCACTAATTATTTTACTTAATTCGTTCATTTTTGTGCAATTTACCTACATCCCTTGATGTTGAATCAGCAAATGCAGAAACAGAGGAAACTTTAAGGTCGGCTGTCGTGTGTGGTGTCGCTACATCGGCGCACTTTGATTAAGATAAATGTAATTAGTTGATGTAATATAACATACCCTGCACCGTCCCCCACGGGTACTGGCGCGCGCGCACCGTCTTGTTGCCGATCTTGACGAAGTCCGTGCTGCCGACGACAGCGAAGGGAATGTGCGAGTTCATGGAGCCGTTCACCTCCGACACGGACTCGTCGTCCACCGGGAACTGGTAGATCTCCACACCGTTGGATTGCAGCTCGTGGATTATTTTAGACTGGAATATAAATAAATATTATAGTGTTTCAAATGAAAGTTGTGAGCGCCAGATGTACGATAAATGACCCGGTTTTTTCATTAATAAAGGTTTCAAATTCGGTTGTGTTATAATTAATTTTTCCGTTTGAACTTCTTCCAAAGAACATTTTGAATATAAAAACAAATAACCCATCACAACGCACGAAACCTGTGCCTTTAGCAACACGACCGAGAACGTCACTTGTAAGGCATTGCACAGATGAACTTTTTCATAAAAAGGTCTACCTACTCGATTATTCTGCCCACAAACTAGTTGGCAAGTGTTTGTAACTAGTTACCTTCAGTCTTGTACAGAGTCCTCAACAAGAACCAGTTTAGTATAATGTGTGGAGTGTACCTTGAATTTCTGCAGTTCTGTTTTGGAAATGGTGTCCGCCTTAGCGATGATTGGGATGATGTTGACCTTCGTGTCCAGCTTCTTCATGCAGACCAGATCTATGGACTTCAGCCCGTGTCCTGGAATATACAACAAAACCATGAAGCTACTCATCATCATTATCCACAGCCAGACTTCACCCACTGCTGGGTGCAGCTACTACCTAATATTAAATAAATAGTTGTTTCATTCTTAGGGTGGCTTGCACCAGAATCGCTAAACGCGTTTAACTCTTAAATAGTATTTAGCGAGTTATCAAGTCATACAAATACGTCAGATTTAAATCGATTTAGCTGTTAAATACGTTTAGTGATTCTGGTGCAAGACGCCCTTACAGTGGTCTACTGTTACCAATGTTATAAAGGGGTAAAGTAATGTTCCTAGCTGTTTGTATATAGGGGTAATCTTTGAAGATACTGAACCCATTCTAAAAATTCTAATAGATAACTATACTAACATTATTTCTAAGTGCTATAAGCTATATTTTATTGTGATAAAAATTTGTTTTTAGTGCGTAGTCTCAATATTTGTAAATCAAGTCAAAGAAACGCGTACAAAGTTGCGGGCAGGCTCATCTTGTACATATAATAAGTAGGTAAGGTACAACAAGGTACAGTCAATAATTAGATAAACAATACACGTCCATGTGTGAGCGTGCAGTGTAGACACAGTGCGTCAGTCAACAAGCACTTGTGCCTGTTTACTTATCGTAATATAAGCGACTCACCGCCGGCATTCCAAACAATGCTGATCATCTTCGTCCAAGTGATCATCCGATACAAATGTATTACAAACTCGAATTAATTTCATCTTGAGCAAGGATTTCGGAGCAACCAAGTGTTTTTATTATAAGGAAGCATATGCTCCGCCTGATGTTAGCAGTTAGCTCTGCCTAGCTTTTTGTAACGGTGGGTTGCAGCTGTAATTGCGGCTCCAGACACATATAGGATGCGAGCTTTCATAACTCTAAACCAAAATGCTTTTATTCAATAAAACCTCACTGATACTTAGAATCGTCATAAAGTAACTATATAGTATAGTACTATTAGTAGTATGCCTGGATTAGATCTAATTGTCTCGCGTCGATCTGCGTTCCGGCATACCAAAGGTTAAATCAGAAGCAAAACTTGTACAAATCTCAATAATGTAAGATAAAACTACTTTTTTTTCATCCGTTTGTGTAACAGAAAAAGAGACATATAGTTTTGGAATGGCAACCAACTTTTACCAGCTAAATACTATAGCACTACTATTTTTAATCGACATGCAAATTGGAACAATAAACCCAAATCTACATAATCGAGGAGCCGTTATCGGAACTCCACAACACCAGGGCGACATACATCGTCCTGATTACGTGATGGCCATGCAGAGTGTACTACACTATACCCGATGGAGTCAAGGACGCTTTCACGGCTCCTGGGCTCTGCTGCCCTGCTCCAAATACTAGTGAAAGTTATGTTCTCGATTTTTGGTAGCAAATAAACAATAGTAATCTTAGTATCTCATTGTAGTAAATGAAATTAAAGTTTCAGTTTTTGCATGTACGTTGCGTTTGTCGTTAGCAGTCATCGATGATAAGTTTGTTAAAATCTTTAACTGTGGGGTATTATAAAGTAGTTAGCTAATTAGTCTATGTCAGTAGATCAAACTGTCCTTGGCCAAAGCAGGCCAGTACCTACTAGAATAAGCCTTTCGATAATGATTGCTGGCGTAGAACGTGACACCACTATGCAGTGGACGAGGCTACACTTTAAAATATAAATAGTAACAGCAAGCAGATGCTGCCTCGCCATTAAGTCGTTACCATAACCTATAGAATGCTTCATTCATTCGTTCGTCCGTGTGAGTGGTGGGTGAACTATGGTTCTGGTGATGGAAGTTTTTAGACCGTCTTAAAACCTTCGTCGTGACTTAACGACTGCTAGAGCCGGGACCGATAGTTTAACGTGCCCTCCGAAGCACGGAAGCGCTCAGTTGTAAATGCTACTAGCGGTCATCCATCCAAATAGTGACAGTGCACAACGTCGCTTACTTAGATCATCGGTGAAGATTGACTAAAGAAAGCTACGCCATAAGCATTTCATATTTCTCATAAACTCCTAAAAAGAACACCCAGCCACAGCAATAAGATACATAGTTCTGATACTAGGTTTCTTTATGTAGTGCATGTGCAACACCAACAAATACATGGAAGAACTCACCCGTAGGACAGATGAAGTACAGACAGACATGGAGCCGGCTGTCATGATAGGCCGGCAGCGAGCGTTTAATCTTCAGCTCCTCCTGAAGGTACGCTTCGAACTGCGCGTCGATGTAGTCCACTACAGCTTTAAAGCTGTCTTCCTTGTTAACCTGGTCTCCATAACCCACTGTGTCGCAGATTGTCAGCTGGTGAACCAAAGATAAATGTAATAGGCTTACAACTGATACCTACTTTAAGTGATGCGGGATGAGATTTCGTAAGGAAGTTAGCAGAGGTACAATATCAGTCGTCGGTGGAGTTGGAATGAAAAATGATGATTCTAAAGGAAACAAGCAATTTAAATTGTCTCTTTAAAGAATTCAGTCGTTTCTTAAAAACATGTTCCAATACTAATTTGTAATGGATATTCTTTAGCATTTTATTTCAAGAAAATATTCACATTTCATTTAGCCCTTTGATAGAAAAGGTCAATTGAGTTAATACATACGTCTTCCATAATAAGGCTTGACCTAATTAGTTAAGTTTCCTTTTTTAATAGTGGGTCTACTCAAGTACTCAACCAAGTGTTGCTTCTAATGCCATCAAATGTAAAATGGTATAAAAACCATTAAAAAAAACAAAAGTACCTAAAAGTCAAGAGGTTTCAGTCAGATGAGGGTTGTAGTGTAGCACAGAATATCAATGTACTAACTTAGGTTGTAGTGCGGACTGGACTGTGTTGTGTCAGCTAGTAGCTACTGAATATTGCAGGAATCTGTTTACCTTCAAGCGGACATTGCTTTCCTGTAGCTCATAGGTGTGAGCCTTCAGTTTGACAGTGGGCAGGCTGTGCGGGCTCGGAGATGACTCGAAGTTGGTGTTGAACAGCGAGTCCATAAGAGTAGACTTGCCAAGCCCAGTTTCCCCTGCACAGAGCATTATGTTTTTAATTATACAAATTAACAGCGGATAATCAAGTAGCTGAATGGTAGTACAGGTAGGTGGTATTCATGTATGTATCCTGGATCAATGTACGCTTACGCAAGCGGGAGATTAGTGTTCCACTTGTGGGTGATTCATTGACTCACCGATACAAAGAATGTTGAAAACGAATCCATTCTGCACACTCTTGTTCACCAGCTGATCGGGCAGGCTGTCGAAGCCTACATGCCCAGATAGCTTTAGTGTACGCATCGAGGCTTCCAACTACAACAAGAAAACAGACGAGTCAGGCTGGGAACCGATCGCTCAGTCGTACAAAACTATAATGCTGGATTTCACGTAATTA
Source organism: Gandaritis pyraliata (assembly GCA_947859175.1). Lineage (NCBI taxonomy): Eukaryota > Metazoa > Arthropoda > Insecta > Lepidoptera > Geometridae > Gandaritis > Gandaritis pyraliata. Next base: position 8,996,695 of record OX401869.1, on the reverse strand, counting down.
GGCACGCGCCAACGATGTTTACTGTTTATATTCACGAACCGGTGCGCGAGGAATGCTCTATTTATGTTGTATCGTTATTCACTCCAATTAGACAGTTTTACAATGAATTACCAATCGACCGACGGAACAACGCCCTCGTAATAAGAAAACACACGGCCGATGGTAGTAAACAATTTAGAGTACGCGAAATGTAGCAAACTCTGTAATTCCCGTAGAAGACTTCCAAAACCGTGCTAGCTACATTTATATTCATGATAAAATACTACGAAACTCACTTTCGGGACCTCTACGTCAATCGCCGCCATGTTTACTTTTTTGACTGATTGAAGATTGAAAAAAAAAAGCAGAACAAAACCAAAAGCAAACAAGCGAGAAGCTACTTCCGGCTGAGTGTCTAACTTCGTACCTCACTGATACCAACCTCGAATAAATATAAAATAAGTTACGCGTTAAAAGTTAAGTATTTGCTTTGATATATTTAGTTATCTAGAGTGGCATTTCTAGACAAAGAATATAATTCTAATTCTAATACATGCAAAATAAAATAAAATAAATGTTGTCCAACCCTACAAGTTTTTATTGTTTTACGAAAAAACAAAAAAGTTTTATTTGTTATGTTGTCCGTAGTGAGCCTATCCATCCGTCAGCTGTAAAATGTTGCCATTTGTAAAATGTTTTTGACAATACTTTGAAAATTTTGGGGTTCCGTTCCGAGTTTGAGCTTGAACATTTTGAACCCATCACTAACAGCAAGGAGCCTCATCGCTCAATTGCTTCTGTACTTTTGGTTGTGAGTGGGCTATTTTATTATGTAGGTCTCAGTTTCATTCATTCTCAAATAATAAAATGAATGTGGAACGTGGATCGAGTTCAAGAGTCTCACTAGGGCTCAAGCATAGATTTGAGTAGAGATTTTCATACAAAAATCTGATACTTCAAATTCAAATTCAAATTGTTTATTTAACATAGACATTACCATTACAGAGATCCAAGGCGATAACGCTATTACATATTTAAATCTAGAAAACTGTACATCGGTATTATACCTACTTACTATATAGTCTTGAGTCTGGATCAGCGTTTGAGTATAAATGCGAATACGGGCCTAACGCCCGTAGCACATCTCCGCGCGTTATTGGAGTAGCAAGTCCGCGAAATTCATTCCGCCGCGATCAAGTGTAGTTGTGTTAGCGGTATCGTGGGAGCGGAACGTTACGTCCAACACGTTTGAAGTCAACGCGGCTCCGCTACTAAATGGCGGCTGGAGCGCGGAGGTGTGACCGGGGCGTCGGAGCAGATCGCCGAATCCGCGCGGGGAAAGAGATAGAATTATAGTCAAATCTATACGTTAGAACAGGCAGTCACGCTAGTGTTCGGCTTCTCATATAATACGGACAAGACATGGCGAATTTATAGCGGGTCCGCTGTTATGATATCGCGGCGGTAGTGTGGTAAGGGCGTAAGTGCTCTCAACTCACCTAGAGTTGGAAACATTTTATTTCATTCAAAGGCCCCAAACTTGATCTGTAACTTAAGTTACGGATTGTGTCTTCAAAAGACAAAATTAAATGTTTAAACTGAATTTACCTCCATCACTATCAGTAAGCAAATAAAGATGCGCTCGGAACAAAAATCTATAAACAATAGAATAGAAGATTTTGGTAGTTTTTTGATATTCAAGTTATGGCAGCACCGATAAAAATTCAAAATGGCAGAATGCGACTTTAGTGTTATCATGTGAGATGAGAAAATAAATGTTTTCTTGATTTCCATGGTCGCGAGTGGATTATAAAATTGTGTATCAGTGAAAAGTGACAAATTTAACCATGGCGGACCTAAAATCGCCGCCGTACAGTGACATCAAGAGACCTGAAGAAGTGGTCAGGATGACTACGAACGATAGCCTGAAATTCGCAGTTCTTATCGGGCTGATTGAAGTGGGACAGGTGACCAACAAGGAGCTCGTGAACACCGTCTTGCATCTGGTAAGTCATCACCTCGATATGGTGCTAATCACTGAAAACAAAAGTTTCATGCCTTTCCAATAGGATTCGTCTTGGACAGGTTATTTGTATGCTTATTTAAAGGACAAGCGTGCACTTAGTATTACAGGTAACTAAACAGAGGTACGTCATTATTATTGATGCATATGAAGCGGTGTGGAGTGCAGGTACACCTCGGTATTTTCATTGTTTTTATCGATCGGGGAGGTCATGCGCCGCGCGTCCAAGTCGGCCGGTGATCGCGCTAGCTTGTTTGTTTTGATGTTGTAATGCGCTGATAGGTTTTTCTCGAGCAACCGATGATCGCCTCTTTATAACACCACCTTATAGTTTTTCCATGAAGATCCTAGGTAGGTAGGTAGTAGGTACGCTGGGTCCATAATATAGGTACTAAACACGAAAATCTGAATGCAATATTGACGCGAGTGTCCGTGTTGTCGTTGTTTGTACCAACAAACATTTCGATGCTAATTGATGCATGCAATAATGACGTGGTTTCACCGCTACCGGTATTTTTTTTAGTCAATGGCTACCTACATAGTACCTACCTACCTATTCGTAGGCAGGAACGGGCGTCTGCTTTCTCAGGTAGATATGATTGGACGAAAGTTCAGCGCATCAGCATCACTGTGACCACCAATAGAACCTACCTTTAACTAGAACTTTAAGAACTTTAAAGTTCGACCAAACTGAATAGCAAGGAAGTCGAATCTAAATGATGCTTGTGATTTCATTGAATAAAGAAATTATGACTAACGAGATGGAAAAAAAATTCAATCATCAGAATATCATAATACCGAATCTTCGATGGCAAAACTTCCAGAGATAGGTATCTAGGCCCTACTTACCTGCCCCCGAACATAAACAGAAGCTGAACAGTTCACCAAACTGTCCCGCCTAGCGTAGCCCCTGCCCCTGCTCAGCCCCTCTAAAGAAGCTTCGACATCGTTTGACGAGGAGCCCTGAGTATAGATGCAGGATAATTTTAGATTATCTAGCCTAGTTCATTAATGATAGTCATTTCCAATCCGGAATGATTATCTCAACGTGGTTTCTACCCATAACAGGATAACGGAGAAGGGCCTAGTCACAAGACAAACAAACAATTTCCTCTAATAAAACACGCAAGGGTGGTTTAGAGGTGGGGGGTTTGTCATGGGCCATTGATGTAGGCAGGGATGTCGTAACTAACTTGCTCTCCCGATCTTTACTCAGTCGTACATAGGCTGGTAAGGTGCCTCATGTGTCTATCACGAGAAGTGAGGTCCAGGTATCTTTGATCACATTATCGTCTTCTTTTTTCTCTCGGTGGGAAAATATGCATTTTGATCCGAGCTGAAAGAGCACCTTAGCTTATCCAAAGTATCTTGAGCCATGGAACGGAAAAAGTGTATGCAAAATTCAATTAGAGATATGGTGGGTCTGTAAGACCCCAACATCGGTGGTGTTCTATCTTGATCGCAATCTCGTCTTTCGATCCTAAGGCTTTTCGGTTCCGATCGGTTGGAAAGGCAGGGTTCTCAAACGGCGAACGAAATGCTGCGGCGTACTCGTAGTCAGATCCGCACGCATTGACCATGGACTGCGTGACCGCATATAACCTACAGAGGTCTTTGGCGTTCAGCTAGCCCGGGAAAATGCTCAGAATACACAATTTTACAAGGAAACCATATTATAGGCAGTTTCAGGCAGCAATAAAATTTTACCGATAACTGCCGATAAGCATTAATCATTGAATTTTTATCAAATTAGTTATAGCTTATCTTCAAACTGGTCTTGTAAATAACCGGTAATGTAAAGCTACAAGGTACCATTCTAGGTAATATGTTCCCATAATATGAGAGAAGAGCACTGTTAGTGATGATGAATTCTGAGACTAGGGTCTTGGGTTCTACGTAGTTTTCTATTGGAAAATTATGTGAGTAGTGCTAGTGCTCTTGTACGACCGAGCGGTGAAGAAAAGCATCGAAAGAGTAAGTCCTGAACAAGCCTACTCCATCTAAAATTCTGCATCAGGCTCTACAACTCCATTACGTTGAGAAACAGCTCCTTGACGCTGTTATGTCACCTACAATAGTTGGGCTGCGTCTATAACCCACTGTAAGTTCAGATTCAAACCTAGCGTTCGAACAAAAAACCAGTCAATTCTAACGAGGGAGCCAAGTGCACCCACGCAGAGTAAAGCCTCGTTTCCATTGGAAGTTCTGGCATAAAGTCACGTTTGCGACCAAGTAACAAACATTGGAAAGGAATATATTATTATTATATTTATTTCCTTAAATTTCATTCGAAAGAGCGTTTTGTATCTTCTGTAGCTAATGATTAGGTAAAAAGTCCCAATTCCCTTTACTTAGTAGGTATTAGAATAGTACGTTTCCCTCGAAACGTCTTTTTCCACAATACGATAACAAAAATAGCAAAACATTCAACACACCACTGAATACGAAGGGAAGGATGGATGAGTTCCCACGCATTGTTTGCGCAAAAAGTATCCAACCTACTGCCAGTACCGGGTTTTCATAAACAACTTTAGACGTACGCACTTTATGCTTTCATATGAAATATGGCTACAGCTACCTCTCTTCTCTAGGCGATTCCGTGATTACTAGGACGATCTGTTTGATTGCCAGATCTCTATCAGACGGAAAATTTGCTCATTCGCTACAACCACAGCTCAAGGCATTTCCTACCTAATCCTATTGATTCCTAATCCTAGAAAGGATTAATTCCTTTACTACCTACACCAGGACTTACTTCCTATGTTCTGGTTTGTATATTCGACCCATTCGTATAACTGGAGGACTGCAACCTACTTGTCAGTCCCCGTCTATTTAATTGTTCATTTACCATCAGCCGATCACCATCCACTTATTTCTGTCTTAAATTGTCACAAGATGTTGCGAAACTTATTGAACTACAGAATCTGCTGAAATGAATAGCGCCAGTCGCCCGGCAGAGCTAGTCTGATTGTTTTGCCACTTGCGACCATCAGCGGCATTGACGACTGAAACTTTCATGTTTGCTAAATAATTGGTCGGCCACGACCTTCAGATCGATTAGTGCTTGCATGGTGGAACTAGTGAGTTCATGGCGTACTTTATGTGAGAATATTCTCATCATTCTGGTGTCCTCATACTGTTTTCTAGTGTAGATAGATAGATAATTCTTTATTGTACACAAGGAATAGATACATACAAATCTTAAAAAAATAACTTATCATAGTACAATGGGCGAACTTATCGCTGATAGCGATTTCTTCAAGGCGTACAGTACCTACAATCGTTTTCAAAAAATCTTTTTCTGTTAATAATTCACTGCACCCTATTCATTGTAAAATTATAGGTTCAAAGAAGCGTGATGTGATCATTACCAGCCATTATTTCTAAGCAACAAACCCGTGACCACAACCTTGCACCAGCGAGCCGACTCCTCGATCGATGAGCCCATTGAGACGTTATCGAACCGGTTCGGTTTTTGCCGGAACCTGGTGGATAGGATGGAAGATAGACGGGTAATGTACGGGGAAACATGTATATCAGGGCTGGGTTAGGAATTTGTTTCAATCGGTCTGGTACCTACTCTTTCAAAGCTGAGTGTTGATCAATACTATCATACATGTTACCTACATTTCCTACCTAATATTGATTGAGTTTTAAATATACCTAAGGTAGGAACTAGGTGTCGTGTTTGTTTACTCATTAGTCCGTGTACATGAATTACCTAATACTATGTAGGTTCGTTCATAGAGTCACAAATAAATTTAATTAGGTGAATAACTAATCAATAATGGTTAGTAGCTGTTATCTCTAGATGCATCTCTACTTTACGCACGATTGAATAGAGAATGAACAGCTCCGTAAATCATCAAATAACCTTTAATAATAACTTCACAAAGAAAATACGAAATACTTGTTTGGAACTTTCCAGTAGCTTACAGATAAGTCTAACCATTCATGAAATTTGGAGGATTTTCCGAGAAAACTTGAGGATTTTGTTAGGGATTTGAATCTCGCCTCCGTTACAGCCACTCTCTGAAAGCAGGCAATGAATTTATGTACCGTTCAACAATACGGGTAAAATAATAAATCAAATGTTCAGACCTTAAATAAATCGAGAGGGCTGATCTTCAGCAAAATCGGGCGCTAAGATTCGCCCACGCAATTTTTCCGAATACCTATTTTAGCTCAAACGAAAAGCAATGAGGAAGATGAGCGTATTTTTTTTTTAATGTAGATCGATAGATTTTTACGTCCAAAACACAACAGTGAAAGAATTTTGGCGATAGCTCAAAAACTGAATTTTCTACGATTTTTTAAAGTTTGGATTTTCAAAATGTGTTTTGAGCCCGGCGATTTCGCGTGTGACGTCAGCCGGTCCGACCGCTCACCCGCGCTTTCTAAGCGTTTTCTGCCTTTACGTTTCTATTTATATTTCTGAAAAATTGGGAGAAAAGTACCAATATTTTTATGTAATATTGTGCCTTTAAGTCCTAAGGACACGTTTAACGCTTCAGATAAACTTTTTAACCACCGACTGAAGAAAAAAGGTGTTCTAAGTTTGAGGCTTTTTTGTGTCTATGTGTCTGTACCTTTCAAGGCTCGTAGCTCCAAAAAATCACTCGTAATTTTTTTATAACTATTCTTGAAATGGAAAGCAGATAAATCTGGCATAGTTCTAAGCCAAGTTTGGTAGAAATCGGTGCAGCGGTTTCCAAGTTATGAGGTTGTTTATCAGCCCTCGACACGCATTTTGAAGGGTTCTCAGGCATATATTGATTGCAGTTTGAAACATTTGGTTCTTATACCAGTATAACGTGAGCTACTATTTCTTAGTGTTTCATTGATTTTGTATATCAGGTATGACTGGTAATGAGCAAGATTGTGTTATCGACGTGATTAGCAATGTTTTTAACCCCCGACGCAAAAACGATGGGGTGGTAAAGTTTGACGTGTGTGTGTGTCAGTGCGTTTGCGTGTGTCTGTGCGTGTATGTGTGTGTGTGTCTGTCGAATGCGCGCGTTGGTGCGCGTGCGGATGCGGATGGTAGTAGTCTAAGTCACATTGTCTACTAAGGACGTGCCTAGTGAGACATTGTACTGTCAAGTACAATGCCTCACTAGGCACGTCCTTAGTAGACAATGTGACTCGCTAAGAAGAAGAAGAATGTGACTTACACTAGGACGTGCCTAGTGAGACATTGTACTGTCAAGTACAATGTCTCACTAGGCACGTCCTAAGTAGACAATGCCTACACATACATATAGTGCAATGCCTCACTAGGCACGTCCTTAGTTACGAAGGACATTGTACAGTAGGTACAATGCTTCACTAGGCACGTCCTTAAGCAATGCATTGCTAATGCCTCACTAGGCACGTCCTTAGTTACGAAGGACATTGTACAGTAGGTACAATGCCTCACTAGGCACGTCCTTAAGCAATGCATTGCTAATGCCTCACTAGGCACGTCCTTAGTTACGAAGGACATTGTACAGTAGGTACAATGCCTCACTAGGCACGTCCTTAGTTACGAAGGACATTGTACAGTAGGTACAATGCCTCACTAGGCACGTCCTTAAGCAATGCATTGCTAATGCCTCACTAGGCACGTCCTTAGTTACGAAGGACATTGTACAGTAGGTACAATGCCTCACTAGGCACGTCCTTAGTTACGAAGGACATTGTACAGTAGGTACAATGCCTCACTAGGCACGTCCTTAAGCAATGCATTGCTAATGCCTCACTAAGCACGTCCTTCGTAACTAAGGACGTGCCTAGTGAGGCATTGCACTATATTTATGTGTAGGCATTGTCTACTAAGGACGTGCCTAGTGAGACATTGTACTTGACAGTACAATGTCTCACTAGGCACGTCCTAGTGTAAGTCACATTCTTCTTCTTCTTAGCGAGTCACATTGTCATTGTCATGTGACTTAGACTACTACCATCCGCATCCGCACGTGCACGTCCTTAGTAGACAATGCCTCACTAGGCACGTCCTTAGTAGACAATGCCTCACTAGGCACGTCCTCAGTAGACAATGCTTCACTAGGCGCGTCCTTAGTTTCTGAGGACGTGCCTAGTGAGACATTGTACTTGACAGTACAATGTCTCACTAGGCACGTCCTAGTGTAAGTCACATTCTTCTTCTTCTTAGCGAGTCACATTGTCTACTAAGGACGTGCCTAGTGAGGCATTGTACTTGACAGTACAATGTCTCACTAGGCACGTCCTTAGTAGACAATGTGACTTAGACTACTACCATCCGCATCCGCACGCGCACCAACGCGCGCATTCGACAGACACACACACACATACACGCACAGACACACGCACACGCACTGACACACACACACGTCAAACTTTACCACCCCATCGTTTTTGCGTCGGGGGTAAAAACATTGCTAATCACGTCGATAACACAATCTTGCTCATTACCAGTCTTACCTGATATACAAAATCAATGAAACACTAAGAAATAGTAGCTCACGTTATACTGGTATAAGAACCAAATGTTTCAAACTACAATCAATATATGCCTGAGAACCCTTCAAAATGCGTGTCGAGGGCTGATAAACATCCTCATAACTTGGAAACCGCTGCACCGATTTCTACCAAACTTGGCTTAGAACTATGCCAGATTTATCTGCTTTCCATTTCAAGAATAGTTATAAAAAAATTACGAGTGATTTTTTGGAGCTACGAGCCTTGAAAGGTACAGACACATAGACACAAAAAAGCCTCAAACTTAGAACACCTTTCTTCTTCAGTCGGTGGTTAAAAAGTTTATCTGAAGCGTTAAACGTGTCCTTAGGACTTAAAGGCACAATATTACATAAAAATATTGGTACTTTTCTCCCTATTTATCAGAAATATAAATAGAAACGTAAAGGCAGAAAACGCTTAGAAAGCGCGGGTGAGCGGTCGGACCGGCTGACGTCACACGCGAAATCGCCGGGCTAAAAACAGATTTTGAAAATCCAAACTTTAAAAAATCGTAGAAAATTCAGTTTTTGAGCTATCGCCAAAATTCTTTCACAGTTGTCCTTACAATCTTCTAGACTTTTGATTTAAGCTATAAAAACAGGAAAAAATGCCTAACTCATCTTCCTCATTCGGTGAATTCAAATCAATGCTATTTTTTTTTCATTGTGAATCAATTTCGGTTTGATTTGAGACTTTTAGATTACCTACCTAGTTACTGCGCGGAATTTAATGAGTTTTCTCAGGTGTTGCTTTATTAGTCGACTTCGCTGTAAATTATCATTACGTGTAGATGTTACGAGGCAGGCATGATAATAAATTAAAATTGTAATTATAATGAGCTAGTAAAGAAGAGTTGATTCAGTTTCAGTTAGTTGTTGCTGTGATTTCTTCACTTTGACACAGTCTGATTTTTCAAAACCTGTAAATCTGCAGTTACCATTGCGTGGCAAAGATAACTTGACTGGGGAGCGCTGCCGTGTTTCTGCGTAGTATATCTCTACGCTATTTCTCACTTAAAATTGTCCACGTGACCTCGTACCGGAAACGTAATGTATTGGCGTTCATTTAATTGAAAAAGTTAGCATCAATGTATCGCCGCATCGTAATTGGCCAGTTACGGCCAGTGATTACTCACACTCCGGACAGGGGTCCTCGCAATAATTAGTTCCGACGCGGTCCCGGCGGAGGTACATCCGTTATTACGACTCTTGAATACCGATTATTACATCTAAGTACCTACGGAGTAGATACAAGTTACCTTAAAATTATATGTGAGCTGCGAAACACTAATTTTCTTCTAGTGGTTTTATTTCTTTGTACCAATATTGGCACCACACCAAAAATCTAACGGTAGGTATTACTGCTACAATACCATTACATTATCTTTCATAGCAATACGCAGAGAAAGGAGGATTACACTCTTCTTCACAGGACTTTGATACCCCGATCCGACAGCAGAACGGCCAATTTTAACTAAATGTGAAAGTCGGGACGGACGGGGACCGTGTACAGATGAATTTATGGGTTTAAGTTATCTACTTATACCTTTATTATACACCTATTTGTGGTCACAATCAGAAGTTATACGTAGGTCCGCAATCTCGTAGGTATTCAGGTTTCAAAAATACAGCCCAGTTTTCCCAGGTCCTTGCAGCTGCAACCATTGCAAGTGCTCTCAGCTTAAAGGCCAGACTGCTCGAATTTCACATTTCGCTCTGAACAAATGTTAACTATTCAGTAACCTATGTCAATCTACGTCGCTATTGAACACTTAAGTCGTGTATAGACTCTCTGTATTTGAAATGTTACGATAGAAATTTTAAATGTATCATGTTTAAACTTCCGCGGAATAATTCTTGTGTAAGGTTCTTTTGTGAACTCCAAGCGTGGATTGGTTCTATTGCTTCAAACTGGAAGGTAAAGCGATATATTTTCAAGGTTATTATGCTGTTTCACCACTCTTGGTCCGAAAATGGATTTTATTCCTACAAACTTACAGGAAAAATAACTGAAGGTTATTTTTGGCTAAAAATCTTTATATGTGTAAGCTGTATACAAATCTGTATTCGGTTGATGAGTGGCAAGCATCAGCTATTAGAGTTTGTTAGTGAAGATAATACAGAATAGAAGTAATAAACACGTGACAGGTCAATCAAAATGTCATTGAGGCAAACGAAACAAATCGATTGTCAACAGCTGATTGCTCTCTTCATTACGGATCAAAAGGTTTTGGAAGCTAAATGTTCTTAGGTACACATCGACTGTAATGTAAAATGCTCTGAGAGCAAAACGTCTTCAATTTAGAATGACTGCTAGTTTTCAGAGCATAAAGTCCTTATTACTGAATGTTCGCAATGTAACACGTCATGAGAGCAAAACGTCCTTATTTACTGAACGTCATGAGAGTTAAATGTCCGCAATTTAAAATGTACCTATGTCAGACATTTTTAAATCCTGTCTGCCTAAATCCTATTTTGAGAATACGTGATACTGAAGGTATGAAAAAGATTCAATAAATATTTTATTTTTATTATTAATATTTTATTAAGTTTAGATTAGGTACTTAAAATCTTGGATTATTTTCCATATTAAAAGATTTCATGATGACCTAACATGCATTTTCAGAACAAATGTCGTCAGCATCGTTGCTGACATATCTATGACAATAAAAATCATACTCAAGATAATATTCTAAAGAGGTTTTGTATGAGGAGTTCAACTTATTTTGATTTGAAGGCCAGCTGTATTAAATACTTTCTGATATTAGGATGACTTGCTCCATGGTCGTTTTTCCGTAATGGACAAATTGATTCAAAGACATAAAGACTAGAGGACTAACTATTGGAAAGGCCATTTAGCTTCCAGTACCATTTTCAATTGAGGACGTTTTGCTCTCAGAGCATTTTACATTACAGTCGATGTGTACCTAAGAACATTTAGCTTCCAAAACCTTCTGATCCGTAATGGCTCTCTTGACTCGAAGTAATCACTCGTTTAGTCACAGAACAAGCAGTTGTAGTACCTGTGAGTATGCGCGTGCGCACCCGCCTTCATCCAATGATGTGAGTGAAGTGTGGAGGCGTGAAGCGTCATAATTACGCCGACGAGTATGCGTGCGTGCAACTGGATTATATAGCTTAGCGTGAATGAAGTGTCAATTTTCTCACTCTAAACTGGTTTGAATTCTTTTTAAGAATGGTGAGAACTTCTTGTTCTTACAATTAGGTAATAGGATGACTAATACTAGTGTTCCGTTAGGCATTGTTAGTGTTTCGAGGGGAGAGTGTGAAACTGGATTCGTAACACTAACATCGTACAATTCCTGACACAAAGTGTGAAGTTTTGCGCTAAATCTCTTTGTCGGAGTTCCGTTCGGTTTTTACAAGTGCTCGCGAGATTTTTCTTACAATATAAAGGTAAATAACACTGGCTTAGGATAACTCGCACATAGTTATCAAGATATGAGTACTGTTGTAGAAAATAGTGTAAATAAAACAACAAAAATGACCTAATCTACCAGCACAGCTTATAAAATTCAATCGATAAATGAATTTAAAAATTAAGCAGTATCGATTGACCCATAACTCGGCAAGAGTGCACGACTTGCCTTTAAAATGAACCTTGTAGTCATTCTAGTAGGTGACTAGCGAGTGAGGGAAATGTATAGTAAACTTGACGCTCTTGATACTTTAAAATGCGACTGGTATGTCGTCTGATTTTCCTTTAACTTCACTACTTAATCGATTACCTAGGTTATGTTAGGTAGTTAGTGTTCTCGATAGTCTCATCAACGAGACGTGATGACGGATCGATCTCACTGACATAATATGTATGACAGGTGGCGTCCTCTCCGACGTGATTAAGTTTCGTGTGCGCAATGCAGCTGGCACAATATTACTGCCATTCAGTTCCCTTTTAACTTTCATATATTTTTATAGTATAGGACTTTTTTTTAGAGGGGCAAATAGGTATAATATTAGTTGATCGGTGCCTGTCATTTTTGCTGAAATCTGTCGAGTGAAGCGTCTATGAAGTGACTGAATCCCCTCTCCGCGAGTCAAAAGTTATTACAGGCAGACACGAATAAACACTCGTAAAATCAACTAAAAGTTAGAGGACTTTCATGTGAAAAATAAAAGAAAATAATAAAGTGGTGGATGAATAAAATGATGGTCCATGAATTACTACGTTCATAAAACAACGAATTAATGCTCTTGTCATTCAATTTACTGATTTCTAATTTGGTTGTGTATCTACATTAATTGTACACGCATTATTATTTTCTACTTACGAAACATCCTTCCTGCTTGCTTACCCCGCTTAATTAATAAATATATCTTACAAAATTATATTTGGCATTATATTCTGCTAGGCCCATAACCTGAGGCGTGTCTAATCTCATTCTATTAAATAGTTGATTAAAATGCATTAAGCAAGCAAGGGTGGAAGCAACGAATTGCCACTAAGCAGAATAAGATCTTTTGTACCTACTACAAGGGTGACGCTCATTACCAACGCCCCCGGCTATTAAGGGTAGATGTTACGTCGAAAACAATTACTGTTTCTGTACTTTGAGGAACTTTTTAAGCTGCTTGTTGTACAGGCTTTGAAATTCATTAGGCGTTGAAAAAGTGTCTATTATTAAAGGACAAGAAATGCCAATAAGCTTTTTTGTGCTTTTTGTACCACACCCAAAAATAGAGATCTTAATAAAAGAGTATTTAATTCTACGTGCCCCAAAAAACCCCGAGACATTTTGAGTCTATTATCATAGCGAACCTAATGCCGCCAACTGAAAATAATTTCATCAGCATTAATACCAAATGTAGCAGAAACCCAAATACTGCCATTACCAGGTCTAACAGCCGAGTAAGTAGGTCGCTCAAACACGCCGCGTTGAACCAACCAATTATCCTGGTTCCGTCGTAGCGTAGAGCTCCATTCCACCGAGGACCGCACCTGCGACATCAATCAATCGTTGAATAGTGGTCAACGTCAGAAGCTGGTGGTCTTTTTCCGACGTCAACTAGAAGCTTCTTTTGATCACCTTCGTCGCGGCTTACGTCTGCCTGGTTGAGAGATAGAGGTGCGGGCTTTCAGCTGTGGGACAAAATGCTGCCACGATCTGCAAAATACGTTCCGTGTCCTAGTATCGTGGTGTTATAATATCTACTCAAGTACGGATGCATCTTGCGAAAACACGGAGTCAGGTCTATTGTCAGGAGAGTATTTTTCTACTAACGTCAAACAATTGATGTTCTGCATTCTCCGGTATTTTACCCAAGCATTCTACGGAGGCATCTTCAGTCCAGCGCTGTTTCGTGAGCAACTTACCTACCTACAGTCCTTCAGCGGTAGAGCAACTAATAAGAAAACCATCATGAGCTCTCAAGCCATAATAACTGCCCTACACCGACACGCACACCTGACATGGAACCAAACAAAACAAGCAAAATTCAACCTTGAATGGCTTTAATAAAGTCGAGGAAGGCAATTTACCATTAGTTGCGGATCGGTGACGTATCGGCATTAATGACGTAATTCCACTACAGGGAGGGGATCGATCAAAACGTATCATAAGGTAAATGAAGTTCTGAACTTAGTTAAGTGCAATTTCTATAGAATATGTAGTGTTTGTGTTAGACAACTAATACAATCCACGGTCTCGGCGCACCTGCGAGCCACCTGCAGCTGACGTCACTTGTTTACTAGCTGCTATATAAACCGGGGCGATAAGAGCGGCGGGGGAGTCTTACGCAAGCCACGGGCGAGGTTGGACGTGTCGCTTGTACACACCGCTTGTTGTCGAGCCTGTGACGATCTAGGTACTAGGTGCTGCCTAAAGTACTACTTACTGGCCAGCGAGTAGGTAGGCACTACATGTGGCGACGAGGTAAAAAGGTAAGGTTATAAATAACTAAAAAAAAAAAAAAAAGTTTATAAAATAGAGATATACCGATATGTTTAACGTAAACAAGATATTGGTGTGTCAAAATAAAATGGCATTCGGTACTTAGCACGAAAATAAAAACTATTCAGTTTCATGCCGGTAGGCGTGCAAACCAGTTTTATTACCTAGTCTAGGTATTGTTGTTTACCGCTTGGCAGCACAGGCGCAGCTGGCCGAGAACGCGAGCGTAAGCTTGCATTACGCACCATTTTATTTAGATACCTACTTAGTTATCACCATCGACAACCGAGAACATGTAGGGAGGTAGTCTTGTTTTTCTTATTTTCAGTTCGTTTAGTTTAGTTATTGGTTACATACTACCTACCCACTTTCATTTTATTGTAGATTTTTTATGTGTGTTCAGTGTCGGATAAATGGATTTATCTATCTATCTATCTATGACGACAATTAATTACAAATGTAATTCAAACGTAATTTATTCAGAACTAGGTACATATAGGTTAAATTACAAGATAAAACGATGAGACAGCAAAAGTTATAAACTGTGTAGCTATCTCAATGAACAAAATAAAATGTCAGTGAATAGAATTACGTTATTTACAGGGTAAAAGAAGGACATGGTAGTTAAAAGTAATAATAAAAGTGGTACTTATCTACCAAATTGGTTGAGTGCCTATTTGACTACCTACCTTACCTACTAGGTACTTACTCTGTTATATTTTCTACGTAGTCAGTAAATTAAATATGACTGTAAGTAACTTATGTAGAAAAAGTTAAGTTAAGGTACCCACTAAACTGGGAACATTTGGTAAAGAATACCTCCATTAAATTGGGAACAGGTACCCACTAAACTGGGAACATTTGGTAAAGAATACCTCCATTAAATTGGGAACAGGTACCCATTAAACTGGGAACATTTGGTAAAGAATACCTCCATTAAATTGGAAACAGGTACCCACTAAACTGGGAACATTTGGTAAAGAATACCTCCATTAAATTGGGAACGTAACTTATGCTACCCACTAAACTGGGAAGATTGGTTGGTACAAAATGATACCTTCATTCAATTGAGAATTTGGCGTCGCGTGTAGGTACCCACTTAACTGGGAAGATTGGTTGGTACAAAATGATACCTTCATTTAATTGAGAATTTGGCGTCGCGTGTAGTTACCCACTTAACTGGGAACATTGGTACTAATTAGCACCTCCATTTAATTGGAAATTTGCATAAAAAGCTCCGCAAATTGGAAAATGGCTAAACCACCCCCATTTAATTGGAAACGGTTCACTGTGAAATAGGAAATCCCTTTCTATTTACAGGTCACCCCAAAATATTTAAATCGTAGACCATGTTATGTCATGTTATGTTATGGGACTCCCGTTTCCGGATTTAGACTCAAAGATGGTCCATTATGCGTGGGAGATGTTCTGGCTAGGAGTGTAGTCAGCCTAACTCCTCCCCAAAGTACAGTAGCTTCCTGAGGGCTTCGCAGGCTTGGAAGAGTGACCTGGGGTTGCTTAGGATTTCTGTTCGTTGTATTGCTACGCCCTCGCATTCCAGGATTACGTGAGCAGCTGATTCTTCTTCGGTAAGACAGCCTCTGCAGAGTGGGCTGTCAGTGGCTACGATGTTGTAAAAGTGTTTGTTCCAGGGACAGTGTCCTGTCAGGGTCCCCACAATGATTTTGAGATTCAGTCTCTGCAGGCTTAGTAGACGGCGTGTTAGTTTCGGTGTGATGGCTGGAATTGCAGCTCTTGACTGTCTGCAGTCAGTCGTACGTGCTCAGCATGTGTTGTGTGGTTGTAGGGTTTTCAGACGCACCCAGGTGCGTAGCAGAGAGAACGGTAGAGGAAGGAAAGGAGCTGGCCCCTCGGATATTGTTTCCGATCCTCTTCTGGCTAACTCGTCTGCAGCGTCATTACCCAGTGATCCACTATGTCCGTGCATCTATTGTAGGATTAACCCATTTCTTAAGGCGATGCTCTCTTGGGCAAGGTGACTTTCGTGTATGAGTCTGGAGGTGCAGTTGTGGCTCTCCAAGGCTTTGAGTGTGGCTGTGCTATCTGAAAGAATCCACATGTTATAATCAGCGATTCCTCTCCTGTTGATTGCTGTTGCTGCTTCGGAAATGGCTGCACATTCACATTGGAAGATGGAACTGGGTGTGCCTAGTGTCATTGATATGTTAATGTTGAGATCTAGCGAGTGTACTCCGGCGCCTGTACCCTGTTTGGGTTTTGAGCCATCAGTGTAGACTCGTACTTCGCTGATTCCTGATTGATCTCTTTGGTCTCCATGCAACCTGTTATAGTAGAGCATGCCAGTCTCTGAAAGCGTTGCAGTTGCAGTTGCAGTAGTCACGGTCGTGAATTCGGTTCTGGTCGACCATACAACTGCTCCGAGTATAAGTGCTGGTCTTATTACGGTGGTATAGAGCCACCGGGTTATTTTGGCGAAAGACCCCATGTTTTTCCGAGCATTCTACCGCGTTGGAAGAATGTGGAGTTCGCGCGTTGGAGTTTGTGGTCAAGATGCTTGTTCCAAAGAAGTGCTATCCAGTATGACCCCTAGATACTCGACTTCGTTGATTAGCTTGAGATCAGTGTTGAAGAGCTTTGGTACTTTTAGGGTTCCCAGGCTTCTTTTGTGTGTGAACATGATCAGTTCTGTTTTAGTGGGATTGACTGATAAGCTATGGCTAGTGCACCAGCTTTCAATTGTTTTAAACGCTGCTTGCACAGACAGGCTACAGAGTACGTTTTCGAATCATCCAGTCGTGAGGATAGCAAGATCATCTGCATATCTCACTGTGAAGAGCCCGCGGCCGTCCACTTTTCGGATGAGTTCGTCCACTACTATGTTCCATAGCAGGGGCGAGAGGACGCCGCCTTGTGGGCAGCCTCTCACCACTATGCCCCTCGTTGTGGTGTTTACTGTGAGTTGTGTTGCTCTGTATTTAAGCATGTTGTTTGTCCATTCTGCTAGCGTAGGGTCGACACCGTATCTTGCTAGTGCAAGGTCTATGCTAGTGAAGGTTGTTTTGTCAAAGGCACCTTCTATATCTATGAAGGCCCCCAGAGTTGGTTGTTTTGTGGCTAAACCGTCTCCATTTCGAGAGACTACGCTATGGAGTGCGGAATCTGTTGATTTGCCTGGACTATAGGCGGGTTGTTGCGGATGTAGCGGTTGGCGTAGGAAAGTGTTACCTCTGATTTCCTGGTCACATATCCTCTCTAGGGATTTTGAAGAGGAACGATGGTAGAATAATAGGTTGGAAGGATTTCGCCATTGTGTAGTCGCTCTTACCAAGTTAGTAAGAATATAACCTTCACTCCCCTCCACTTCTGGGGTATGTAGCGATGGGCGATGCATCCTCTGAAGATGTTTACTAGGCGTTCGGCTAGTAATTCGCCACTCCACCTTAAAAGGCCCGGAAAGATTCCGTCTAGCCCTGGCGATTTGAAAAGAAGGAAGCTGTTGATGGCCCAAATTACCTTCTCTTTGTTGATCAGGTTTTGAGCGGTGGTCCAATCTTGACTACTGGTTGCTCGTTCGCTGTGTGCTTCCCATTCGAACGAGTCTGATATTAGACATCCCGGGAAGTGCGTTTCAAGTTCGCTGGTTTCATCGTCCGTCTTGGTGTACGTGTTACCAAGTATCCGATGGTACGCGCAAGTTCACTGGATAGTATGCCTTTGTTTTGGCTGCCTGACTGGTGCTATCAATGTTTGTCTCCAGCATATCCTGTTGCCTGAGGCGTATTCGTTTTGAAGGTAGATTTGGTGGATTGGTATTTCTCCGAGTCCCTTGGTTGTTGAGTGTTCATTGATCTGTTGGAGAATTCCGTACTTTGCAACGTAGTCTTTGCAGTTCCGGGTTCTACTCCGGGTTCCAGGGACTAGTTTAGCGAACTTCGTTATATCAGTCTTGCGCGGGAGGCGCCTCGGACTCGGCAAAGGTAAGGTCACATTTAGATTAAAACGAATCTATCTATGATCCGAACACGATTTGTAGCATTGTAGCAAGTATCGAAGCGATGTAGAGTCTCGATGTAGTCTCAATGTAGAGTCGATATAGAGTCTCAATGTAGAGTCGATATAGAGTCTCAATGTAGAGTCGATGTAGAGTCTCAATGTAGAGTCGATGTAGAGTCTCAATGTAGAGTCGATGTAGAGTCTCAATGTAGAGTCGATGTAGAGTCAATGCAGAGTATCATGTAAAGTCTCGTTTAGTCTCTTGTAGAGTTTCAACGTAGAGTCAATGTAGAATTTCAATGTAGTCTTCATCGTTTTCTTCGTCATGGGAGTTGGATTGGAGTCGCAATGAGTACGACTTTAGTATGATGAAGCTTTGATCTATTATTGATGTGTTGATATAAAGAAAAAGTCTGTCCAACAGGGTTTCAAAAAAAAAAAAAGAAACAGTGAGCTTTGGACTATTATTGATGTGTTGATGTTAGAATCGCTTTTAGACAAGGCTACAAAGAACGTGCGTGAAGCCCTATTTAGACTTATATGTGCTGGTTCCTGATAGTTGATTTCTCAACTGCTTTGACATTCAAACCAGATGTTTCGGTTTGGGTTTAGATTTAGTTGCTAGTTGAAGGTTGAAGCTGTTTACTTCGAATGTACTCGATTGGTGAATATTTGCTGAACGGAAGCTGGTCAAATGATACTTGAGATGAGGATTGATTGAACGGTGTTGGTTGATCCAATTTAGCTTTGACTAGAGCTTGACCAAATGTGTACAACAGTTGCTATCACTTTAGTTTCATTGGTCGAGCTGTACTTAATACGGTAAACAGCAGTAGCGCAATAAAATAAATTTAATAAGATAGAGATGTAGTGTTTGTGTTAGACAACTAATACAATCCACGGTCTCGGCGCACCTGCGAGCCACCTGCAGCTGACGTCACTTGTTTACTAGCTGCTATATAAACCGGGGCGATAAGAGCGGCGGGGGAGTCTTACGCAAGCCACGGGCGAGGTTGGACGTGTCGCTTGTACACACCGCTTGTTGTCGAGCCTGTGACGATCTAGGTACTAGGTGCTGCCTAAAGTACTACTTACTGGCCAGCGAGTAGGTAGGCACTACAGAATATTTTACTTACCAAATTGTAAACATTTAAAACATTCTTTGGAATCTATTCCAAAGAATATTCTATTTTCACCACCACAAAATAGTACCTATATATAGGTACTATTTTTTTTTGAAAAAGTTGGGTAAGATTATTCAACTTTTGTAGTCGCACCAATATTTCCTCCAAAGCAATTAATCATTTGTAGGGGTTGCGGGTGAGTTCCCTCTTAGTTTATTCACCCCGTGTAAAAAGATCAGCACTCTTAGCATTTTCAATTCTAAAATGCCTTCTGTCGGTTCTGAATCGTAAAAACTCTGAAATGTTGTTTTGTTGTTATTATAGCGACTGAAATAGGCAGAGTAAATGAGCATAATTAATATACCATCTGCGGCGCTAATGAGCCATCGCAGGCTGTATCGACCCGCGTCTGGTAACCAACGTTTACTAAGCAACCACCTTGTAACAAAGATACCATTAGGGAGAGCGAGCCGATTTCAGGATAAACGAAAACATGTGTGGATCTGCCTGATACGCCCTGTTTGTGACGCTATTCAATCCAAATGCTTAATGTTTTGTTAAATGAAAAAAAAATTTACAAAATCTTTATTTCCAGCAAAAAAAAATATATATAGATATATATTTAATAAAAATTAAATTGAGTTTTTAAAATCTAATAATGTTAATTTCCTGAAATAACTATCGAGTTAACTCGTATAGTTTTATTTTAATATTTATTAACAATTTCTGATTTCTGACAGTCTACTTTTTGTAACACGCCATATCCAAATGCCCCATGTTGGGCGCCAAACGTTTTATTAAAGTGTTATATATTACGCTAAGTGGCGCAAAGGTTCTCAGTGAGAGTGTTTGATGCTCGAACATAACTATTTATTTGGTAATGACATATGTATAAAAGCAAAATACCTACAAAAGAACATGATCCGAAATATTTTACCATCAAAACGATGCAGTTTCCCATTCTAGGTGCATGGCCGTATTCGATGTGACGTCGGATATTGTTAATTAATGCATCGGAACTGCGCTTTACCTGTGCATTCCCCTCTCCTCTCATCCCCCGCTACTTCTCCGAAATGGCATTATGCTTTCTGTTTTATCGTGGAAATTCAGACACTGAGTTTATTATGCTCGTATTGTGTGCGGGATGATGTTCGCGCATATTGTTTTATAGTCTTTGCAAAATGCTTTTATGAAAACGGTCTCTCACACGTTTATCTGATAAATTCTGGCACCTCAGTTTAGGCAGGTCTGCAATTTTGGTGTTTTAAATTAATAACACAACAACCACTTTGCAAAAACACAGACCCCTTTCTTTGTAAAAAAATTCTGACGTGAAATAGCGTAGCGTGTGTTTCTGCTTGTATGCCATCGAAGAAAGAACAAGAACGAAGAAAGAACGCTATAACCGCTTTATAAGGGCTATTCTTCTCCTAACAAATACAAGGCATGGCAAGGTACAACGTTTAGTAAACAATGGTCGGCAGGTACAGCACACGTCACCATATCCAATATTCATGAACACATTGATGCAAATAAGGAGCACGACAACAAGTACCTTGAAGGTCGATACTGCAATGCAAGTACTGGAATGCAACTGGCATTGCTTGATCGAATTTTTGTTATTTTATCTTATAGTAATATCAGTCAACCAGGGATTTAATCTTCGATACTATTGCTGCCGGCATTCTAATAGAAAAAAAAGTCGCTTGGTATTCCATTTCATGCCGACTTTTATTTCACTCGGTATCTTAAAATTCAGGAAGCGACTCAGACAAAGAAAGCTATAAAAAATTTAAACAAAAGTTTATTTCGAAGGGTTCCGCCGTCAGTTTTAACCCTTTTCGTTTCTACCCCGACAAAGAAAAGAAATCTGCATGTATCTTAGTTCTCGTTCAGCGGAAGGTTTTAACGAAATTTTGGACTCTTCTAAAAAAGTTGCACAAAGGTTTCAAATGTGGATTTTCTTTCAACGGTTAGTTAGAAAAAATCGTTTCTTCGCTTTTACAAAGTTGTACAACTGTATAAACTAAGCCAGAGACAGAGCGTCTGAACAAAGTTTTATCAACTGTATAAATGTTCAAGACGATAGTTTGAGAACGTGACGACACACATCAAAAGAACAACTGCTAAAGCTGAACGAGGCTTTACTAAGCCTTCAAACAATATCCCTTGGAAGTTTAAACAAAGTTTTTCCAAATATATAAAAACGATACGTGACTACTACGGGTATGACACTAGTTCTAGCAATAAACAGAACTTCACCATCTTGAGTCAGATCGACCAGTGATTACTGAACCAGTGACTGAATTGACTTTTCCAATCTCACATGAGTTTCCCTGGATCGATACGTGCATCGCCACGGCTTCCTGGTACCTCTTAATGCTCTAGTCTATTCTTGCACCTTAATCTTGCTGCAGTAAAGGTCATTATGACATGACATTTCTCTTGGATCTTCTCTAATGGTGCACGTGTCCAGTGATCTTGCAATTTATTAATGGAATAGAATAAAGTACTGTGAATCATGGACAGTTTTTGCCCGCTCTATTGTGTTCTTTTTTTTCTGGCACTGTATTTTTAGTGCTATAATAAAACCCGCCGGTTCGTATTACCCAATATCTACTTGCTTTTAGTAACCTATTTAGCTAAAAGCTCTATAGTTTAGGTATTATACTCGATTATTTCATTAACCTAGGCTTTCAGGCGCAGCCTAGTGCGACTAGTATTTAAACTGTAGCCTAGTACTTTAAACAACTGGGGTTGGGACGTAACGAAGCCGAGTGTGTGCAGCGTGCCTTGTTTTCCTTCGGATTACGCGTCCTAGAGAAACCCTAGGGCAGTTAAGTTTATCTGTTGCGTTTATATTGTAGTTTACTATCAGGGTTTTGTAGAACAGGTGGTTCATTATTGGTTTGAACTTCATCTCTTCCGAATCTTGAGACTAAATTGCTCTATTTAATTGACTAACTGATTCCATTATTTCACAAGTTAATTCTATTGTTTTTAACTGGTTACTCCAAACAACAAACCTACTTAATTAAATTCCTATATGTTAAGTCAAAGTCAAATAATCTCGCCATTACAGTTGCAGGATTTGGCCAAGTATTGTGTACAACTTTATAATCGTATTTGATGGCAAGTAGTGGAACGTGTCGAGCAATCACCTCGGGCATTTGCGTCATTCCGCCATTCTTGAGTCTTGACTGCTCGGGGGTGTTACTCCACGTTCTATCTAGCTAGAGACAGTATTATCTAATTCGCTCGCAAGAGTTATTGTTTTCTCGCACAAATGGGAATTATACGAAATCCCACGAGTTCGCTAGTGAATTTAGTCAGGAATAATTAGAAGACCTACGTTGTTACGTTGCACGCCTTGCACGTGAATGTCCTTAACGTTCAGGCTGATTTAGATGCAGTTGCTAATGTTTTGTTACCTATCGAAGACAGCAAGTGACAAATACTCTACTGGTTCTCGAATACTTCCGCTGTATCCATTGTAATTAATTCTCTGTCACATCGACACTGCGTCCACTTATCGCATCAAACATTCATGTTATTGTGGATATTGGTCGTATCCTCCAAGTCTCAGCTGCTGAATATTATGTGTACGAGCGACGCCTCGTAAATACACTCGTTTGTGTCGGGTTATTGCCGACACCCATTCTGCAATAACCCTTAATGTAGAATAGCGATAACAGTTTGTATGTGTTTTTATATCGGTGGCGAATGAGGCAAGAGATTGAAAGCCGAATTTGGGAGTATGTCACACAAAACTTATTGTAAAGCAACTATCCTACTAGTATCTCGTTCTTCCCATTTGGAAGTTCCCATAAAGTCTGAGTTGAGTGTACACCAATGAAAAAATCACGTAAAGCTTTAAATACTTTTTGATAAATATTTTCGCTGCACTTAACTGTTTCTATCTCATATCTATCTAATGAGCCAGTAATACCCATTGCACAGTAAAAGCCTCTTTTCTATTGCACCACTTCTTGTTGTCTTGTGCCAGCCGGATTCACTGTCCACCTGTTTGTATGGTTTCTTAAAAAGTCCTGAATACAATGTAAATTCACTTCATCCATCAGACTCAAAAATGGAATTACAATTCAGTGATTAAAAGTCGACGACTCACTAGGTCAACTGCGAACCGTGTCCTTGTCAGGCTCGCGTTATTTACCGTCCGGAACTCGTCCGAGCTTCCCGGACAAAAGCTTCGGGGATTTATCATTTAATAAACGCGTTGCCAATTTGCCGACTCCGCCGTTTTGAAGACTCTCTGGAGAAATGTGAACGATAGACAATATGACAGTAACGGATCATTAAAAAAATTTAACAAGCTTGGGACGAACTTGCTCCAACTCATTACATAAAAATAATTAAATATAATCATACCTAATTATACAAAAGTTTATGACGATTCAAAGTTATCAATAAGATTTTAATAAATAAAAGCATTTTGAATTTGCTGACGTATAAACGGAAGGATAACATCGCAATTATTTATTTTTGGTTTCCGACGACCGCTTTATCTGATCTTGCGGTCATAATTTATGTTGTTTTGCTATAGATCCTCTGAGATTCACAGGTCTCATATTACTGTTAGTAAATGAAATACCCAATTAAACCGTAATAATAGTATAGGATATATCATTTACGCGAGCGTGTTATTAAGGTCTGGTCAAACAGAAAGCGTTCCTATTTCTAACGCTTGTCAATATGTAGTAGCATCGCATAAGTACTAGCGGCGTGTATAGCTTTGAACTTCGTTGTGTACTATTCAAGTACTGGCAAAAAGGAGTCACGACGTCGCGCTTTGAAAGCGTCAAACAGAATGCGTTCCTTAGCGCGCGACAAAGTGTGTATACAACGTCGCATACTCGCGCGGTTCTAGTATGTGACCAGGCCTTTAGTCGGGACGTGTAGTGGACGATATGCAGCTAATTGGAATGCCGAGAGGCCCGCAATGACCGGATCGATTACACAACACTTATCTCTGGCTTTTGATGGGCTCTGTCCGACGCATGTTGGAGTGATGCACTTGCTGTGAGAGCTTTTGAGTTGCCCGACAATTTACCGCTCCTTGATTAGGATATTATCGTTTGCAGCAATAAAGTGTTTATTTACTTCAGGGGTTAAGCATCCATTAAGCAGTGGCCACATAGCTCGCAGAAGCAGAACTGGCTACCGCTGGGAACAAAGACACTACCACAACACACTATTCAGTTTAAAGACACACAAAAATAAAACAAAATAGGTAAATAACACAAAAAAAAAGAAGAAATGAAAAAAAAAACAAAAGTTCTTGTGTGACGACTACGAATCGAATGTCTTAGCGTAGAGCGGCCAACACCTAACGGATAGGCGACATTGTTAGATTACAAGTAACCCGTAAATGGATTAGACTCAAAATCGATATTGCTTGAGTTTATAGGGTCTTCTCCATAGATTCCAGGAAAAAAAATAGAGCCTTCTTCATTCACCGACTTCCGGTGACTTTACCACGCATGACCTTTAATCTATTACCTACCACCCGAAGCTGAGTAAATTAAACACCTATTGTCCATGCTCAAACGCTTAAATCGTATTAACCCCGATAGTAAATGATACAGTTGAACGATCCTGTGTTTGGGATTACAAATGAAATTGGCTAGCAGCCAAAGCTGTAAACTCACACAAAACCAATTTTGAATTATCAAGAAGACATTACTGTTTCCGATTATTGGCTATTAAAAGCATTTTCTTATAAGTAACTTGACATTTGATTTAAAACTTCATTCTACAGATAAAAAATCTTCGAAATCAGATATTTATCTTTTTTAGCCTTAAGATACTTTTCAAACAATAATCCGATGCCATGTTGAGGTAATTTAAGATCTATCCTTTTATAAGACAGGCAGGACATCTAATCGTTTACTGTAAAAGGACGCAGAGCTTTGTTTATAAAGTCTTTCTCGAGCCTTAGTTCTCAAAAAATCACCGACCTACAGTTAAAGTTTGTTGTTTAATTTTTAAGTTACTTTCCTAAATCTTTTCGACCGGCCCAAAGTCCATTATTTGGCTCGTTACATTTCAGCTAAGTAAAGACTGTTCTCTCTTTTTTTAAAGAGAAGTTATAAAAAATATTTGCAATCCTTTGGCTTAAAGGCTCCAAACTAATTTTGAATACATTTTCCTGTTGGGAAGTGTTCAGCAATCAATACAAAAATATCCGCCGAAGTTCATTGATTCGTTGTAAAGCGATTATCGAGTCCCACGTTGGGTGCCAATTTGTTTCGCGCTTTCGTTTCTTTCTCTCTCTGCCCATAAAATAATGATGCCACCAAACATGAGTTGATTATACTAAATCTGAATAAAAACACGTAACAATAAAATAAACAATAATTTAGACGTCAAAGCCCATTCCATACGCACTTAGCCCGATGGGACAGGCCGGCCCCACGTTGGGCGCCAAAATGTTTTACGTCACGATAACCATCGGCGCGATAAAACATAAAATACTCCGATAACTAGGCTATCGGCAGGTCGAGTCGAACTGGTGATATTTTTATATCCGCTGTGATTTCCGATAGATGTTGTGCGCAAAATTGGCAAATTATTTATGGGCTGGCGGTATGCAGTGACCTGTATTTTTTATTTATGTTTCAGGATTATTTGTATACACATATTTTTAACCAATTTTCACAAGATGTTTTTGTTTCTACAGTATTTTGCTTTGTAGTGTCTACTGTCCACGGGTTGTGCTATAAACTATTTTTAGATTATTTATGGGAAAGTTGGGTTCATTAAAATTTCGCTTTTGGGTATTTTCATTATCATTTAATAGACTGACGTGACGCATACTTTTGATGCCTTGACCTCGTTGCGTTAACCGAAGCTCTGTACATACATTTTAGTTCTTATTTTAACGAGGAACCCTCAAGTTAGAGATATGTAGGTTGTTCCCCAGTTCCTTTGAAGAAAATTGTGTGTCATTAATATAAGAGGCGCTTAGTGTGCGGAACCCAACTGCGCGCGAGATATTACGAATGTTAGGTTCCATTATGTATTTCGCCTGTAATAATGGCGCGTAATGATCTCATTTTTTTGCCGAACTCGACTCGTTCGGCTAATCTCGTGAAGCGTAAAACAGAGATGGAGGAAAATGGGGAAATCTTCAAAGTTTTAAGAGCTTTCGTATTTAATGTTCATACTTAGACACAGCGGTCTTTAATTGCCTTTCCATAAAAAACATTCGTTTTCATATTCTTATGTTATATGGATTTCGTATTTGAAATGTCCAGCAACCCAATAGGTATATATGCCTAGGCGTAAATTCCAGTTCTTTGCGATATAAGCCTACAAAGAACAGGTAACGGCTTGTTTCCTGGCATATTTATATTATCCTTTTACTGTGGTGCCATTTCATTCCGTAGCTCATTTTATTCTGTAGATGCAAAAACTCTAAAAGTATTGCACGAAGGGAACCTATATACCTAATAGTGCTATTGTTAAGTAAAAACAAAATTAAGGAGTACAATAATTAGTTTTTGCATCCTTCGGTCATGTTAATAGTTGAAGTTGAGTGGTTTGACCTTTGTTAATGACCTTAACTCGTAGTGTGTGTGTACCCGATCCTTGTCTAACATAATGTTATGTGGTGTGTGTGTGGTGCTGGAAAAAATGGGTCACGACTGTACTCCCCCGGGGACGATAGATATCTCCTCAAATATTTTGGTACTTACCTACTCAAGACCCTTGAAGTTGTCTGAGGAATGAGGGGAATCTTTTCAAATCATTACAGCACCTTTTACATAGTTAAAATATCTACAGAATATTTTCGTCATCATTATACGTTGTGTGTGTCATAATGCGAAAGTTACGACGAAACAAAAGTAACAATAAGAGATTTATAAGCATCTTACAAGTGTCTACGCCGTAGGCGTTTGCTACGAGCGTAGCCCGTGGCTGTCTACGAATACGTTTGAAATGTATGGATATAGCTACGACGAGATGGTGCTACGGCTTTGTTTATACCTACCATCATATTTTTCACATCGGGCTTAGAAATATTACGATGTTTGTTTGGTTTAGTTTCTAGTCCTACGTGCCTAGCAAACATCAAGTTCATTTTCGCCTAAAAATACAGTCTGGTACTGTGTTATTTTTGTACACGACGAATGAAATTGCTCACTGAGATAGACAAACACGTAAAACGAAGTGCTTGATAATCTACGTATTTACAACTGTACTAGGATGTCATGTCGAAGTCGGGTCTCGTTGGTGAAAGCAGTCATTGTTTTTGACAAAATATATTTTTGACTAAAGTGGAGCCACCATATATAATTATTGTGTTTATTTACAAAATGACTGGTCGTTTGATTCCGCGTCAGTGCAAACGCACCCTTAAGTCCCTGTGTCCATGTTTGCGTTGCACAGATTTGAGTCGAGTGAGGCGACGTCTGTGTCGTTTTGTTAATGAGCGCTCGAGCTCTGAATGTCGCAATTCGTAGAAACGTTTGTTACAACCTGGAATGGAGGTTGCACGGGTTTTTAATTCTCTGGCACATCATAAGTGGGCGGATAACGTAACGCTTTAAATGTCAGCGTGTGGTGGAATCGGCTCTGAGAGTTATTTCTAATGTTCTTTGCAGTTGTCTAAGGCCACGCTTCAGCTATTGAACCAGTGCCTTGATCACGAATAAATGTGACAATCGTGAACGTATCGTAACGCTAGCGTATCCGAGATACACTGCGCGGTGACGTTACAACGTTCGGCAGTCGGGCTGATGTTGACGCGCAATATGATTCGAATACGTTAGGTTTACGTAACGCGGCGACTGTCAGATTTGTTCGTGATTACCCCTCTGAACAGGGACGCTGTTGTTATCGTCAGCCTACACTGTCCCACTGTGACCTAGGTTTAAGGCCTACTCTAGGTTTTCCAACGGTTTTACGCTAACTTATTTTTACTTGCGAAACACAGTTAAACTACGATGATCACATTACCGTGAATCTGGTAGTTCGTGCTTAAAATATTTCAAAGCACGCAACCAAAGCTTATAAGAACAGTCACTGGCGTTGTGGTGACAGTGGATATAGTTTACTTCAAAGAACATAGACGACGTGGGTCTTTGAGTCGGCCAGTCTCAATTACGAGTCTGTATAATGTGAGTGCATGTCTACGTGATGAAGGTTAGCTTCATATTTTGACGAAGGATAAGATGCTATAGCACTTGTCCATTCGATATCTAAGCCTCGAATTCATAAACGGTGTAGGGGCTCCTCTAGGGGCGGATTGAGGCGCTGCGAAAGGCGAATGGTTCAGCCTCTGTTAATTCGGAGTTAATCGATGTGATTGTATCTGTGTGGCGCTTTGTTGAAACTCAAAACCAGTATCAAGAATTTGGTCACTAAAGAGCGCTTGAGACGCTTTTTTAAGTGAAAAAGTGTTTGACAATCTGTTGGCTCGCCTAATAATAAACGTTTACCTTTAATAATGCACTACCCCGAATATGACCTGACCACTGAGAGAGGTTTTAGAGAAAATCGATTTAGTACAGAGGGTTCAAATTCCAATATACTCTCACATTTATCTCTACTTCAAATTAAGCAGAAAGGAGTTTCAAATTACAAACGCTGTTCAACCTGAATTGTATTTGCGAGACAAATACGCTCGATTTAATTATTTGTCTTGGGATTCTGGATACCAACATACATAATATATTTTACACACGTAGGTAAAGCTGGCAATCTCTTACGTAGCTACTGCAAACATAACATTGGTAACTGACAGCTTCTGAGCTTGTAAGAACAACACCGAATGAAAAACTACCTAAAAACAATTTGTCTTCACTGTATAACGACCTGAAATAACAACATTATAAAAAACTTTCAAACAAAACTGGTCTTCAACTTTTAAAAGCCTACAAACTATAATCGATTGTGTTTGATTTCAGAACTAAGATATTCCAAAACCTGTGCCAATTTCTAAAAGTAATGTCAACCCCCGCCCCGGCTCGCCACTCATGTAGATAAAGCCTATTTGCATATCCTCGTCTCGCTCACAAATAGCCCACCCTCTCACCCTTCATATGAACAACCCCTTGTGTTTAGTTTACGTACTAACGCCAATATTGGCCGTTCTACCCCAAGCGTCTTTCATAAACTCTAGTTTTGGGGCGCCGATTAGATTATGAAAGCACTATTGGTGGTCTGTGACCCATCTTCGTATACCGTAAGCACCAGCTTCACACAACACAATTCCCCCATCATATAAAAAAAAATGGTCTTAGATTTGGAAATCAGACGAGACTAGTTAAACACCCCTGACCGAAAAATATGCTGAAGTTCAAGTGATATATTTGTTGACAGCGAAGAGAAGCGAAGAAGCGAAGCGATATTCATCGGCTGAATGGCTTTACAAGGCAAAAATAACAAGTTTCGAAAGGGTCTAACAAATAAAACAATGGTTTTCAGTGACCTGAAATGACTGTACATTTAGCAGAATATAAAGTAAACACAGCGATACGTTTAAAACGTCACATTTAATATTTTCAATGCTTAGAATGCAGACACAGTGTCGTGTGCTTGGCAGAATTTTGTTTGAGAAGTTGGCAGGAAATATCGCTCGAAACGTCCGCGAACTTGCTTCAAGATTTTTCTTTTGAATTTGGCGCTAAGAGCTTTTGTTGGTGCATTGTTGTGGTTTGTCAATGACAACATTCTACGAGAAAGTTGGTTCTACAAAGTTTTTAGATCACTAAAATTTTTATAATGTCTCGAAAATGCGAAACTCGAATTTTGAACCCACTGTTGAAAAATTATCAAACTAAGTTGGTGTAAAAGATGACTGAGTAAGAACAGGGTAATTGTCTAGATACGACGGCCAACTCAGTAGTATAGGTAGGTAGGTGGTACATAACCATTCATGTTCAGAGGGCGTTGTGTGTAAAGTCCATGAATATTTGTATTTATTTGTATTAATTTGTTCACCGCATAGTCGGGTAAACAGGATTGAAAACGAATAAAGCCGACAATGACAAGCTTTATTCTTCCCATCGCATCTCCTTCGTTAATGTAACACGAGTCATGATAAATAATCCCTGGATTCGCGCAATTAGGGACGCGGTACCGAGGCTGAGGCAGACGAGCGATAATAGGCAACATTAATACGCTTCACTGATAGAATAAACCAAATTATTACGCAGGATAAAATAAAGTCCCCCGCTGCGTCTGTCTATCTGTAATCTCTTTGTGCGAGTACTTCTAAGTTTTAGTTCAGCGTGTACCCACTGGATGTTGATTTACCTAGTTCGTAAGAAGTTCGTGATTCCAATGAATTAATCATATTTCATTAAAATCTCTATTACTAGTACCTACATATTAAACTTCTGTGACTATAGGTGTATCCTGTTGGTGCTATCCCATTATGAAACTGTCGAGCATCTTCATTCGATCATCTGATTAATAAGGTCGCAGACTACATCTACATTGTATTCTGATTTACCCTCGTCACGATTATCTGATGTCAGGCTTTTATTTTCCTTCCGTTATAATGCTATGAATGAATTTGCGTTACATAAATTGTATGTGAAACAATGAAGATTGGTGTAGAGTATTTCATCACTTTAATAAAAAACAGCGCCAGAATGCGCTTGTAGAAGAGCCTTTACATTTTGAATTAGTAGGTAAAATTACTGCAGTGAGGGTAATTTATGACTTCATTATCAAATAAAAGGGTCATTGACCGCATACAGGCACGCGTAATTTTCAAAACTGGGACCATCAGCAAAAACCGGCTTAACCTTTTCAAAACGCCATGACATTTAGATTGCCCTTTGATATGATTGGACTATGTATACGTTACGAGGCACCTGTCAAGGTTAGATCGAGTTTCACGATGACTAGTATGGTCGATATTATTATCTTGACCGCTGAAGTCAGTTGTAATGTGTCGACTCGCTATAGCTGATGATGTTATATCAACAGCTGATGATCGTCGTTCTTCAGCACAGTGACCAAAACAGCACCAGTAAACATCGATCAACCTATCTGTAAAGTGACAGGAAATGGAATTACAGTTTTCATCTCACTCAAACTCATGGTGAAAACTTCATTCAGTCTAAGCAAAATTCAAATCCTTGATTGAAAAAGTCCTAAAAATATTGCCCGAGCCACTCTCATCTCAAATCTAAACAATACGCAATTGATCAACCCCTGAAACATGGACACAATGGATTTTCCTTTACGGAGTTCACGTGTCGTGTATCATACGGCGTACTAGGGTTATCTGGCTGTAACCTTATAGTACGGGCTCGGTTGAGGGGCTATTCTTTGTCCCCGGTCACAGTGAAGAGATGTCGCGGAGGCGGTAGCGACTGCCAGCCCATATATATAATAATATGTATATTTCCAGATTATTAGCGTAATACGGGTTACAAAAGTTTTTTAGAATAGGTACTGTTAGTTCTATTGGTCACAGACTGTTGAAAATTTTTTCGTTATTAGGAGATGCCTTCACTTCTAAGAATGTGAAGTTTTTGTAGACCCTTTGCTGGATACTCTCCTTAACTGTCTCCCCGACGGATGGCGTCGCTTATGACGAATGTTGGATTCAAGTACTGAGCAAACCTGGTGGAGCTCCAAGGCAAACAAGGAACCTTGTACTCCAACTCGTATCTACCTGTAGCCATTTATATCTCAATGCTGGACAAAGGTCTATTCTTACTCTTTCTAGATACAACAGGCCCACTTGTCATTAAGAGGACTAATCGTGATTTGTTAACCAAGACTCATTTCATGCTCAGTTCAATACGGAATATAATTCCTTTGTTTTTATAGTTCTAAAAACTCAATTAAAAAAGTAGACTCTTTAGTTTTAGGCCTTACTTGTTTACTGAGAGCAGACGACAATTTTATTCAATTTTAAACACGGTTCAAACTCAAAGTTAATACCGCCGTGGTCCCGTAGCGGGGTCGGCATACCTACCTCCTGCCATTTATAGCCGCCTGGTATACTGGGTTATGAGGGCAATGAAAACCCTTTGGTATTCTATTGGGATATCTTTAATTCGGTGTGGCTAGCGAAATGTCACGAAAGGGTTTTCATCGGGTTGTTCCACAACCTCTTGAACCCTATTATTTCTATTATGTTCTGATGGATATTTCGTATATTTATCTACTCTTATACTGCCTTCACAAAACTATACGCATTTCTAGTGTATAAAAACATTTCCCTTTCTAACTTTATCCCGACGAAGGTAAAACTACCTCTATTTTCCGTTTCCGTGCGACATTCCCTGTGCTGGAAACCCCTTCAATCGTACAGAGCTAGTCCTAATAGGATTTTGCCTGTCCGGTTTCGAATGTGGCTCGTGTCGGCATAACGGTTTGTGCTTCGAGCCTGCTTGACGGGGACGGAACTCAGAGTGGGTAGGTTATGTCCTGGGTTACTATAATCACACTTTTTGAGAAGCAAATATAATAATAATAATAATAACGGCCCTCGCTACCGGTGGTGTAGTGCGTCGCATGCGATGGTCTCAAACCATGAATGAGAACTGCATGCGCGCCTATTATGAGGCTACAGAAGGGGGAACCATCCTGACTGCATACCGAGATCGGATGTTGCCTCTGTTTCAGATCTTGGAACCAACCATCGCTGTTTCCGCACAACGACTGTCGGATCAGGTACGGGCTATCCAACGGTGCAAGCTGCTAGATCAGTCTGTACTTGATCGACTCCGCCTGGAAACGCTACCTGCTCGCACATTTCCTTCCTTGACGCAGAATCTACCTGTCGCGTCGTCGTCCTCGATCCAACCAATATCGATGACGGCACTACCGAATAGGGTTGATCCTGAAGTTGACGAGGGAGATTTATCGAGTACGAGTGTAAGTAGCCAGGTGAGTGAGCAATTGAGGAGGACTTTGGAGGATGCTATTGAACAGTATCGGTTTGCACCAGACTCTAGGCCACGACTACCACGTTTGCCTACACATAAACGCAATCTGGCGTTAATGGGAGCCCTGAATACTTTACTAGCTCCGTACATACGGGATAGTGCAGATTTAGTTGATACTTACTCGATCATGTACTGTGGCGCTATTGCGGCGTGTCGCGTTGCTCGTGTTAAGTTCCCGGATACTAACCGAACACCGAGACCCGTCGGAGTTGCGCCTGCGTGGCAAATACGGATTGAGAAACGTATCGACTCATTCAGGACTCTTATTGCAAAGCTAGTTTGCTTCAGTAGGGGTAATAATCGCCCTCGAGTCATGCGTTTTGTGACACAGGCTTTTGCCGGGACTGATATTCGGCCCCAGGACTATTTGGCCTGTGTCACAGAACGCATTGACTACTTGAAGCAAAAGGTCTATGCATGGGCAAACCGTATTCGTCGCTATAAAGAGCGTGTGAATAGATACTGGCAAAATCGTGTCTTCCAAAGTGACCAAAGGAAGGTATACCGGAGATGGGAGGGAGCTGATCAGCAGGTGAACGATGGGCAGATACCGGATGCCAATGCTATGATCGATTTTTGGCGTGGCATATGGTCGGTGCCTGTCGAACACACAGAGGGTGAATGGATGCGTGTTGTCGAGAGGGAATGTGAATCCATCGAATGCATGGGGTCTATTATCATAGACCCTGAAGACGTTAGTTGTGCAATTGGCAAGGCTCAGAACTGGAAAAGCCCTGGGCCGGACGGATTGCACAACTTCTGGATTAAGTGGATTCGATGTTCGCATGTCCGCTTGGCAACACAATTCCAAGAAGCTCTCGAGCTTGGCTCCCTGCCTTCTTTTATGACCACTGGTGTCACCTTTCTGCTCCACAAATCCGGGAGTACCACGGATCCAAAGAACTATAGACCCATCACGTGCTTGCCTACCATCTACAAGCTCCTTACATCCATTCTGACCACAAAAATTAATACCCACATTGTTGTGAACAATGTTTTGGCTCCTGCTCAGAATGGATGTAGGGTTGGGTCCCGTGGTACTAAGGAGCTCCTCCTCATAGACATGACCATTAGCCAACAAGTTCGACGGAGTAGAAGGGCTCTCTCTGTTGCCTGGATTGACTATAAGAAGGCTTATGATTCGGTGCCTCATTCATGGCTGGAGAGGATTTTAGAGTTGTATAAAATTGATGCAACTCTGAAATCTTTCTTAGGCTCTTGCATGAGACAGTGGACCACAGTTCTTCGTCAACCAGGTGGCGGCGACAGTTCTTCTGATCCGATGGACTTCATAAGGATTGAGCGTGGTATTTTCCAGGGTGACAGTCTGAGTCCATTATGGTTTTGTTTAGCACTGAATCCTCTCAGCACTTTGTTGAGGGATTCAGAGCTAGGCTATCGGCTTCGTAGAGGAGGTGAGGTTATTAGTCACCTGCTATACATGGACGATCTCAAACTATTTGCACCGAAACGACAAGACTTGACGGAGATGTTAAAAATCACTCAGGGTTTTAGCAACTCTATCAAGATGGAGTTCGGTGTAGATAAGTGTGCGGTCTTACATGTGGAACGGGGGAAAGTTGTAAATTCTCCAAATTTGCAACTTTCTGAAACAATAACACTCAAATCTCTCTTAGAAACCGAGACCTATAAATACCTCGGTATGTCAGAGTCGTTGGGTATTGCGGTAGAGGACATCAGGATGGCGGTGAAAGAGCGTTTCTTTGGTCGACTGACAAAAGTGCTTAATAGTCTTTTGTCAGGAGGCAACAAGGTACGTGCTTTTAACGGCTGGGTGATGCCTCTACTGATATACTCCTTTGGCATATTGAGGTGGAGTCAGACTGAGCTAGACGCCTTGGATAGGAAGGTTCGTCAGCAGCTCACATCGCATCGCATGCTACACCCGCGCTCGTCAGTTATGAGACTGTACATTCCACGGAAGTCGGGGGGTCGAGGCTTTTTAAATGCTAAGAGCCTTCACAACCGTGAAGTGTGCAACCTCAGGGAATATTTCCTTAACAACGAGTGTGGGATGCATCGTGATGTTGTGGCTGTTGACAGGGGCTTCACACCGCTCTCCTTGGCAAACGAGAACTGGCGTAAACCCGTGTTGCTGAGCACCGAAGATCGCAAGGACGTATGGAAGAGCAAGGAGCTGCATGGGAGGTTCTATCGGGTCTTAACAGGGCCTGATGTGAACCTACTCGCTTCGGTGAACTGGCTACGCTTCGGGGACCTCTTTGGGGAAACCGAAGGTTTTGCTTGTGCAATTGCAGACGAGGTAATGATGACGAACAACTATCGGAAGTATATCCTGAAGGACGGTACGGTCGACATTTGTCGGGCATGCCGCCGTCCCGGAGAGTCACTCAGGCATATAGTTTCAGGTTGTTCGCATCTTGCTAACGGTGAGTACTTGCACAGGCACAACCTAGTGGCCAGAATCATCCATCAGCAACTTGCTCTTCAATATGGCCTTGTTGAGTCTGAGGTGCCATACTATCAGTACGCACCGGTGCCAGTTCTCGAAAATGGTCGTGCATTGCTCTATTGGGACCGCTCTATCATCACGGATAGGACTATTGTTTGCAATAAACCTGATATCGTGGTGGTCGACCGGTCCCAACGCAAGGCAATGCTCGTCGACATTACC
Source organism: Gandaritis pyraliata (assembly GCA_947859175.1). NCBI lineage: Eukaryota > Metazoa > Arthropoda > Insecta > Lepidoptera > Geometridae > Gandaritis > Gandaritis pyraliata. The sequence continues at coordinate 8,960,604 of OX401869.1, read as the reverse complement.
ATCCCGCATGACGAGAACCTCGTGAAGGCTGAAAAGGAAAAGCTCAGCAAGTACCTTGACTTGGCTCACGAGGTAACCGCCATGTGGGATGTTGATTCGACAATCATTGTCCCGATAGTCGTTTCGGTGAACGGCCTGATAGCGAAGAGCCTCGACCAACACCTCAAGAAGCTCTCGCTAGAGGGTTGGCTCAAGGGTCAGATGCAGAAGGCAGTGATCCTCGATACGGCACGCATTGTCAGGAGGTTCCTCAGTCTGCAGCCCTGACCACCTGTAGCTTGGGCCCTGCCCCGCTGCTGGCGGCACTCTAATTTTTAAGTTTTTTATAATATATGTTTTTTTTATACTTATATTGTAAAAAAATTAAAAATTAAGAAAATAAATAAATATGTGAATAATAATAATAATAAAGCCTTTTAATTTTCCATATCTCTACAATGTTACACAATTTAAAGTTAATAGTAATGTTAGTAGTTTTGACTTATACATAATTGTTAGTATGGTTAGTTTACTTCAGGTTCGGAGATACGGACCCCTTCTTGGGTAAAGGCCTCCTCTAGCTTCTTCCACTTAACTCTGTCCTTTCCTACGCTCATCCAGTCTTTCCCAGCCATTTGTATTATGTCATCGGCCCACCGTCGGTACGGTCTGCCAACATTTCTCTTTCCAGCTGGTCCCTTCCATTGTGTGGTCTGTATAGTCCATCTTTTATCCGTCAGGCGTGAGATGTGACCGGCCCATTGCCACTTTAGTTTTAGGGCTTGTGTGAGTGCATCTGTTAACTTTGTTTTTTGTCTTATGATATTGCTTCGTACTTTGTGTATTTTCCTGATCTTTAGTATGCTCCTTTCCATTGCTCTCTGAGTAGATCTAATTTTATGTTTTACTTTGTTTGTAAAGACCCATGTTTGGCAGCCATACAACAAGCATGGTAGGAGACAAGTATCAATCACAACTTTCTTCATGCTTAAACTGTAATCACCTTTCATTATTTCTTTTAGTGACCAATACTTCCCCCATGTTATATTTGCTCTTCGTTCTATTTCTTCTTGATTACTTGTTTTGTTGAATGATACGTGTTTGCCTAAGTAGGTGTAGTTTTTGACATATTCTATGTCGTTTCCTTTTATATGAATAGGTTTTACGATACTGTTGGTCATAATCTTAGTTTTGTTTGCATTCATTTCTAGTCCTACTTTAGAGCTTTCTTGATCGAGTGAGGATATCATTTCCTCTAGTTCTTCTACTTTGTTTGCTAGTACCACAATGTCGTCGGCAAACTGAAAGTGACTTAAATATCGACCGTTCATTTCTATACCTTTTTGTTTCCATTTTAGCTTCATAAATATAGTTTCGAGTACAGCGATAAACAGTTTAGGTGACAAAGGGTCTCCTTGTCTAACTCCTCTTTCTATTGTGATCTCCCCGCCTCTTGTTTCAAGTTTTACCCTGCTTGTACTGTTAGCGTAAATGTTTTTGATGACATTTATGTACTTTTGGTCAATATCGAATAGTTGTAATGCGTTCCAGATCGAGTTATGACTTATGCTGTCAAAGGCTTTGCTGTAGTCTATAAAAGCTACATACAGAGGCCTGTTAAATTCTTTGTATTTACTTATGACCTGTTCTAAGGCATGTATGTGGTCAGTAGTGCTGAAGCCTGAGCGGAAGCCTGCTTGCTCTATTGGTTGTGACTCGTCAATTTTCGGTGTTATTCTTTTAAGTAGGATTGATGCGAAGAGTTTGTACATGCTTGTCAGTAAACTGATTGGTCGATAATTACCGATATCCAGTGGGTTTCCTTTTTTATAAAGCAGTATAATATCTGAAGTACACCATTGTTTCGGTACAGTTTCCGTATCTAGTACCATATTGAACAAACGTGTAAGTGGTTTTAGTAGGATAGGTGCACCTAGCTTGATAGCTTCGTTGCTTAGTCCATCAGGACCAGGGCTTTTTTCAGTTTTTAGATGTTTTATATGATCAAAAACTTCTTTTTCATCTATTGGATCAATTGTTTTATGTATAGCTTCGGTGTCTTGTTGTTGAGAGCTGTCATCATCCTGTTTTCTCTTATATAGTTCTTGGTAAAAATTTGTTGCAAAGTCAATTATATCTTTCCTTGTTTTTGTTTCTGTTGTCTTATTTTCAAGTTTTTGAACCCATGATTTATGTAGGTTTAGCTCCTTGAAAGCTCTCTTTGTGCTTCTAAAACTTTTAAGGTTTCTTGATATTACGGCGTGTCTGTGTTTGCTATAGTCTTTTTTGATTGCTTTATTTGTTTCTTTGAATAGTATACTTAGCTCTTTTCTCATGTTTTTGTCTTTGTCCCTTGTTTTTATTAATTCGGTGCGTCTTTTTATTAGTTGTTCTGTATTTTCGCTGATTACTTTTGATCTTCTATTCAAATTCGTCTCTTTGCTTGTCGATAAGCTGACTATTATCGCCTCTTCTATTGAATTGTAGTGTTCTTGCACATCCACACCCTCCCCTGTGCCTTCGCCCACTCGTGATTTAAGCTGGTCAAGGTAACCTTTTACTTCACCTTCAGTTGTTGGAGTTTTTAGCTTGGTATTAAAGTTCTTTCTGCTATTCCTTGGGTGTTTTATTAGACAAGTTGCTCGTACCATTCTATGATCGGATGGAAATTTAACGTTGCTCAGAACTTCTACGTTGTTTATTAACTTTGGGTTACTTGTCATTATAAAGTCGATTTCGTTCATAATAGTATGATCAGGTGATTTCCAGGTCCACTTTCGGCTGGCTCTTTTCTTAAAGAAGGTATTCATTATTGATAATTTGTATTCTAAGGCGAAGTCTATCAGTTGTTCGCCTCTTTCATTCCGCTCACCATAACCATATTTGCCCATTATAAGATTTTCTTCAGGTTTGGGATGCCCAATTTTCGCATTAAAGTCACCAATTATTAGCACAGTGTCGTTTGCTAGTGTGTGTGCTTTCTTGATGTCGTTGTAAAATTTTTGGATGTCATCATCGTTTGTACGCTCTGTAGGTGCATATGTCTGGATTATTGAGAAACTAAGCTCTGCAAATTTTAGCTGGAGTAGGGCTACTCTTTCTGAGATTCCAGTGAAGTTAATTATTTTGTCTTTTAGTGCTTTCTTAATCAAGAAGCCTACTCCATGTAAACCTTTTGTTTGTCCTATGTAGCATAGTATATAGTCTTGATATTCTTCGATATTACATCCCATCCTCCGTACTTCCGACAATCCTATTATGTCGCAGTCAATGTTTTCTAGAGCGTATGTTAATTCTAGGTATCTCTCAGTTGATGACAATGATCTCACGTTGTATGTACATATTTTTAAATATGTAATGTCTTTGATGCTGTTGTTGAAGTTTTTGTTGGATTTTAACGGGTTTTGGGCATTATTAATTTTTTCCTTATATCCGAGTTTTGGATTGTTATTATTTTTGTATTTATTCCACTCAGCTAGAGGGTTTTGGTCGAGCTCCCCACGGTGACCAGCCGGCTTGGGGATTAAAAACTTAAAATTTGTGCTGTATTCGTTGTTCTTTACTGTAATGTTCCGGTCACCGGTTGTTGATTGCTATTTCTTGGTCGCGGAAGAGATTGAGAGGGAGTTAGACCGCGGTCTCATTAGGTCGAAGGCATTTGCCCTGCTGACTTTGCTCGCAGGCTTTGGGTCGAACTTCGAGAATGATGTTCCTTGTTGGGGACTACGAGATGGTGATCTTTTCCTTTTCTCATTCGGCTTGTCTTCCTTAACTACCAGTTTATCATAATTAATGTAGGCATAATTACCTTTATTTCTCTCTTCTTTAAGTCTATCCTGTAATGAACGCCTTATTTCCAGAACATGCTTAGGAAAGTCCTCCGTGATATAGATTGTTTTGGATTTCTTTTTATTTTTTAATATTTCGATTCTTTTCCAAAAGGTAGTAAAAGTAATAGTTATAGGCCTTGCTTTCCCGTTTTCATGTTTTTGCCCCACTCGCTGCACTTTATTAATTTCTTGAATTTCCAACTTAACGCCCAGGTTTTTTATTTCCTGAACTACGGCTTCAATTAGGCCGGAATTAGATTTTTCTTTCTCTTCGAGGCCAAAAATCATTAAGTTATTCTTCTTTTTTTCGCTCTCTAATATTTCCACTTTATTTTCCAACAATTCGACTTTTTGTTTTAGTTTACAGTTTTCCTCAACTAGTGGTTGCAGTTTTTCGTCCATTTTTGCCATCAGATTATCAGATATTTCTTTAGTCTGCAGCTGCATTTCAATTTTGATTTTAGCAAAAAGTTTTTCGAAATTCTCAAAATTTGGGTCCATGTTTAATTTCAAAAGTTTTCTTTGTCTATTTAAATTTCAGTAAAGTTAGGCACCCTGATAACGTAGCGTATTAGCGTTGTTAGCGGCGTTGTTGCGCGAGACGGAACGTAACGAGTTTATTTACGTGTATTGGAACGTATCTTATTCTTGTTGCCAGCAAGTAGAGTAATCAACAAACGGAACGTAAGTTTGTTATTTTATGTTGTCGATACTGCGTACTGAACGAAAACGTTCGTTCTCGTCAGAAAGATGACGTTCTGTGACAAGTTGACACTGACTGACACTGACTGACGTGATGACGTACACCTTTGATGAAACTTTATTTAGGTATATCAGTGTTTTACATATAACCTCAAAAGAGTTCACTATTATTTACTATGATTGCAGCGAATTTATGCGGTTTAATGCTTCACTGATTTGTGTAATATGCACTGGGTCCTTAGTCCTTTGTTTGTACACGTAAGTTCACAACTTTTCTTCACTTTTTCTGTTTTTACTGTTGATTATTATGCGCGGACACTTTAGAGAGATGTTGGCACTTTCGCAACCGGAACCGGAAAAAACCAAAAAACGAAAAAAACGAAAAAAACCGGAGAAGCAAATATATGCAGATCTTAATCCAGAATGAAATTCGATGCGCGTTCGTTAAAAACTATCGAAACTTTAAATTTCATGCGACATTGGAACTTAAATCCGGCCCAACGACGTTCATCAATAACACGCTTGGCCAGGGTTTTAGTACTGCAGTATTGTTTCACCATGTTCGTTAACTAGCTTGGTTTTCAATTGATGAGGACAGACTAATATATCAACGGCAATGAATGCGCTGGACGTTGCTTAGTTTGATTGATCTCTTAATGAGAACCATCACCCAAGCTCTCTATAAACTGTAGTTTTGTAAAGGTTTAATAAACATTGCCTTTCCTTCAGGCGGTGGAGTAAAAATTGGAACGGTAGTTTTGCACCATTACGTACAGCCGGATTATCGCGCGCGACACGGAAAATCTGACAGCCCTATTACACGGTGACCGCGCTCGCTCATCCGTCACTGCCTGCTGCCTCTGCCGGTAATGCAATCGACCGCCTGTCGCGCGCTGATCTCCTGGTACTCGCCTGTGATTTGTGGTGACGGCGATTCCATTTGATTTCAACTGATCCAACACCGTTGTTCTAACTAGATAGTTATTTTTGTACCTTAAAATTACTCCTGTTAGATTCTGTATTCCTAGTACCTGCTGTCATTTCCGTTCTTCGTATTCACTATTCAGGCCAGTAAACATGCATCCAGATTATTCGTCTCACCAATAGATCATTCCGAATGCCAGCACCACCCAACTCAAACAGCCTCCGCACACCCACACTCAAATATGTATGAACTAATTAAGCTCAATACGTTTCATTTCAACCCGATGCCCTCCGAATAATTGACTATGTTCCGCACAAAGGCCTAGAACCTTGGACGAATACACGGGACACGTAACTCGGACGATCTCGCCTTTACCCCCGGTCGCCACGTACCAGCCTTTTTGCCTAACAAGCAAAATTGTTGCGTCAGTGTTGACACGACCACTACGTTGATTCTCAAGACAAGATAATGCAAAAAAATTACAAAATGCACCGTATTATTTTGTAAAAACTACAGTGATCGCGTAACTAATATTTCTTTTCACCTGTGAGTACAATTTTATGCCGATAAAGTGGCTAATTTTTCATAAAACTAATAAAATTGAATATAATTTTTGCTCATATGATGCCATATTAACGAGTACTCAATTTTTTCTGCAATGTAACTATATTTATGACTTACTGAAATGAGTCGGGTTTTACCGTTCTTTTTTCATTCGTTCAGTGTTCGTTCATTACAATTCTTTCAAATAGGGTTTGAAACTATCGATGAAAAATATCGATGTAAATGAACGAACGAATTTATTCTCACTCTTAGGTTTCCAACTAATCCATTAAAAAAAAGAGAATGGGTGAAAGCAGTACGCAGAGAACAGGCATGGATTCCAAAAAAACATAGCAGTATATGTAGTATACATTTTGAACCAGAGTGCTACAACAAAAATTTTATAAAAAGGAAAAGACTCTGGAAAGATGCTGTTCCTACATTACACTTGCCTGAATTTGTAAGTAGAGCTTGAAATGCCGTTATGCAATTTTCATATTCATCATCATCAACAGATTGTCAGGACAAGGTTTGTATGTATAAAAGAAAGTTATAAAAAGTTAAATCGAAACTTTTTTTAAATCTCACAATATGGCGGTATGAAGTTCGCCGGGTCAGCTAGTTACTTATTGACCGAGCGAGCGAAGCGTCTCAGTTGCGAGATTGGCCAAAAATGCTTTTGTCCGGCTGTCTGTCTGTCTGTCAGTAATCGCCTACAGTTCTCATTTATCAACCGATTTGGACCAAAATCGGCACACAAGATTCTTGATTTATTAATTTTTTTTTTGTCGACCGCGATTTTTGATTGGGGGGGAAATATGGGAGAAAAAGGGGAAAGTTTGCTGTAGCGTTGTTTATCGTCGGATTTCAATCAAATTTGAGAAGTACACGAAAGACTTAATCCTACATAAGATGGTGTAAAAACATTTCCAAAAAAAGGGAGTGGAAGGGGTAAAAAAGGGGAAATTAATTTTTAATTTTTTTGCGTGTATTCAAATATCAGATGATGATGATGATGACAGTTCCTTGGGAATGTTCTAGTCACTATAAACACCACTTAAAAGTCACAGGAAAGCAAAATACGCAATTTCGTGCACGTGGTTGGTGTTGATTCTTTAGAAGAACAACTGGTGGGTTTTGCTTTTCTCCAATTAAATGCGGTTTGAATGTACAAATACTGCGTTAATTGACAAATTTAGAAAAATGTAAAAATTAAGGTGTGCACAGCACAAAGGGTCCGATTTATATTAATGTTGGTATTGATATTAATACGATTTGCTAAGTTTATCACAACCATTGTTAAAAATAGTGTCTTTAAATTGCTTCATCATTAAAAAATTAACTAGGCAAGGCGCAAGTAAATCTTACGCATGTAGTGTTACGAGTTAAGAAACCAAATCATTGTAAAGTAAAATTATAAAAATCCTTTCGTTGCCAGCTCCCAAAGTCTCAAATTACCGCAATACCAAACTTGAACATTCAGATTTGACAAACCTGAGCACATACTCCAGGGTCTGATGATAGGTAGCACTGATGAAGAGGATCTCTGAAGCTATTTTTAATTGTTGTAAAAGTGGCTTATGGTTACAATGACATGTCTATGTAAAATTATCAAGTAAAATGTTTATTTCCTTGTGATTTTCCATTATTATTATATCATCAACCCAGGCATCATCTTACCTTACTATAATTTCAAATTTAATAAAGTAGGTACCTACCTAATTCAACTCCTTCGTTTCCCGTCATTCATTCATTTTTATCGATACTATTTCATCGAATGCGTCAATCACTAGTGTCAATTTACAATAATTGTTAGACAGTGACAACGCTATATGCAGAACTAATGCAGCAATAGATTACTCCTCCCGAGCCCCGCAAAAAGTGGTCGACGGTGTTTTCATACTTTTTTAGAGCATGACGTGTCCCGTGTATTCGTCCAAGCCTAGAACTCAAAAGGACTTTAGCGTTCCAATTAGCATCTCGCTCGACGTACAGTTATGACGTCATGATTCCAAAGGTAAATCAGAAACGGCGGATTTATGTAGGCAGGTTTTAGATCATAACACAAAATCAATACTACTGGAAACTGGATTATAATTTTTGTACCAAATGTAAATAAGATGTCGACAGCCCTCAACTTACTGCTAGGGGCTATATTATGCCCCGCTACCCCCAAACATCTAAAGCCATTACTGCTCACTACGTAACAAGGCGACCCGCGAATAGCTTAGTATTCTCAAATAGCTTATTTCGCTTATTCTGTTTATTGGGCTTATTTATCCGACATGATCTCAATGGTTCTGCATCACTTCAAATAGATTTTCAATGTAAAGTGAGCTTTATTTTGTTCCGGTGTGGTTCAAAACAGCATTAGTTCTCAATATTGTAAAGAAGTGGTTGTACTACCTAATGTATGAATTATGAAATATGGTTGTTTCTAATATGACTGCGCTAGTAATTTATTCAAACAGTGGTTGTAAGGTAAGCGTGAAAACATTCGAACGGACGCAGCAATGTAACAAAAACACGAATTGTCTACACTGTCGAAGTCTTTATCTGTGTAAAAGACCATGAAACATTATTTTACTAAGGAAAAATACAGCAATCATGAGTATCAGTGTGGCTTAGCTCGGCACGTATTGACCATATTTCCTGAGAATAAGGCCAACTAGGCTGAGAGGATGATATAAGTGCTGGACAAGACAAGCCTGCTTACAAGTGTCCCGTATATAGGCACTTCAGTAAATAAATATCTGTATTTATCCTATTAATATTATAAACTAGCTTCCGCCCGCGACTTCGTCCGCGATCCGTTTGATCCTGTTGATTTTCAGAGATAAAAAGTAGCTTATGAAACTTGGGATATAACCTGTTCATAACCTGGATGACTGCTAGTCTATAAAATGTAAATGAAGTGAAACTTATTTGCACTTGTGTGTGGTTTACGGTCTCGTAAATAGTTGGGATGGTTTTACGCTAATAGCACTAAACAGCGGTCTACGATAATAAATGTTTGAGGCATTCAATCGAAATATTTATTTCGTTAGACACAAATGTATGCAAAGGTTTTCTTTTACTTCACGAGGTGTATTTGCTTGGTCTAAAAAACTACACGAGATGCAATGCAACCGAGACCTACCATGAAAACTTTATGAAAATATTTTTTTCCATAGTTTTCTTAAAGCCTAGTTTCTTTTTTCTCTAATCAGAGCATCCAAAGCCAGAGATTTTGTCAGTCCAGCGAAATCCAGCTAGCTAATGCTAAAAAATATGTCAAGAGTATATAATTCGTTGAGAGAATCCCAGTAAATCTTTCAAAAGGTTAAATCTCCGGGCTCTAGTCCTCCAATTAGTTAGAAAATGCTATCACGCGAAAGCGCTTAAAGCATTGAAAGCACGAAGCGACAATTTCCCGGACCGCTGCACGGATTACCGGTCAGGTAATTGGGCCCGCTGCATCTGTAATCGAAAGCGCTGCATTTGGTAATTCTTGCATGGATAAATTCGTCTCGGTGAAAATCCTGCTCCACCCAATTGGAATTCACATTACTGCTCCCTAAATGCCTCTAATCCAGTCGGTGTGGTCGTGGTTTTACACAAGCTCACACTTTTCCACACTATGAAGATAAAAGTTTTATTAGACGTTTCTTTGAAAAGTTTTTTTTTCGGACGTGCCTGAGCTGGATCTCGTTTGAAACTCGATTATTGTAAAGTACGGCTAGGGGATCTTTTGTAAAAATAAAATCTTTTGACACTCATTGTTTGATTCTGCGATTAATTACTTGAAGAAAATGTCTAAAGTGACTTTTTCGCTGGTCATGTTCTGATGCGAAACTTAACCTCACTTCAATAGATAAATAAATAAATATTGGTATAAAACCTCGTCGGGATAACTCATAGATAGACATGACTGAATGAAAATACGAGTAAGTACATACGTACGAGGCCTTGTATGTAAGTTGTTAGTTAATGTCCAACACAGGTGCGCTGGAGAAGTTTAAATGGCTTTAAAATATAGTTACTGTTGTTCGAAAGCCAATACCAGGCGCGCATAATGCGGTTGGAGGCGGGTGAAGTTTTCAGTTTACCTGTGTCAAGTGCAATACAAGTTATACGAGTTAGCTACAGGTAAATTGTTTGTATTCATAGTTAAATACACCTGCATTTTTTGTTGTCCTGGTACATTTGTTTGTTTGTAAGCTTTTTTTACTTATAGCAAATACTAATGCTAATTATTAGAATCTCTATTCATACAGTTTTGAGCACTGCACGTTTATTTCCCTTGAGATTATGTACTCAATTTACCTAACACTGGCTAAGGGTCAAACTACTTATCATCGTATGCTTAAGCATCGCACCTAATAGAACGTCTGTTGTGGAGGCATCGCGTCGTCGTCGTTAGCACACTACCCCGTGCGTGCGATCACGCACTTTTGTATAAGGTTGTTAGTGAGGCTTACAAAAACACAAACTTGAAAGTTTAGTTCAATAGAATTACTTAGTTCCACGTTAGTAGTTTTCGATCAAGTATAGAAGGACGGGTGAGAAACTTCAGCCGTGAAGCAATCTCATATTTTAGAAAACATTTCGATCGATAAAGCATACAAAGACCTTTGCGGCCTATGTACTTTCAGCTGGTCAGCTTTTTTCCTTTGGTACCGTGCTGAAGCGTACAATGATGTGTTGTATGACCATAGACATACATCGGGCTGGGTAAGGCCCCGGCGGCCCATGCTTAATTATTCAAGAAACACGAATTCCTAATAATTTATCGATCCCTGGAGTTTGATATGAGACCTGTCTGAAACTCACGAGAACATTCTGCATTATGCTAGACTTCTGAAGTTCATAACGAACCTTTTAGCCTCGAATACAAACACCAACTAATTGAGTGTTGGTTTGGGATTCTGTCATTGTGCTTTGTAGATGGAAAATAACTGAAAACTCTCTTTTATCATATTTTCCTACTCCGTTTCAGAGGAACCAAAAGTACTTCGAAACATTAAATCACCAGTTCTAAGTTAAATTATAAGCAAAAGTCTCCTAGACTAAGATTGTTGATTTTGGCTCCTCGAGCCGGTTCGTCGTCTGCACAAATATTGACATCCAAAAAGTATCGGTAGACAGTCGTAACTTTCCGATTTGCACTGAAACAGCAGACGCTGACTCCCACTTCTGATAAAATGAAATCACATTATTGAAATGGCTTCATCTTGATTTATAGTGAATTGTGAAAAGAAATGTCGCGTTCAATCGCATTTGTCTGATGTCTATTATGTATTTATTTCTTTGAGTGCTATCATTTAGAAATCGGAGTAAGATTTACGGCAAAAAAAGTAAAAGAAATAATGCATTTCTCGATTCAGATATGCGTCTAACGAAGTATAGTAGTGACAACGGATCTTTGTCCCTCTGAAGTATCTGCGCAGAACACATTTTTGGGTCGAATTGCAGGTGAGCTTATTTTTCCGCACCTGTACATGCGCAATTGTTTGTTGCATCTAACTTCAGAGGGATAAAGATCCGTTGTGCGTACTGTAGTCAGATAAAAAATCAGGTGAAAGCTGATCCCAAAAAATATTATACAATGTCGGTACGCAAACTTTATCTAAATTAGACACAGCTTGACCTGGGTGGGTCACACATATCCACATTTAAAAAAATATCTGGCATACATCTCGTTATCAAACGTAGATTTATAATTCCCATCAAGTGTTCGTTAGCACGATTTACGGCGGCACGGGCCGGAGGCTGTACTCAGGAGAGGCTGTACTCAGGACGAAAGGGTTCGGCCTGGAGGTTGTAGTCAGGCAGGGCGAACGAGTACATGGTAGTGCCCCTGCACATATAATATACTGTAAGATCTCTTTTACACAGTTTTACAAGAAATTATTCTTGTCCAATAAGAACATGGTGTCTGGAATGCCGGTATTCAACGATATAAATGAATCTATTCGAGTAGTGTTTTAAGTCCGATGGGTTCCATCATGGTTTGTCTATCTAACGAATTGTTTTTAATAGTTTTTGGCACCTGCGAAAGATGTTGTGTCGTGTTGTAACTCTTTTTTTATTCACCATACGCCCTTACTACGAATCTGGCTGTCGGTGTTGGTTGACGTACGACCTGTCACAACCCTGGAGCTTCCACTGTTTTTAAAAGCGTTTTTTGGTCTACATTGCTCTTTTTCTGAAGCCTCGCTTTTTTACTCACCTTTGTGATTACGGACTCGTGGTCACACCGTTTTTGCACTTTCTATGTTAATAAACTTTTAACTTTGTCTGGCCATCTGCTGCATAGGGTTTTGGAGTCGAGTGACACATCAACCATATCTGATATCACAAGATGTAACGTTTTCACTAGCGAAGGGTATTTTGAATTTTATGTCTCATCTGCCACTGCCCACGGCCAAGTACTTCGTAAATCCCTGAAAGTACTCGTGGAAATTCTAACAATAAGTTGCGTGGCACAGATTCGGCCCAACTTATATTCCAATAACGTCGCCACATAAATCACTAGCGAGTTACGATGTAGAGCACCAGGGCATCAGAAATTGCGTGGGATGCTGCTCCAATTTACAATTCACCAGATCGATTTATTCAGACAACCGATTTTTTTGTTATTACATTCAAAATATACCTGTAATGTATGTAGTGCTGGAATGTGCTTCTGAATACTCTCCTTAAATATCAAAGGATCTTGAATACGTGGTGAACTTATTTCATATAACTTTTTCTTTTTCTATTATTTGTGAAATGAATAACACAAGAATATAACTTATTGGGTAGCCGGAGCAACATTTATTACATTTCAAACTTACGTGATATACTCAGAGCCAGAGAGCAAAAACAACACAAATTCCATTTTATATTTGCGGTAACTTAATAAAAACTACAGCAAAGAAATCATAACTTTTTACCATCGCAAATTGGAGTTGAGTGAAGTAAATCCATTGGATATCGGGGTTTAAAGGAATCCCTATGGTATGTGAAGCACGTGCTCTTCTCATACAAACTATGATTGATTCCGTGCAACTATTACTGGCGCCCGCCTTGGGGCTCATGCAAGCTCTGTGGGAAATTATGACGAGTTAAACTTTAGCTGTGAAACTCCAGAAAAGTTAATTAGGACTAAATCAGCATCCTTTTTCTGGGAAACTGAAAAAAGTAATGAATATGTTTAATATGTTTTCGGTTCCTCAAGACACTAGTCGATACTTAGAAACTGCCATTTATTGCGTAGTATATGGCTTGACTTTTGTCATTAATTTCACTGTAAAATAGTCCTCACGCTCATAAATATAACTAATTTGTCTCCAATATTGCCATCGCTTTGTCCATCGACAACAGCTGTTCTCTTTTGTCTGTCAATAGATTGGATTTTTAGTTCTTTTTAAATGAATATGTCAAATGTAACCAATTTATGGGCAGCGCAGTCCCGTCGGAGACAAGGCTTTGTGCCGTTCCGTGTCGTGTTCTATTCCGACATGTCTGTGGCTTGTCCGCTTCCGCATTAACAACTTTGACGGAAACGCTGAGATTTATACAATGGCTTTAGTGACGAGACTTACTAAGGGCGGCTTGCACCAGAATCGCTAAACGCGTTTAACTATTAAATAGTATTTAGCGAGTTGTCAAGTCATACGGTCCACTCACAAGCATTATCATTACTAGATTTTACATACACATTTTAACTGCGCAAAAGTCTATCAGAACAATGAAATGCAGAAAACATGTCTTGTCTGCATTTTATTACTCGGAAAACTTCTCTAATCGCTTCAAACAATGATACCTCACACTTCCCCCTGCCACAATGCAAATGGAACACTTTAACAACAGCTTATTATAACTTCGCCGCAACCAAATTCCCACTCTATCATATTCGCTTACGGTGTATTTTAGACTAACTGACATCTCAGTGATGCTGACAGTATTTCCATTGCAATTATGTGCCCTATCTATCTTGGCGGTGTAAATGAATACCAGCTTTAGCACAATGATGTATGGTGTATATTGCAAGGGTGTGAGTTGCAGTCGCGTGCTCTTAGGGGATTAACTTGAGCTCGCATCAGAGACTTGAGAGAGCTCAGACGTTGGGGAGAAAATTGATTTCTGGTAGACGCGTGGAAAAGAACAAGGATCCGCTTGTGTCGGTTTATATTTTACGAATGGTGCGCTGCTGGTGCTGAGCGAGCAAATTTATCAAACGGAAATATGAATGATAACCTGAGGAGATATTGAGAGTATAATAATTTTGCAAGAAAAAGGTACAACATAATTTGGTAGTATTCATTAGTTTTAGTGCTGAGAAAGTTAACTGTAATTAAGAAAACTTCCCGCTCAGGAAATTCACTGAAAATACGTTAGTCACTTAAATGCTGCGTAAAAGCTACCAGTTTAATAAGCAAGAATATCTCCCAGTATCATAAGAAATATGATTGCCATAAAAACTCCACCGTCTCTGATTCCCGAGTACTCCCAAATTAACTTAACAACTCCGCAAATAAATTAAGAAGCATAAAAAACTTGCTTGACACTTGCACCCTGTTCTAACAACGTGCCCGAAGGGGCTAACATTCAACAAAAATGAGCGTGAAATGAACAGAAAACTTGGTGACATTTTGTCCGTTATTGTGCTTACGGAAGATGAAGTGTTTTTGCGACTGAGAGGAAGTCAGGGAGTTAAGTGAGGTCGAGGGACATAGATCCTGCGGTTCGTTAAGCTGACGTACATTTTTGCAACGATCAGGCAGAGAATGGTGGTAATTCTGCTGTTTTTTTGTAATTTAAAGTCATGTCACGGAGCCTGGTGGGAAGCAGCGGGTGATCGAACGAATTGGAAGGATATGGGGGAGACCTTTGCCCACCAGTGGAAAAGTACAGATTTAAAAAAAAGTCATGTCACCGATATCGATTGCGCACGTCAAAAAATTCAAAATAAAATGTTATCTATTCTCAACAGTTCAAGGATCATTTTGAAACGTAAAGAAAAATTGATAGAGATAAGTTTTCTGCATCATCATAGTTTTATCTATTTTATAAATTAAACCTGTACCTTTTCCTGAATTAAATAGTGATCGGTAGTATACACATTAAACTAACCTTCGTCACACGTCTCCCTACCATTCAGTCCCTGTCGGGACCGTCATCTTAAATAGTTTAGGGGTTCACACCGCAGCCTCATTCAATTACGATTGTTGTGTAAACTTGTAGGTCTTTTTTTAACAAAAAGGTGACGAAAGGAAAGAAAAACTAAACTAGTAGGAAACCGATGACGATGCTGGTCTCTGAGCTTTCTGTACAAAACTTTACATCAATGTTTTTCACCTTTTATCGTAAAACACAGTTTGTTTTTACTCCTTCTAACTAATTCAGTGTCTTCTGATGTGTGTTCTTGGGTTGTGTTCCGTTTGTATGAATTAGTAAATGTCTTTATGAAAGTGTTCAGTTGCCATCGACAAAGCCTTCATGGTAAAGTTCTAACAATTTATCATATTTTGATCTCATCACATTGTGCAGCGTTCCCCTTACACACTTGTTACCAATTGCTTGTTGTTTGTTTGTTTCTAAGTATTCTTTGAGTGTTTGCAAGTTGATAACTATAAACACTTTCGGTATTACTTAGAACTTCCTCTCAACTAACACTGTTTATGCACTGCTTAAAGTTTTCTTTCGCTATCTAAACAAAACAGTGATTAACATGTGTTTCCTATTTTAAATTTCACAATGTTTGCTAGAAGTTAGGAGTAAAACGCCAGCTGTTTGCAAACTTAAAATCAACTTGCCTAGGTAAAAGGTCTGATCTTATCACAATTCTATACCCTGGCCATTAATGTCCCAGTTTGCGGGAGCCGCCGCAGCCTTACCTAATTGAATTACTGCTGTTTCCCGACAGTTGTGAAGGTACATCGTTTCTTTGAGAATAGCCGCGTTCTTCAAAGTTTGGACTAAAAAGTTTGTAAAAGAGATATGGGCGTGTAACTCTGTCGGGTGGAGTGGATTTGGCTTTGTAACGAGGTGGCGCTATAACACTTCTATAAATTAAACAGCTTTTAAACGCCTGATGCCGGATTCAAACAATTCCGAATAAACTTTTAGATTAAAATATTTCCGTCATTGTCTCTGACAAGTTTAAAGTAGAGACGGATATATAGATAGATAATTTGGTTACATACTAAACACTGGTTTTACAAACTTAAAAATAAAATAAAACAAAAAAGTATATACCTGTGTGGTGGTGAATCGGTTTCAGCTCAGCTGCTACTCTCGAGCTGTGTGCGAGTCAAAACCTCGTCTCACCTTTACGACATACTCTAAGCTTAGCACTTATCAGCTGATCCAATGCTCGGATCCGAATGAGTCCTCATCTGCGCTGAAACCTCGTAATATTTATGACGGTTGTAAAATGCAATGCGGTTCACTTGTACACACCTACTTACCTCTCATCCGAATTCATAAACGCGCAACTTTAACAAAAATGTTTTGCGCTGTGTTTAGCAAAATTGTTAAACCGCTTTCTATTGTTTTTAATACCAGACGATTTGTTATAAAAACAAATAAACCTTGCTTCATGATTAGGTATATTACATATCATTAAATTAATTACGATTACGTTCTTGCTAGTCCATGACCTGTCTGTACAGATCCTTAGATATTGAAATACCTACAGTTGTTAATTTATTTAATTACAGAAATATATTTAGATTCGAATTAATGTAGTGGTAACATACTTCAATCATTATCAGGTTACTTATATCGTCAATCTATATCGGTCCACTGAAGGACGTAGGTCTCTCCCAATCCCAAGAAGCGGCATTGAGCTCGGCCTTCGACTCTTCACACCCAGCAGCTGGTGCACCACATGAAATTAACCATTATGTCTCGAGTGATGAAGGTTATTTGTATTAGTTACCATAAAATAACTAATAGTACTACGGTATGAATCATTCTGCATGTGAATAATAACCAAGCAGCGATATGTTGAACTAGAGAACGTTTGTGAATAAGGCCTTTGATCTTGGTTCAGCGGTAAATGTGTGGTTTTGGTCGTAAACAGGGAATTCAGCAAGCATGCCGATGTTCACAAGTTATGTTACGGCTGTTGCGGTTTGCCGTGAGGACGGCTATCGGTTTCACAAATTATTAGTTGTTTCTTTAGTTTATGACTGCAACATCGTAAAGCATTTTAAATTAACAAAGTATGTGATGGTACAAGTCGATGTCGATTGTAAGATTCAAACGTACGTATGTGCTCAAAGTTGAATTCTTTTTTCATTTAGGGGAGTTTGCACGAATTTGAACAATCATAAAATCGGACGTGAAGCACTCCGAATTTAGTGGTAATTTCTCTTATAGTAGCAGTCGATAAATGGTGACCATTAGGCGGTCTAAAAACCTTATTTTTCTACTATTACTTACTTCCAAATGAAAAAATAAACTTAGATAACGAAACTCATAGGAATAATAAGTTAAATAAGTTTTAGTTTTTTAAGCGAACAATTACATTTTAATTGTTTAAAAATACTAAGAAATTAAATTAATGAACCTGCGCAATATAATTTCGTAATTTGTCCTCCAATAACACTTGGTAGTACTTCTGCCATGAACACTAATTTACCTCAATTTAAACCAATTTCGCGTGAACGTGTTCAGGTTAAATTGTTCTTAAAATACTAATTTTTACTTCTTGTCCACAGGTAAGTTGGCGGTCGAGCAACATCACAAAAATTTGTAAGATTTTGATAAACAAGATATCTTATTACGATGTAATAGTTGACATTATTGTTCAACAGGTATCATCTGCACCTCATGTTCCCGCACCTCGCTAGCACATCCAGACACCAGAACCCATATCCAGTATCCAGACACTAGAACCCATAAGTATCCAGTCTCATCAAGATCCATCTTCCATTCCACACTCCCGAATCCTAAAACAAAATAGATTTCTTATATATTATGCTTGTTTTATTTAGAACAACATTTTTATTAGATCACTGATGATATCTAGAATCATTATACTCTACTTCATAGGAACGACAAGCTGAATAAATGCAGAGCTTTATCCAGTAAACTTTAGGTTATTGAAACGAAAACTCAACTAATCTAGTAAAATTGTAGTACAATAAAATTACAATATGGTCATAGTGATATCAAATGTTTTTTTCATGATTTCCTTCACCGTTTGAGCGTTGATCTAAAAAGGTACGAACATAATAAAAATATTTAACTCTTGCCTTCTCACCACAAAGTATTTTCGGCACGTGCTATAATGTTTTCACAAAATTATGCTTTGTTGACGTTCCGGAAAAGCCGATGTACATTTTGTAAAATTCCTGCTAAAATATGCTGAAAGTTTAGGAGTATAATGTTCCACACATCGCAGTTTTGTGAAGCGATCGAGGGTTCAAATATTTTGTTGATTATAAGTAGTTAGAGAACATCGTGTTATATGGAAGTTAGGAACCAGTACCTAATAATGTTCTACAAATGAATTGAATGTAGATTAAAATAAGCTCAGGCCAAATCAATAATGCTTTTATCTTTGAGTAGAATCAACGAAGTTTGAAAGTTTATCATTGAATGTTTATGAATCTTAATTCAAACCTAAGTTAAACATTTTGAACATTAAAATAATATAAATAATAAGTATAAAGTATAAATATTTTATTTGCAACAACTGTTGCTGGTACATTTAAAATATCAGTTCATACTTTAAATTTTTTTCACTTCACTAATTGAATTTCCAGCCTGAAAATATAGAGCTTACCTTGGCTATGATATTTTCTAAACAACATGAAAAAATCACAATGAGAATCCAACACGAAACCAAAGTATTTTAATTAAGCTAATGTCTGTCAGGCGTTACCGCGCCGGGGTAAGGGTGGGCGGGGGGCTGTACAGATTGTTTCTGATTAACACTGCCCGCCCACTGACCCTACCCTAATTAATAAACTATCACTAACTGGTCCTGTCTCCGCCTGAGGATGTCATACTCCGAGGAGTTACTTAATCAACGAGGCTTCGTTCGCTTTAACATGTTTGCGTGCAGGCTTGTACGCTCTCTATAAGTAGCAACATAATAGCCATTGGTCATGTACAGTACCTACATGTCCTCTCTGGCATTAACTCGTTTTGCATAGCCGCCAATCTTATACTGGACGACAATTGACAACCCTAAAAGGCTCGTTCGTATCAGAATTAAAGGTGGTATAAACAGGCCACCGAAGCAAAGAATATTCAAATCCAAACAAAAACAAACAGCTGTGTGCAAATAAACGAAAAGTTAATGAAAAAGTGCATTCCGTAAAAGCTTAGCCATTGAGTCAAAACAAACAAGCCCCCGCGCCGGGCGCTCTCTCTGTCGCGAACACAGGCTATAAGCTCTAAAACGTTCGACAAATCTCATTGGGTGAGACGTCGGAAAAACTCCCGGTTCCAACCTACCGTACCAGGGTAGGACTTTATTTCTTTTCGTCCGAGATTGAACTTAATTTCACCCTATAACATTTATCGAACGTTTCCAAGAATAAGCCCCCTAGCCGCAGTCACAAAGCAGCTCCGTCAACATAATTACACATCGCGAAAAGAAACTGTCGACTGAGAATTACATTCACTTTTTAAAAGAAGACAAAATAAAATGTGACACGAACTTAATGGTTGGACAACTGCGGAGAAACAAGGTAAACAACAGCGGAGTTCATTCATGTTTTCTTTTATTTCAACCAAATACAGAGCAACAATTTGGACAATCCTACTATCCTATCCTATCCTACTAATATTATAAATGCGAAAGTTTAGATGTTTGGATGTTTGTGTTTCAATCACGTTAAAACCACTGAACCAACTTGGATGAAACTTGGCATATATATAGTTCGTAACCTGGATTGACACATAGGCTACTTTTTATCCCGAATAATTAACAGGATCTACAGGATAAAATGAACGAAAAGGATTAGCAGCGCCAATTGGCAAGATGATTTTATTGTCATGTCATGTCACGTCAGTTTGACAGGACGTAGTACTACCTCTATGGTCTAACGACTAGCGTTTGACATTTCAGTACGAGTTCGGTGTAATGAGGTGTAATCTCAAGTTTATCAAAGAAGTATCCGCTCGGTACACGCACAGATAATATAATGTACACGGAAACTGTAGACGCGTACGAAGTCGCGGGTAACTGCTAGTCATTACTGAAATTGCTTCAGTAAATATGAAATGCTTTTTGGTTCATTCATTCAAATGCGTAGGTCCTTGCGTAACTTAGACAAATAAGTTTATAGATAAATTCCCGGAGGTAGTATTCTAGTAGAATATTATTGCAGCTTTCAATCAACTTGTAGCTCGTCCCGTCATAACTGTCAAGTGTCAAACAACCGGCTGTCAGTGTCACCAGACTTTATGAGAGCTAATATTTGTCCATCGATCGCGAGGCTGCTGGGTGTGCTCAAGCTATTACGCCGAGAGCATCGAGTGGTGTGCTCAGCGCCGGAAAAATTAATGTCCTCAAGTGTTTGTTCAGGTTGATATGATCCTTGTAGGTATGATGATACATGCAGTGGTGGGTCCAGGATATCGGTTTAGAGGGGTTCGACCCGGCTTTAAGGGCTTAACCTAATCCCGATCTACCCCTGGTAGACCTGAACCTTTTAGGAGACACAAGAACCCCTTAGCTTAGCCTCTCCCTTGGATCCGCTAGTGATGCTGGGGTCTGTGTAGGCCGTAGTGGGTCGGATACATTGATGAGGTACCGTACTTAATTGGGGTTACGCTAATTTTAAGTGGTTTACTTGTAGGATGGTTTGATCTGAATAATGTGCTCAGAGTTAAATTAATGGTGTGTATGACTTTTTTCTTTTTAAATAAAGAAAGCCACAGCTTATCTAAACAACGGGCAAAACTAAACCAAAATGAAAAGTGGCAAATAAGTTTATCAGGTAAGTAGTCAAGTATATACCTACACAAAACTGACAAAAAAGTTATAAGTTCCGAATGAGCTCTTCTAACATTGCTTCAAGTAGCATACTTTGCAAGTTAAACATTGCTTCCGAATTCTGCCAGCGAGCAGAGCTGACGCGACTCGCATGCGACCTGGCGATGCTTGCATTATTACTTGTGTTGGCAGGGCTATCAATCCATAGTCTGCTTTCAGCCAGTTTTGGATATCAGTCTGAGCTACTTTTCACGTCTTGACGAGCTGCCATCCGCTGCAGGTCGACTGCAGTCGTCCAAGTGTAATAAGTATTCAGTAGAATCATGAGAATCATTTAATTTAAAACGTTTTAAACAACAGACAAGGATATAATCCTAGAGAAGCCTAGAAGCAAGTTAATGAATCCACAGGCTTCCTAACGAGTTCCAACTGTGTTTACACTCGAGCAAGAGTAATGGATCCGGGTCACTGGCACAGACCTTCATATTTTAAGGCTTACAGTGCGGGCTTATTAAAATCAAGGGTACTTTATCTGTGAATAAATTTTATTGATGTTAGATGTTATTTACACCAGCAAATTTTTCAGCGAGCTGAAATGAAATTGAGGTTTGTGCTCGTAACCCAGATCCATTGCCCCCGCGTGAACTTGATTTGTCGCATAACTTAGTCATACCGAGACGAATTTATCTGTACCAACAGCAAAAACAGGAAGCTACCATAATTTTGATTTATGTTGTAGACCGCGCCACCCCTACCGCCCATCCCAGCAAGTGACGTTAAATATTCAAATGAAACTTACTAGAGCTTCATAACATTTATGTTGCTAGGCCTTTGAAGGAGTTTCAAAACATGTTTTAAGTTACAACTTGCTGCTACAGTGCTCTTGTACAAAATACAGATTTTTGGTAAAACTGCTTAGGTTAGATATAAATTATTCCTGATGTTCGTACCTACCTAGTTTTCCTGAAAAGCTCAATTTTTTTAGTAAACTAGGTTAGTTAACTAATTGTTACTGCACCACATTTTTAGTTGATGTTGTTGTTGAAATCATTCTTGAACGAAGATAATATGGGCTCAATATTCGCCTGTTCTGAAGTTTGAAAAACAAGATTATTTATCTTGTAAAGACCATTCAAAATTCAAGCTCGTTTTAGTAAGTAAAGTCTAGACCTCCTCGTCGCAAACAAACAGTTTATGAAAAGCACACAGATCCAGCTCCAGGCCGATTTACATTGGTCAATTTAACTAAATAGATAAGTAGTATACAGTGAGTGGTGTGAACCGCTTGGACAGTAGTGAATAGGTAAACTTGGTTAGTGGGCTCGCCACTGCACTTGTACTCGGTACTCGCCGTTGTCTTTGACCAATGTAAATCGGCTCTTAAAGCTTTAACCTCTCACCCCTAGCTCCAAGAAGTCTGCAAGCTATTTATCAAATTCATCATTAAAAACGCTTGTCATTCATTTGTCCCTCCGACCCTCCGAGAGGGTGTTCTGAGCTGTCAAAGTTAAATTGATTCTATTTTTGAAACATTTTGTTTTCTTTTTAGAAGGAATGTTGTTTTTGTAATGAGGATTGATGCCATTTTAGTACCACAGACTGTCTTCGTATATTTGTAGAACGGAAAGTTTTTGGTTTGTTTTTATTTGAACAGAAATGAAAGGCTTGAACAGCATGACATGGCAATAATTGTGGCATTCTTAGGTAATTAAAAAAAACACAAAACATTGTCTACATAAACTTCAGAATTACTGCTTACTTTCCAACTTGTGATTTCTTTGTTAGATGCCCTAAATAAATAAAATAAATGATACCTTTGGTATTGCTTTAGGGCGCCCAATTTTTTCGTCTCCGAAAAGAAACAACATAATAAATCTTACACAAAAAACCCAGAGTGGTCCTTCATTTCCATCCTCAGAGTGCTAAGAGTACTACAGTATACTATCTCTAGATCTCAATTTGCCGACACGATTCGCAATAACTCATGATGTCCACCGACCTAATCTTAATTTATTCGCCGAAAAGCCTGAAATATTATTGGGCGGCCTATCACAACCCAACTATGGAACTGAATAACTTTTGCAAAGATAACGAACGTCATTTATAAAAAATAGAAATTAAACTAAAATGTTTTGCAGTAACACCTCAGACTCAGCCGGACAAGAAATAGCCCGGATAAGGATCGGTGTGAAGACCGTCTAATCAGTCTCATCTCATAACTACAATAGGTAATTCTGGTGTTGATACCTAACACTTAGCTCGGTAGTTGTAGGTATGCAACCTACGCACGGTATTTGGTAAGGAATTTAGATTACATATTTCCTTTGAAAGCCTCCTCAAATATCACAGACGTAAATACCAGATATGTAGGCACATATAACTAATATCGGTAGAATCAGTGTTGAAGTTGAGAGACGATTCTAAGTAAGATCGTAAAAGCTCAGGTAAAGCTAAGACAATGTCAGTTTGGAGCCAAAATGAGGGCGTTATTTGAATCACGCGCGAACTTTACTCATTTCGAGGTTTCATTACGTACAGCTTCGATTTATAACAAGCGTGGTTTTACTTTTTAATTAAAAAGTAAATTAATTCACTAAAACAGGTATTCAGTATCAGCCAGGAATTTAATTCATAAATTCATGTTTGTGCTGTGTAGGTTTTTAGATGGTCTCATTTTGTAGTATTTGAAGGTGATGTTATTCTGTACCTATCTAAGAACCATGAATTTGAGCTAAAAAAATATTTCGTCTCCCCGCTGCTGTAGGTATATTAAATCTCTTAGTTCATTGATTAATCCTTTGATGTGCATGTCCTAAATCTAAGACATAGTATTCGCTATTGTGTTTGGCATTATAAGCTATCTATGCAACCTAAGCTACATAATAAATCTAGAATGAATCTCCTTACATCTAAAACTGTTTTCAAAATCAAAATGATAACCCAAGAGAAAAAAAAAATTCGCGATGGCTCTCTAAAGATTTTGCAGAATATTACTTTTAGAGGTTGAATACAGGTGTTGTTCCGGCATCCGGGGTTGAAGTGTCCTGGCGGGTAATTTGAAAATTAAAAACAACCCCTGAGCGCCCCCTTGCAATTGTACGTTTCATTTTTGAACAAAAAAGCGGTTGAACAAAAGGCAGTCGTAGGGGTACCGCGGTGCAGTGTAAATTAAAATTTGTTTTATTATGTGCGAAATTTTCCTTTTATTCCACTGTAATCTAGAGTGTACGCTTCCACTTCAGGGACTGTCGATCCTAATCTCTGTCAACTAGTAAGTTCCTGCCTAATTCGACGTGCGCGTGACATTCCTAATCGACGAAAATGTTTCCTAGTGCGTGCTTCAGAGGTGGCCGCGTCAAGCTAGAAGTTGGCAAAGTTTAGTGCGAAACAAATAAGACCACTTTCTATGAAGTACAAAATCTGAACATGCTTATTTTAGCGTAGTGGAATTTCTAGAAAATTATTAATACCGCCACTAATAGGAATATTTGGAAAAATGACATAGCTTGAATTCCCAACTAACCGTCAATTTCATAAACGATGAGAAAGCTCCTCTATAGGCGGAGCCTTGTTAAAACTGGTTTAGCGGACGTCTCATATAAATTCGGGTGTAAGCAAATTACTGGGATAGTGGATTATATGCGAAAGTTAAATAAATAGACAAATAAATCACTTGCTAGTCAAAATTCATCATGGTTAGTAAATCCTAGTGCCGCTAAATCTAGATTCAAGATATGTTCGTTGTAGGCCGTAAATTGCCCGTCAGATGGTCCATTGCAGAGACAGTCTGCACGGAGGATATTTTAGTACTTGTAATGACTATAAACATGTCCTATAAAACGGTAGAGAAGGATAAAGTGCTCAGTAAATGCAGTATCAAAAACATTGCTAGGAGATGCGAGAATGGTGCACAAAACCTACAATTGCTGCAGGTAGGTACTAACATTAACTTGATTTTAGTCAACCTTTTTATTGTTCTGTATTATAAAATTGGTATTAGGTTAACCCGACTCAACACAATCCCTACCTGATTTTTGGACGCGCGTCTGAGTCAATAATGCCTGAGAAAAGTCTTCAATTCAAACTGTTAATTTTATTTGTTATTAATTTAATTTAGTTTTTGCAAGTGTGACAACCCTGGCCTTCCGCACAAGTACGTAACTGTGGCGTTGTTTTATTTCATCGCAGTTGTACTGCCGAGTGTCAAGTACTTGCGTCGCTTTTTCCGCGATTTTTGCCGGGTCAGCGCCACGGGCGGCGGGCGGCGCGGAAAAAAGCTTGCTATAAGTCTAGAACTAGGTATATAAATATAGCACGAAAATATTTAATTCGTTGCGTATTTTTCTGTAGTAGCGTAGGACGGCCGACCCCAAAAGAAATGGGACATAAGGCCAGGACAAAGAAGAAGAAGAAGTAGGACGGCTGTCACTCGAGTAGGTAGATGCAATGATGGAGTCAATGGTTGAGAGGCGTTGAGTGCAACGTAAGATCGGTTACTAAAAATCATGTGGGATATACTCAAGTAGCTGTTGCCCGCGACTTCGTGCGCGTGTACACTTTTATGAGCGGATTCTTTAAAAACCTCGACATTACACCAAGCCCGTAATCGCGTGTCAGACGTTAGACGGCTTTATACACCAAAACTCGTACTAGGTCCAGTGAAGCAACTGACGTGACGTCGTCCTCGTTTTAATTAGCGCTACTAATCCCGTTCGATCATTTTATCTTGTAGGTCCTGTTAATTATTTGGGATAAAAAGTAGCCTAATGTGTTAATCCAGGTTACGAACTATATTATATTTCAAGTTTCATCCAAGTTGGTTCAGTAGTTTCGACTTAATTGAAACACAAACATTCAAACTACACATTTATAATATTAGTGGACTAGAGGGACTGTTTTCTACAAAGAGCGACGCTCTAGTAAAGCTGAAAGCGTATGTAAATAAATAATAAATATTCATGGACTTTACACACAACTTTTTATATGGCTAATATGCTCAAGTTTTTTTTGATTAAATAAGTTAAAAGTAAACTTAACCACAATCTACTGATGGAAATGCACACACCCACGCGTGTTTACAATTTAATTAAAAACTGTGAAGTACTCGTAAAGGCAGCCACTTTCTCTAATGACTTGTAGTTTGACATTTTCTCGTTCATTTATATATTTTACAAACATTTTCCTACGCAGAAACACGCAAATTGAAAGTAAAGTGCCCACGAGATGGCGTGTGTGGGTACGTGTAGACAAGGTCACTAACCGAACACTTTTTTTACCTATTAACCAACGGCGTATTAATGTTTAAAATATGTGTTTTTATTAGCTTTTTGCGGCTATGATATCACTGCGGCCTTCTGGCCTATTGTGATCGCCATAGTTTTGTTTGTTTGTTTTTGTTTTTTTATGAGATCAAAAGATATGCAGTCAAATCATAAAGTTTTTAAAAATAATTTTTATTATAGGAAAGGAAAGGAAAGGAAAAGAACGGTTAAATTAGCAAATACAGAGTAAAGAGTCAGATCAAAATTTAGAGCAGAAGAAATAGATTTGGTGGTGACTCGTATACCTAGATAAAAAATGAGTATAAAAAGCTTAACATGCAATTATTGTAATGCGGTCTAAGCAGAAATTAGTTTTTAAATAGTGTTAGTTTTTGTTTAGTTTTCAAAATTTTTTATTTTCATTTAACCATACACATATTAAAATAAGTAGGTAAGAGTAGATCGTCATTCGCAAGTCTGTTTCCCGCTACGCCTCGTAGCGCCTCGTAGCGCCTCGTAGCGCCTCCACAGCTACGAAGCTACGGAGCTGCGACTTATCCTCTACGAAAATAGCTACGAAAAGATGCTCTATAATTTGGAGAATAAATTATTTTAATAATGCTTTGATGTATGACGTACCACGTGTAGAATATATTTCTTTTTAATCTTTATTCATAAAGAAAACTGATCATCTACAAACCATTGCAAACGGTTGTGGATAGCTCAACTATTCAAAATCAGTGCATATCATTTAAATGTACTTTTAGATTTTTGTATGATTATTGTTTTTTACCTTTGTATAAACATTGACGTGTCTAAGTGTCCCCTTTAAGCTCGTATAGTTAATCAGCTCTCCGCTAACGTGACTAAAACATGGTTAAGAAGCGTTCAGATTTGGATTAGAGGGTATCTACAAATAAGTTATGGCTGTGAGTAGGTGCTGTGACGTCACGACTGGCCACGAGCAAGGTTAATGACGTCATCAGCGCTGGATGGCTCACTGAGCGCGCGGAGACTCGTGTGAAGTTCGGCTTCCACTCCATGTGTTAGCATGCTTCTCATCCTGGCACTCTCGTGCGGCAATGGACACATTTTATTTACAAGTGTCACTGTTATCTTCTGTGAAAAAGTGACGAATTTTGCCTAATTCATATGGAGAAAGCATGCTTCCATATAAAGTTTCAGCCCATAATGAGTACATTTTATGAGCTTTTAGGAACTACTGAGGTAACTACAATACCTGGATAGTGGTTTCTAAAACGAGCCCTATTTCAAGTACGTAGGTGTTATTTTTGTAAATTCAAAATAGATATCAAGGTTTAATTCTTTTGATGTAGGGGTGTATCCAATAGTACTAACTTTATATTGGCTTTCATTCACCAATAGAATATATAAATAAATATATAAATATATTCTTAATAAATAGCCGTATTTTCGATTATGGTAGTTTTTTACACGTAGAAAAATTTGGTTACTGTCATTTAATTTTTTTACAAAGAAATAATATACTTAAAAGGTTTATTTCTTAGTCAGTTCGCGCAGTCGGTTTAAGCAAGTACCAGGACCGCAGAAGCAATCAAGCGGTCTCATTGAAACGGTCGATTCAACCCTTCAATCACCGCCCGGCGATTGTGCGAGGCATTTGTCGAGATTCAACCTTTTGTATGGCGCCTAAATAATAACCAAGGAATTTATAGTGAACGAATGTGGTGGAAAGGTCTGCAATGGTAGGACTCGTTTTATTAGTTCTGATTGACTGGATTTTTTTATAAAATACTCATTGAAAATATTGCCCACAATGTCTAGTAGTAGTAGAGCTTCTTGTGAAAGAGCTCGTCCGGGAAAGTACTAGATAGATAGATAGATAGATAAACATTTATTCACCACAACACAACAGAAATACAGTAAATAGAAGGTACTTAACTAAAAATGAACTTAATACTATGTGTACAGATAGAAAACAAAAGCTTATTTATAAAAATTTAGTTCAACACTATGTGGTGGTGAAACGGCCTCTGCTCAGCTTGATGCTACAGTAAGTTGCCATACTGTAGCGCTGGTTTTCTGCAGAGACCAGTGTTATTGACAGCACGCACATCCCGACCCAAAGGTAGCTCTACCAAATAGCAAGTCCTACTGAACATAAACAAATCAAAAAATATTTCTAAGCGCCTGACCATAACATACAAATAACAACAATAAACACGTAAAGAGAGACACGTAGATAGATAGATAAACTTATTTATTTGATACTGAACACACACAAAATTAACAATAAATGAAAGTAGATAGGTACTGCTATCGATTCTGTTGTCGCATTTTTCTAAACTAACCTAATTTGACAGCACTAAAAATGTTGCCGTCCCTTTCTCATAAACTGAAGCGACAAAGACAGCTATAATTTTAGCGCTGTCAAATTAGGTTAGTTTAGAAAAATGCAACAACAGAATCGATAGCACTATGTAACTAATAACTAAAACTAAACTAAAACAAACTAACACAGTACCTATGTCGTGCGCCGCACAGTACTGCTCGCATTGCTGTGTTCCTCTTTGAAGGGTATGGGTGCCGGTGCTATCTATTACACGCACATGAGACTTAACACCTTTATGTCTCAGAGTGATGGGTGCAGTGCAATGCATCACAGGACACGTCTTCAGTGGACGTGCTCAGTGTGGCAACGCATCGTTATAGGCTGTGGCGACCACTTAACATCAGGTGAGCCGTCGGTTTGTTCCTTCAATAACTTCCTTCAGTTGAATAAAAAAATGTATGTAAATAAGCCGCCGCCGTCTGCTCTTTCAGAAACAAAAATAGGATCAACATTCTATTAAAGTGACTTTAAAAATATCGTACAGTATAAAAATAATAGCTTTAAAACAGCGTATTTGGCGGAAACCGCTTCAAAAGCTTTTATAATCATATCCGGTGACGTCATTGACGCGAGCTAAAAGAAAAAGGCGGAAAAAACGAGGCACTGCGAGCGATATTCATTCTGTAATGAAAATTCGCTGAAGAATATGTTTTATATCGACACTTAGTACCTTACTATCCCACCTACATACGATAATGTAGTTATTTAGATAAAATCTTATTTTTAAATTTACTCTGTGTGGTGGTGTTTTTCTTCACCGTTTGCTTCAGCTTATTTTCGATTGTGTATCTATATAGGTACTGCTTTGTAAAAGCTCTTGTGAAGACAACGAGTCGCCAACTACATGCTGCAGTGGTTCTGGCAACTGCCCGCCGCGGACCACTAGTGGTTGGGACTGCGACAAACCTTAAATTTTTCGAAAATGGCTGGGATATTTTCCATTTTAAAGTTATTCTAAGTTTACATTTAAAATGTCTACAAAATGACCCTCGTTTAGCTGTAAACTGAAAATGTCATGCACCAGTAGTTACTTTTATCTTTACGGCTGAAATGTAACAAAGGAAGATCGTCTGTGGCCAAGCGTGAGTCGTGCCACTCCGTATTAGCGGGGAAAGACAAAAGAGGCTTTCATCTGTGAATTGGGTGTACTCTTTATTCGGCTGTTTTCCTGGTATGTACATTGTACTTATTTAAATTAATATTGGCGGCAATGTGGCAAGGTTTTTTGTTTAATTGTAAGGGCTAGTAATATTAATAACTAACAATTACCCGCGACTACGTCCACGAAAAAAAACTAAAAAATATACTTAACCTAAAAAAAGCAGGAAAAGTAGCCTATGTGTTAATCCAGGTTGCGAACTATAATGTAAAAGTTCCTAGTTTCATCCAAATCGGACCAGTAGTTACAGCGTGATTGAAACATAAACATCTAAACTTTGACATTTATATTAGTAGTGTGATGATTTTATCGTAGATTCACTATTGCTGCCATCTTGAAAATTCCTAACAAAATCGCGTTTAAATTCGTAAAAAAATCTAAATTCTGGTTTGCATTTTCCACGGAAGAAGCTATCCTCTAATTCGAGGGCTCGACTTATTTAATTTTGTTTGCTTATTTCACCACGTAGGCAATAAGGAAATTCCACTCAAGTTTTATATTTAAGAATAACACTTATTTTCCTAATGTGTAACGAAAGCTAGAGGGTTGGGCATTGTGTCGGTTCAGTGAGCCGCAATGTTTGGAGCCGCGCCAGCACCTACGGCGGTGAAGATACGTGCCTCCAACCTTTATAAACTGTAGTTTCATTAAACATTATTACGAAAACTATTTATATGAAGAAACCCTTGAAAAACCAATAGCTAACGAATTTAACAGGTTAAAAATCTAAGTGCCAGCTTGATTGTGTTAGTGGTAAGCTGGCAAACCAACCGTTTAGATCCCTAACTATCAACTCAAATAACCTCACCGCTTCTAGAAATCGCTCAACCCGTTAGCTTTTGCATAAAACATAAAGTAGAACTTTCAACTGGAAGTTAGACTTTTACTCCGAATTAATCTCTCGTTTCAGTCGTTATTGAATTTAAAATTCATAGAGTTAAGGCTTAAGTTGGCTTGAGTTCAATGCGGTATTGTAATGTGAAAGAAGCACTTGGTCAAATTGCCTATTGGCTCTGCTGAATACTGCTCGTTGAAGTTGGCACAGTCATTACTTATTCATTTTTATTTGAGCGCTAAAAGTCGCTAAAAAAAAAGTCGTTGCACAAGTAAGCTCATATCAATTAGTAAACTGGCTTAGAGCTCTACGAGGCACTGCAATTGTTATAAATACAGTCGACCAAATTAATATACAGGACGGTCATAACCTTCTTCTGAAACTTTTTCTCGAATAAAAAACGCAGAACAGGGCCGATAAAAAGTACGTATGTTTTTTTTGTAGAACAAAAATATATGCGCTGTGATTGCGACATCAAGATCTTATCGACGCTTTTACTTCGGGGTTATACCACTTATTAAATACCTATTGTGTCTGCGTGCTAAAAAGCTGCATTCATATTGTGTGTCACTCGACGCTGATTTTCAGTCGAAAAGGAGGACAAGGAAAATACACGACGTGCAAAAAACACTTGCCAAGATTAGGAGCACACAACAAAAGGGTACTTTCTGGAGCCCTTCATAAATTATTTAGTTCCTTTGGAACCTCACAGATGGCGCAAATAAATGAAGTGTTTTATGTTTGACCTGCATATTTGTTTTAATTTTATGGACTACCTACGCAACGCATGGGTATTCTATTTGTCATAACGTCAAATTTATGTAAAACCCAAATGTTGCCATAAAAACTTGCACTCAGAGCGGCTTGCACCAGAATCACTAAACGTGTTTAACAGCTAGGTAAATAGATTTAAATCTGACGTATTTGTATAACTTGACAACTCGTTAAATACTATTTAATAGTTAAACGCGTTTAGCGATTCTGGTGCAAGCCGCCTTAGTTATCAATTTTTCAAATATTCGGTAGTTTTAGAAAGTAGATTGTGCTGTCAATGTTTTTATTTGTGATTTTATAATTCAAAACGTCAACTGTTTCTTTTCACCACACACAGTTTGTAAAAAAGTAAGGAAAAATATTCTTATTTTAACTTTTATTATGTTTTTCAGGTAAGTCATTGTCAAGAGAGACTATAAACTACTCCAAAGTATGAGCTGACACAATCTTGATTCGTAAGTAATTATTCTAAGCTTTATGTCCAGTAAAACTTATATTTCTGAAAATATCAGTACTCGGCCCCTCGTTCAAAAAAGATGCGATCAGCGCCATCTAACATTTTACCGTCTGACTACGTTGTAAGCTCCATTCCAAAGAGGGTGCTCTGAACTCAAAGGATGATACGAGAGCGGACTGGTGAGCGGGCGTTGAACTAAGTTCAACTAACTTCAGTATCTCAATGAACCACGCGGTTCTCCGCAAAAACTCTGTAACGTTCTTCCAGCACTCGAAGATAGATGGCGCTGGATACAGAAATATCTACAATTTTTTTTTATTTTTTACTATATTATTATTTTATTGATCAAAACAATAACTATATACAAATACTTAAGAAAATAGCATTTTTTACAAAAAATATCTACAATTACTTACCATAATAGCAAATTAGATGAAGTAGGTCGTACTTACATGAACCTAGCTCGAATGACGTCGAGTAGGAACAGTTTTTTTAGAGCCAATAATTAATTCTGAAAAAGTTATGTACTTCTGCAGGGGTATTCCAATCTCAGTTGAACTGCAAAGTTTTAAATCATGGTCAGCTCGTACTAACTCATAGTTATTCTGTGACTAAATAGTGACATGATGATGTCATTTAATTTGTTTTCGCGCATATTCTAATTAGGTCGGAAGAACTTTTCATTTCTAATGCAATTTTTTGAGGATTATAATAAATAAAATTATACTAGAACGCGGACCGAAAAATTATGACATTTTTGAGTTTGGATAATGCCAAACGGCGTGTTCCCGTTCGCGATTAAAACGCAATTAAAAGAAGTTGAATGTAATAAAAACAACGCAATTGCAGTCCGTCTGTCGCACGCAGCGCTCAGCAGTTCAACAAGCCGTGTAAGTGACAAAAGAAATGCAGCGAGAAACGCAAGGGCGCTCGCGACGCACTCGGATACTACTTCTTTGTCAACGCTGTCCGCCTGGTACTTGTGTTGCCTGCGGTCTTACATTTACAAAAATACAAAATACAAATTAAGTTTATTATTGTCAACAAAAAAGTATCATACTTGTTACTTTTTTATATGTTTTATCTTAAAAAAAAAACTAAGACATTCTGCAAAAATGCTTGAGTCTAAATTGAGATTCAAGCATAGATTTGTACGAACAAGTGTTAAAAAAAAATCTATGATTCGCTTCTGGGTTGTTTTGAGTATACAAGCCTAGTGTAGAGCGATATGGCTTAGGTCCGAGAAGAGTAGTTCTCTCTAGATAGACTATGGTAAGATAGGCACATCAATGGAAGCTATGAATCAGGGTAAAACATGGCTGGCAGAAATGCCCCCAGGAGACCGCTACTAGGCTCCCTCTAAGTTTCAATAAAAGCTGCCCCCGCGGCAGCACAACGCCTATTAAAATACGTTTCCGAAATACAATTCAATTTGGATCGTTACCACAGATTATAATAACAGAGCGCTACAGAGATTTCACTTGGATTTAATTTGTCGAGCAAACGAGCATACGAGTTTCTGGTACGTGTGCGTGGGTTGGTTATAAAAAATGTTTTATAATGGCCAATATGTAATCTTTCAGTTGACAACGTTTTCGTAAAATATTGAACCTAAATACAGCGTGACTACGTTTAATATAATTTGAAAGCTTCTGAAGAGTGACACAGGTGTCGGGCCGTGTTCTTCCCCTGGGAGGGACCGCTCTGTTTTTATCTCGACGCGAAAAGGTACCGTAGGACCTCGGTCCAAATGATAAACTTAATTGTCTATTGTATGGCTGTTGTAATTACTCTATGGCTGTCTTTGTCTTGAAACGAATTTCTCGAGCCTTTTTAATATTAAAAAAAACTTTTTCCTTGAAATTACTTTGGAGTGAAAATGGACAGTCACTGATTTGTTATTCTAAAAAAGATGGCGCTAGTGTCGCGATGTATGGATCAGAGTGTTGGGCAACGAAGAAGACGGATGAAAGGAGAGTGCATGCTACTGAGATGCGAATGTTAAGATGGATGTGTGGGGTGACGAGGTTAGATAAGATAAGGAATGAGTATATCAGGGGAAGTTTGAAAGTGGCGCCTGTTGTTGAAAAGGTGAAGAGTGCTAGATTAGCATGGTATGGACACGTAATGAGGAGGGATGAAAGTCATATCACGAAAAAAGTTATGAATATGAGGGTGACTGGGTACGCAGGTAGAGGAAGGCCGAAGAAGGAGTGGTTGGATTGTGTGAAAGAGGATATGAATGAGAGAGGAGTAGATTCTGAGTTGACGAATGATAGAAGCGAGTGGAAGAAGAAGACATGTTGTGCCGACCCCGCCTAGCGCGGGATAAGGGCAGGGAAATGATGATGATGGCGCTAGTGTTGTTTCGTTTATCATCTCATTATTCAGCAACCCTATTACTTCTCCAAGTACATACATGGGAAAATGTTCTTAGTCACGCAAATTAAGCTTACCTTTGTAATGTAGCTTCGTTAGATCCCAAAAATACTAGTTAATTATTACGACAGAGTTGTCTGAGAACATTCGCGTCGGTGCGCCGTCGGTAACAAAGGCTCGTGAAGGAGGCTTGACGACCTCCTTGCTGTCATGACATCCTGGTGGGACGCTCCAGTTTTGTCAAGTTTTTACAAAGGTTTCTAGTATTTCAACATACCCTACATACTTTTAAGGTATGCTTTCCTGGTGCTGTCAAAGCAGTTTACCTAGTCCTAGTTATGATAAAAAGGACGTTTTAGGCGTAGTACGAGTATACTTGTGTTCGTAAATTACTGAGGAGGTAAATTCACAACGGTCAGGTTAGGTACCTCTCCCAATCCCTAATTAGCTTAACAATCCGTTCAATGTGCTCAAAGCCCTAGGGATGCCCCCACATAATCTACTTAGGTACTGCTTAGAGGTCCCTTGGTCATAAGTAGCTTAAGATTTAGGTATTTCTTACCTGTGGACCTTTGAAGGGTTAAGCTTTCAAGGGATGTAAGATTACTTTGAAATTACTAAATATTGAATAAGTACAAAATGGAGGTATTGATTTCGTTACGTAAATGCGTAAAATAAAAACATTTGACCTGTGAAATATTAAAAATGGCCTGGTACTCTTTATTTATTCGCTCGCGTTCGAAGTAGCGGGTGGAAGTTGGTACAAAAATAAAGGGCTTGATATTTTTTGCCCGGGGCATGCATCTAACCGGAAATGGAGTATAAAATTGAAAATCTGGTAGAATTTTCGATGAAGCGAGCATGTTGGTAACAATTTTGTCGTCAAAGCCCTAGGCGAGGACGGTGGATGGCTATTTTAATAAAATATCCATGTTTATATAATCTGTGGTGTTATTACTTTTATTTTTACTCGGGAGTTTGCCCAAGGCGAGCAGAATCTGGTCAAAAATAATATTTTATCAAACATGCCTGTAAATTTGAGCATTATTTTGACAACCTTCTTCGAGATAAATCGAAATTGCTGTACTGGCCAAATACATGCGAGCAGCGCCCGGCAAAAGTTGTATGAAAATCCATATATCTGTCGTGTTTAGCGGCCAAATAAATTACATAGTAAACTCGATTTAAAAAAGGAACGATCTTTTACTGCGAAACATGGCAACCAAGAAGGCAACTTATCAAAGGTTGTATTTAAATTTCGAACTGGCTTGCAAATAGAAGGCTGCTTATTGAAAAAAAAAAACAAATATTATTGTTCGTCATTGTTTTTGAAAAGAAATTGTATTTTCAAATATAAAAAGTTCTACCTAGGTAGGTAGGTACTACTTAGTTTTAATTTCCGCGTATTATTTGAGAAAAGTACTATACAAGTCGTGGTCACAACTACGTTCGTCCATTAATGGCTTTATTGCCGGCCGCTGCAGTGATGTACTATTTTGTTTGAGAATGGTCATAATGTTATGTTTCCCACTAGTTACATCAGTTACATCAATAGAACTAGCAATGTAACTAGTGGGAATGGACTTTATTTTATAAGCTGGTTTCTAAATCATTTCTAAACAACACTTCAAAAGTGGAACGTCGCACATAACAGCTGAGCTTAGGAAGTATAATTCTTTCTGCAATAGCTTTAAATAAAACAAGAAAATGCCTGCCAGCATGTGTCAAAGCTGCTTCGATAAAGTACCAAAAGAGCTCAGAAAGCAGAAAATTCTGGGAACTGCGTATCTGCCGATGCGAATAAAATATTAACGTCCCCCGCGAGTAGCCCTGCGCCGCCACGGGGCCTGCGACCTACATCCGTCATGCATACACAGCTACCAGGGATCCAGAACACTTCGGAGGTGGCACGTTGAGATGAGTTTCTTACTTAGTTACGACCAAATATCGAATAACAAAATGGCCAAATATGGACTATCAAAATTCCAATTTTATATCGTCACTCGATAGAATTTGCGGCCTTTGCATTATTTTTAACTGTTTCAATAATCAGCAGAGCTTTTTATATAGCTAAGCTACCCACCAGGACTTCATGACTGCAAAAGCGGAGACATTACAACTTTGCAGACGTCCATCGTAATTAATCATTGTGAATGGTTATTGGTCATCGCTTCATAAACTGACATCTCTTCCACCTGTATTCTGTACTCCGTGTTCACACACGTTCTACCAGGCTTTCGGAACGCGGCAGGAGTTGTTCCTTTGATCACGGGCCATGCCCCAGTTGGCACGGCAAGGGTAAACTCCTTTGTCGCGTAGACAGGTGGCGCTTTTCGAGAACATCTCTTGTGATGCATGATGTCTTAGTAGGTACTGTTTATCTTTTATTGAGGAAAATAGACGACTTCTAACGTAATCCAAGACGGATTTGTTTTTCTTTTTGACATGATATTTAAATATTTTTTATTGAATCCAAAATATGGTTTTCTAATAAATCTAAAGTACAAACTAATGTGAAGTTATAGTATATCCTAAGATTTTTTTCACTAATAAAAAAATTATCAGAAATTTCTACCAGACGAGAAAATATAAATGAGATACTTACTCGTGGTAACTAAACTTCAATTGGTTTTGTGAATATCACATTATATTATGAATTAGTTTTATTTATATTACCTACCAAGTTTTCTGTAGACCGAAATAAGCGGTTTAATGAATTTTCTTTTAGGTATTAATACTGGAACCGACTATTTGCATAGGGTTTGAAATACGAATATTATAAAAAGTTTATAATTAAAATATTATTTAATAAAGGGTTTTTACTTATTATAATACTTAAGTACCTACAGCTAAAAGTATATTAAATGTGCCGCTATTACACAATTATTTATTACTAGCAGTTACCCGCGACTTCGTACGCGTCTACAGTTTCCGTGTACATTATATTATCTGTGCGTGTACCGTACCGAGCGGATACTTCTTTGAGAACTTTGACATTACACCTCATTACACCGAACTCGTACCTACTGGAATGTCAAACGCTAGTTGTTAGACCAAAGAGGTAGTATTACGCACTGTCAAACTGACGTGACATGACATGACAATGAAATCCTCTTGCCAGTTGGCGCTGCTAATCCTTTTCGTTAATTTTATCCTGTAGATCCTGTTAATTATTCGGGATAAAAAGTAGCCTATATGTCAATCCAGGTTACGAACTATATATATGCCAAGTTTCATCCAAGTTGGTTCAGTGGTTTTGACGTGATTGAAACACAAACATCCAAACATCCAAACATCCAAACATCCAAACATCTAAACATCCAAACATCTAAACTTTCGCATTTATAATATTAGTAGGATAGGATAGGATTCTTAGTTTTACCTATTTTTTGTTTGCTGTACTATCAGGTTGGCCAAAAGCATAAATTACCTTTAGTTAAGGTAATGTGAGTAGTGTGAACCAGTCATTGACCGTACCTATATTAGCTATATTTGTGTTAATTTAGTATTTGAGTACCTACCAGTTTTTTCCTACCTATTTAAATGTTTTACCTATTTCCTAGTAGTAAGTATAAATTGTAGTGACATCACCTCCTTTTTTGGCTAAGTCTGAAAAACAGCGCTGCTTCGCCCTTTGTGGAGCAGCAAACAAGCTGAAACTGAGCCTTTTTGGCATGTACCTACGTGGCATAGAACCGCTTTTGTTTTTTTTTTATATAAGTTTGTGTCCTACCTATACTAACCTACCTACATATATATTATCTTTGTATCTTGTTTATTATTCTATGTCATCTTATTTTATTTCTCTTTGTGTATGTATACCTGCTTAATTAACTTTTGTACCAAAATAAATATATTTCATTTCATTTACATTGAAAAGTAAACTGTATTTGTTCTAGCACAAGACACACTTTGTATGTTGAAGCTTGGTGATATTTCACCTTATAATTTTACGCTCAAAGAGTACCTAAAAGAAAGTTTTCCCCAATCAATATCCAATTTGAAGAATTATTGAACTCCTCACTTTTTCTGCTCGCCTGGTGGCTGAGCAGCTCAGATCCAATTTAAGTTTGTTGCCTTTTGTCTATTCAACCTGGTTTGTCGGATTTACCGAAAAGAAAACTCATTTAAAGAGATTGAGAAACTAATGTCTTATATTATTGGACTTAACAAATAAGCACATTTTTTACACATTTAAGTACCGACCGAATAGCCAGATTAACTTGCTGATTTTGAGAGCGGTGAGTTAAGATAAATAAGATCGTACAAATTAGCCAGTTTATTCTGAGCCTGTGCTGAGATTTTCCCTAGCGACTATTGGATGGGGTCCTTTCAAAAGAGCGTTTTATAATTTCTTAAGGGTCGGCAGCAGGCTTCTGATAACTCTTGTGTTGCAGGCGTCCATAGGCTACGATAACTGCTTACCATCAGGTGGGTCGTTAGCCTGCCTGTCTACTTAGTAGTATATAAAAAAATGTCGATTTTGCGAGATTGCGAGAATCCGCACGTTCCGCGTCGACAGTCGTCCACCACATCATAGAAATAGGGCTATAAAGATTCCTTTGAGTTAAGCTATTTACTCGCATCTTTTGATAAGAAATGTAAAGGTAATTCAAAGTTAAATCCAAGTCTTTACTGGACATAGCTGAAAGGCCGATCCAAAAGTCATTTATAACTTTCCCGAGGACACAACAAGCCGAGTGGCCCTAACCAGGGCCCAATTTCACGGCCTCTCCGACTTTCCACAACTTACAACTCAAAAACATCCATTTCTCAAACACTTTTCGAACTACAAACAATATTAGACCCTAGATTTAATAAAATTGGGTGAATATTCCGGTGTGGGCATCGAAAGTTTACGGAGTCGACAGTTTTGACTAACGATAATTAAATTGTCTCCTGTCGAAAATTAAAATAATGTTTAGATTTTAATTCAATTAAGAAGTTTGGACTGGAGTGCCGGGAGAGACTGCGACGGACTAAATGTGCTGAGAAAATTGATCAAAGTTTTACTTACACACAAGTACACACTTAATAATAAGTTTTCAAAATTTTCAAATAAATCGTTAAGTTATCGAGCTTGGCTGAAATTGACCTTTTTCTTGTCTTTATTTAGAATCTAGATTTTTTTGCCCGTGTTGATGCATTTTCCTAATTTGATTCTTTTGAGCCAGAGGGGCTGAACCAAGATAATATTTTTCAAAAATTGCCAGAAAATACATAAAAATCTAATAAAAATGTATCGAAACTCAATTTCTATACAATAAGCCACTTGACTATTCCTAACCATTTTTGATATGTCTTAACTAAACACCTCTTTGTTACATTTGACAAATACCTAATATAGGTCTTCAATATACAGTAATGTGTGAATTTATGAGTTTCACGTGATTTGTTCGCGTGAGCGAGTTCCACGAATTCCCTGAAAATCAGTAAAACTTCAGAAATGCTGACGTAGTTGGAACACAGATTATATTGTAGTTGCTACTGGTAAACACTCAGAGGCAAAATGAACTGTACCGGGCAGGAGAGACGGTAGGTTATGCGTCGGTTCACAGTTAAAAGCCGATCTCATCTTGAAGCCATGTTGAGCCCTTAAATTACTTGATGTAAAGAGTTTTTTTAAAGATTACTTTTTAAAGCTTTCTTTCAACATTTCCCTCAAGATGTTGACTAATTGAATTCAGTCAAGGTAGGGAAGTAAGTATCCGTTTAATAAGAAAATTACCAAAAATAGACTGGTCTCTGTCTGTCACCACTCATTGGTAAAACAGGTCAATAAACTACATGTTAATTTTATCTGTGATTTTTTCTTGGAAGCTTCTTGGTATTCTATTACTATATTTACTATATTTTTTTTTTTAAACCAACTCTATCACCACCATCTTCAAGTATAGTTCATGTAGGTTTAGTTGGTATGATGATCTTCGATCTCGCATCACCATGTGTAGGCACCAAGATTTCAAAGAAGCAGTTTGAAAGGGAGCCGCGGATGTCCACGAATATGTATCTCTCTAATGTTAATCCATAAAGCCCATATTACCGCCTCGTGCTCGCTCAGCCCGAAAACTGAGAATTTCACCCTTTGAATATATAAAACCTTTACGTGCCTGACTGCTAGTCCTTGGCCTTTTAAAGCTAATAAAGAATGATGCTGTGGTTGTGTATCTACGGACATCCGTTAGAAACCGAGCATTAGATAGATGTGCGAAATCAGCCGCCGAAATATATGAATGGTCACGTGATTTTATGCTCTTAATACAAATACTAATACAAATTCTTTATACTATGGTGTTAGGGTCTTTGCATCATCGCACACCGAATGTCACAACGGAATGTAGTACGACATTTGCTCCGTTGTAACATTTTCAAATGTAAAATCCGGTGTGCGATGATACAAAAAATTTGGTCCCTATACCCTCCTTTTTTTATAAATTATAGACAAACGTTTGACCGCAATCTCACCTGATGGTAAGTGACGATGCGGTCGACGATACCATACATATAGCCCTGCGGCATTGCCGCGGCTGCCGGCGGCTTTGTCAAGCCGGCGGCAATTGATCTGGAAGCACCATTTCATAATATTGTTTAGACAGGATTTTACCAACTCAGAATAAGTATATTCGTTAGATTTAAATATTTCCGTCTTTGTATTTTAATTTTTCGAAAATAGAGACGAATAGCGTTTTATCTGACGGATAACGTTATTCGAAATTGGTATAATCCACTCTTATTGTAGTACCACTGATTTCTGCGTTAAGTCAAAGTTAAAGTCAAAATTTCTTTATTCAATAAAATCACAAGGATCATTTAGAATCGACTTATATAACTAGGTGATTCTTGGTGCCAGTTCCACGCGACCAGAGCCTAGAAGAACGGGCAAGAAACTGCGGCTTGGTTCCTAGCGTTTTTTTGTATGATTACTTTTACAGAGAAATATGCATAGAACACGAGAATAGCATTGCAAGTTGCAAGTCGCTGACATTGCAAGTCGAGTAGTTAGCTGTCGATGGGTGGAGCGACATCGGGCCATGCAGTTAGTTTAAACTGTTGCAGAAAAACAGTAAGTACCTAGCTGTCCGTAAATGTCCATACATTTTGTAATGTAACTTGCTTAGGGCTCATTTATTTGATTATTCAATACGTTTAAGTAAACGAAGTCAGGCGTCTAAGTAATTCAAATAATGTAGGGTCCGACCACGGAACGGATCCGTGAGATTAGCTACAGCTCGCATAGTTCTGCGGTCCACGAGGAGTGACAATCCGCATCACAAGTAGATGGCGGTTGAAAAACTCAAAAGAGATTCATTTATAAAATGTTGTGATTTACTGGTCTTGTTACTCAATCAATACCACGTGGTACGCAGTATCACGATCCGGTATCATAGTTATAATATCTTTTTCCTTTATTCAATACCTACAAAAAATCAGAACAATCATATAGAATCGTGTTATATAATTAGGTGATTTTAGGTGGCAGTTCCACGCGACCAGAGCCTAGAACGGGCAAAAAACTACGGCCTGCTTCCTAGAGTTATTTTGTATGATCCTTACGTGTCAAGTAAATATTACGGTATTGATAGGATCGTGATATTATTGCAGTGTATCCGGATGGTTCTGTGACAATATCAGGATCACGATCCAGTTTTAACCCTTGAAACCAGAAAACAGCAATGCGAGCAGCACTGCTTGGCAACAAAAATAGGTACGCACAACGGATCTTTGTCCCTCTGAAGTTAGGTGCAACAACGATTGCACATGTACTGTTATACGGAAAAATTAGCTTACCTCCGATTCGACCCAAAAATGTGTTCTGCGCAGATACTTTAGAGGGACAAAGATCCCTTGTGACTACTATATTTCTTAGACGAATTCTTTCACAAAGAACACGACTATTTAATTAATCATGAATGTTTTACGCCGACTGTACCATATCTATTGGAATGAACCCGACGGAGATAATACGGGTAACAGTTGTGCACATCCGACAATACTACTCAATTACTAATCTGCTATCGGAGAAGCAAACTAACAATACATAATACTATCTAGATGTATAACCCTATAAATTCCTTATAAAAAACCGGATCATAAACGGTTACGTTTGTCTACAGAGCGTTACCTCGCAGACTACGTCCACTCACGATGTTCGGTAACGTCAAGTGAATCTATTCCATTTTAAGTTTCATCCAAATCGATACAGCCGTTTTGTCTTCATCAACTTTTGTTTAACTTAAATACAATAAAAATCTCATTGTTATTTTGTCTTGGGCGTGCAATGAAGACGTTCTGCAACAGTACCTATTCCTGCGCCCTCTCATCTCAAGTGGCTGTAGATCCTGACATTCCTTCAATCTCTTTGAATCTAAGCCTGCCATTCCGCTCGAATCTAGAAGGATCTGACCCCATATACATGTAAGCAATCACTATTATAGGATAATTAAAAAAGTCTTTAACTTGAAACTGTCTTCAAAAATGTTTGGAGTTGATGATTTCCGAAAGGACTGGAAGCCTTTCCTCAAAGTCGGTTTGGTTTAATGAATGTAAAGAACAAACATCAGAGGACACGTCTTCAGTGGACATAGTGAGGCAATGCATCGTTGTAGGCAGTGGTCACTACTTAACATCAGGTGGGCCATAGGCTTGTTTTATTATTTAGTTGTCTAAAAAAATTTAATGTTTCCGCTTTTCTTCTACATCCCAAACTAAGATTTTAATTAAAAATGTAATACGGTGTGTTGGTACAACAACTATTCTTGTTTGTGTTTTATAGTGTAGTTACTCTTGAACCAAAAAATGGTGGCTGCTGATCATTCAAACAAGTGTTTAGAAATCAAACCAGCATTCCAGCCGGTTAGTTACATCTACGTCGCAGATGTTCAATTGTTTTTAATCAGTTTCTCTTCGCAGATTCTTTAACAGACTTTATAGGAATTCCTTCCCGCTTCGGAAGTTGAAAACTTTATTGGGAAACTGATTTATTTATACCTGCAAATAAATTGTGGAGTTTAGAGAATTGAGATACTTTAGAATCTGTATTTTATGGGGGTACGGAGTGTGTGCGCCTAAATAAATGTCTCATACTTGTGAAAGATCAATAAAACACTTTTTGAACACCCCAATTGAAATAAGAAGGCTCCGATTTCAAAGCGTTTTTTTCGAAAGAGTTTGTTAGAAATCGGTGCAGCCGTTTCCGAGTTATCAACTCTGAACACCAGTTTTGAAGATATCTCCGGCATAATTTGTAAAGTCCCTACACTTCGGAGCCAGAGCTCTCTAAACTTTACAGGTTGACGTGTTAGTCAAGGGAATGTAAGAAAATAATAGTCAAAGCCAACATTTTGTAGCTGTTTTTTAATATTATAAGTCCTACGAGTCCTCGTATATGTTTAAATAATCTGGACTAACTACTAACTGTACTGTATGACAATGTTTTGCTGCAAATAAATACTTGTCATTTTCATAATATGAAAATGAAAATCTACTGGTCTGTTGCTGGTCTGTCTCTACTTACAGAGCATGAAAATAAAAACGAACATATTCTGTGATTTGTAATCGTGCGAGGCGTACTTACATCGAAGTACCCTCAACTTCACTGATATTGACCTCCTACCTTCATTAATACTGAATTGGAAAGGAGGTTGCTATCATTCTGTAAGTAGTAATTCGAAAACAGAACGCGCACGGCCGCCATATTTGTATAAGTCGTCGTAAATATCGTAACGATGAAATCTGAACAGGCGTCGCTGAATAGGAATGGAGGTAAACGAGAGGTATGGTCAGTTGAGGTAACAAATCAGAATCGGGGTATATTTTGAGGTTATTCTTTGTATTTTGAGGAGATCGAGTCAGGAATGAGGAGATCAGGGGCCTGCTCAGTTCGTTAAATATTTTACTCTAATAAGGATGATGTCATATCTCGGCTGAAAACGCGTTTTGAACGTCGTTTTGAATTCATCTCTATTCAGAGTAAACTCTCTGCCGAACTGAGCATAAGGGCAGTACACAGAGTAAGTCATATGAATGGATCTGCATGCGGTTTAGTTTTCTTCATCCACCGATTTTTTAACAATTTTTAACAATCTTAACAATGTCGTCAGTCCATCAAGTAAGGGAGAACGCAAACCAAAGACAAAAAGTCTTGTCGAACAGTTAGTGATGT
Source organism: Gandaritis pyraliata (assembly GCA_947859175.1). Lineage (NCBI taxonomy): Eukaryota > Metazoa > Arthropoda > Insecta > Lepidoptera > Geometridae > Gandaritis > Gandaritis pyraliata. The sequence continues at coordinate 8,916,298 of OX401869.1, read as the reverse complement.
GAAACTTCATAATTTCGTGACAAACCATGTCAGTATAACTTTTTTCGTCACAATATGCTTCGTCTTATTTGCTGTTTTCGTTACTTGCTTATTTAATGAGAATCATGCTAAGTACTTAATAATATTATTAAGTACACTACATAATTACACTATATTCTTATTTATTAAAAAAGCACAGTTCATTTTCTAGGTATGTGCGTATAAAGCAATGTTTAATAGGTAGGTACTAAACAATGCTATAATAGATAGGTAAACATAATTTTATGCATGCGTCGTGTCAATTGATGTGAATTTCGTTACAACGAAAACAGCATATGACGAGGAAGCATTCATCTTATGCTGTTTTCGTTATAACAGAAAATTTATTTTCACGTCACTAAGTACGCGACAAAACAGTTTTGTCGATAGATGTGCGTTGGCCCTAAGAAGTCTTCCTTTGCTGCGCCTTCGGGTTCGGGATTGCCACTGGTAATCCATTGGATGTCAGTTCTGCCCCCTGATTGTCATCTTTTGATACCATCAGAATCTGACAAATTACAATCAAAATGTCAGTTTACCGCTGTTCCACTGAATTACTACCTACCGTTGCCACTTGATAAACAGAACAAATTACTCAACGAATTGTTCGTATTCCCAGCACAATACATAATGATATGCTGATGAGTTGAGTTGATACACAACAAGTCGAAAATTGAAATGATGAAATTGAAATAATCATTCATTAAGTCTGCGCAACTCTTATGATCATGAGACAGGGAAGCCATTACTCACGGGATATAATAATCCTGATATAAATGACGTCATCTCTGACAAAAACCTCTCATATATATCTTCTTAATGATGCATTCGAGTTACCGACGATAGAGCTGCCCTCTGTATTAGCCAAGTTGAAATACTACAATCGCTAGAATATAACATTCAACAAAGTTTAAAACTTTTGAAACAGCTCTTTTTTTTAATTTTCTGGGGCTGTCCGTGGTAAATAATACTTACAATATCTGCTACTTTGATAATCGTAGCTATAGGGTCTTTTTATGTCCAAGTCTTGTCAAAATTACCAAAACTCAATAAAATTAGAAGTATCACTTTGAAGCATCATAAAAACTAAGTATATTAGATATTCTGCTCAATCCTGAAAAATGTGCCACCAGTACCATTAAAGGAGAAGTACCTACTAGGCCCGCAGAGCTCAATAAGACCTGTCATGTCGATTAAACACGCCCAATAATAGTCTGCGAAACGCAAAACTACAAAACAGTTCGCGTCTCATTAGCTTTCCAATAAAATAATTGAGAGTTTGGCTGGGCGGGCGGGGCTGAGGCAGGGCGGGAGGGATCCGGGAGGCTTCGCGGGTCTTCGGGACTTCGCAGCAGTAATCGCCCGCCCGCCCCGGCGCATGGTCGCGTCGCGTGTCGTACTAACCCAGTTCTCCTGGATGTGTCTTCGGTATTGTTCTAGTGCATAACAATCAGTGGTAAATCTAATCGATATATTTTTTTTCTGCGAAAAATGTTGATTTGTTACTTTCGTATGTAACGTGGAGGCTGCGTTTTGTCGGTATTACTGAAACTGGGTAAACTGTCTATCACAATTATACTTGCATGTGTAAGAAAAAAATTGAAAATCTGCTCTTTTTACTCCCACAAAGTGGAAGATGACGCTCTGTAGCAATAACCTCGCTTTTGTGTTTAAAGATATTCTATACCTTTATTCTGTAAACTGTAAAGATGAATAGCTGTGAAGGTGCCTTTGATGCGAACCCTCTTTGACTCGAGAGAGGCATGGGGGGTCACGTGCTCGACGCTCCAATAAAAACAGCCAATGCCCACTTCACTCCACAATCTAAGGAATAACCCATTTAGCCAAGTTCATTGCTAGCGAAAAGAAAATTTATCAAAATGTGTCGGAGATTCTCACGTGACTAGCTAGAGTCGGACCACGCTAACCTGCAACACTTAAAACGTGGTAGAATTTGAAAACAACTGGCTCACCCATATGTTTTTAACATTTTCTATCCTTTAGTAAAGGTAAAAAATCTTTTATTCAGTAAAAACACATGGATCATTTAGAATCGTCTTATATAACTAGGTGGCAGTTCCACGCGACCAGAGCCTACAAGAACGGGCAACAAACTACGGCCTGGTCGTTGCGCTTTTTTGTATGAATTTGTAGAATGTCATGTTGGCTATAGAAACTGATTTACAGCTGAAATCAAAGAGATGGAATACCTCCTTCATTGTTATGTATACGAGGCCAGTGATCTGGGAATTCTATCCGTAAATCTAATCTATCTCGACAACTGCATCGCATACATACCGAACCGGGCAAGTATCTAACAGGATTATTTCTCTTTGATAGCAGCGTGTATTGGTGACCGCGCAAACACAGCGTTTTGTCCGGATGTCAGATTTGTTTTGTCAAATGTACGGAAATAAACGTATGTGTGCGAAACATTTCACACACATACATTTATTTCCGTTCGGTATGACAAGGCTCAGTTGAGGACGCACAAACTACCATGCGGAATTCCGAATCGGAGAAAACTACGAACGGAAAACTACTGTATGTATATGATAGGTCCATAGATTTGTATGGAGTTACTGCGTTCGGAATTCTGTTGCGGAATTCCGAAGCGAAATTCCAAAACGGAATTCGACCGACCTTATATCAACTGGCCACATTCAGCGGTGAGACCTCAAGTGGGTCAAAACACTATAAAGAACCCTGCTCCAAATTCGACGTCCAAATTGACAGTTAATTGACAATTTATTGATATACTGATTGTTTAACCGTGTAAATTGGTATCACCTGAATACTTGAGCGGTTTGGACCTGTCATAACTGTCAAACCGGCTCTGGTTACGGGAGCCTTTTCGGGAATTCAATCTGTCACTCCGTCACTCAAACGAATAATATGTTTTGAAGTACCTACAATAGAATAACCGGGCTCAATTCCGAGTATTTGTTTTACGCATTTCTTTGAAGAAAGGGAAGTGACGTATTTTGTCTGACTTAACAACCTCTTCTTCTTTTTTTATTTCTAGCTTCTGTCCGTCATTTTGACAGACAATTATGAGTGTCAAGTGAGTTCTAGCCAAGTGGAATTTCTACAGTCGCGACAGAATAAAATACGTCAAAAATGTATGGGAACAATCAGTCATATGACTTTGCTTCGAACTGTCATTGTCATGCATTTTGATTCGTTTTCTAATGTTTGCTAAAGGTTTTTAGCAATTGAAAAATGACAAGCTGACTAAAGGAGCGTTCTAGTAGTAGTCGTAATAGTAGTTCTGCTAACAGCCTTTAGTCAAGTCTCTAGTCTCCAAAAGTCGAAAGTTGATTGTAAATTCTACCTGCGGTCACCCATCCACTATATGACAGCGTAGAACGTTGCTTTAAGCTGATTTGTCAGAAGCGAGGCAAGGCTTTGGCAGTAAAACCACATCATAAAACCCGAAAATCCGCGACACTAAACGATTTCATTATAATTTATCGCGACGTAATTTTCACGCACATTAATTTTATCAAAACGCATTCGACTATTAATTTTATAGTCGTCCATTATCAGGAAATTCAGGGTTTCAAAGTTCAGGGGATATTAGACCCTGGGGTGGTGGTGATAGGGTTTTAATTCGAGGGGTGGCAGTTGCCTTGTAAGACTGATGTCGGGCATTTGTTTGGCGTCCGTAATCAAGGGATCTTTTTATCTTCGTTTTAAGCCGACCGAGCCAGGGGTGGACTCGGGGGCTCTTGTAGCTCTGGGGGTCCTCATTAGACAATTATATTGATCTTTTAACGTACTTGCTGAATCACACAAATGTGGGTATCGAACCCACGACCGATACCACGGAAGGTAGTCCTATAACGACTGAGCTGTGACGCCTGCTTTTTCAATAAAATCACAAGAATCACTTTAAAGTCTTTAAACTACCTTATAAACACGAGTAGCCAAGGGCCATATGTGACCCTCCACTTCACTGTCAACACTCTTGCACGTAATTGGGTTGAGGAATGACCCATATATGTTACCCGGACGAGCGGTCGGACGGACATCGATATGGAAACGTTGTCCGGAACTATAGTTAAATACGTACCTATAAAGTTAAACGAACTTACCAACTATAAATAAATAAATTATAAATATTTTACACACCCTCTAGTCCTAAAATAAGCAAAGCTTGTAATATAGGAACTAGATTGCTGATAAAATACTTTTAAAGGTATTTTTTTGCGCTACGGGAATGAATGTTACGCTGCGTAGCGCTACGAGCTACGGCGTAGCACATCCGTAGCATAGCTCTACGAATACAGATTTGATTTGCATTCATTTCGAATTATAATGTGGTATAATTTGATGCAAATTGCAAAAAAAAAAAACAGTTTGTTTTCTAAATGGATAATTAGAGGCAAGAACACAACGTGCTTGCACAAACCTTGATAGTGATGGACGCAATACTTCGTCCGTCCTCTGTGGACGTGGTTTGTTAGGTACCCATGCATTTTAAGCCCGAGTTAACGGTTTAAGAAAAGGTTTAACTCCAGCTTGGTCTGTTATTTTTAATCGTTAAGTTGGTTTAGTCAGTAGGTGGGTATGTTAGGTACTATGTCAGGTACTATGTCAGGTACTAACTGGTTGTGGAGACGTGTGAGCGGTGATCCATTAATCTCGGCAATCTCCTAACCGCAGCGAGTACACTCACCGTCAAAAATTTTAGAGTTTGTGAAATTTGCAATAATTTAAACGCCTGATTCTATAAATATTATTTTAAACGTTTATCCCCCGAGACACAGCTGCTCGGTACAATCAGTAGTGCCATGGGAAAATATTCTATCCTGTGACACTATCGATAGTGTCACACCCACTCGTCCCACGCAGGTCGAGTTGGTTTGGGACGAGGTGACGACCTACTCAAACGTAGATGTTTGTTCTATGTCTGGGTGTTACTACAAGTATTATATTTAAAAAAATATATAAACAAGTATTTTTTATCAGCAATTTTTATCGTCGACTGTACCTCCATTTGCGGCGCGTGCGTGACACACTAGATGCCTCACTTGACTGTACTCTGGCTTGACACTGATTTGACACGGATTGATCTATCGGTTTCCTAACGTTGACGGCTCCTCTAGAGAACGTTTTAACCTAACCTTAGTACCTATAAGTACCTACTTTAGTACTTTGCTTCGCGAGTCAATGACCTGGGACTCAATTTTTACAAAAAAATTAACGTAGCAAAAGTTCTCAAGGGTAGGGGCGCTGCTAAGGGTGTAGGGGGATTAAACATCCCTATTTTTAGGGTTTCGTTCGTATCTCGATTATCTGTAAAAATAACATTATGATTGATTCTGAAGTTACTATATAAAACTATCTAGGACCCATTCATGTTTACTCTCCAGGCTTTAGATTTTAGTGTGGGGCTCAGTCAAGCACTTTTTGTCTGTTTCTGAGCACGTTAGTCGGTTGTGGACTCCTGGCTGCAACTCCTTTAGGGAACCATCCCTCAGTCGCGCTCATTCTAACTGTATGTACTTGAATTTATTTTTGTTTGTTCGATTTCTAGTGTTTTTACTTGTTTTTTCTTTTTCTTAGTACCTACTGATTTTTGTTTCTTGAATAAAAATGTTTTCTTCCTTCTTTAGTCATCCCATTGTTGGGCAAAGGCCTCCTCTTACTTATTTTACTATTGATATTATTATCACAACTTCTTTGATAACAAAACATGAACAAAAAATCTAATAAAATTATTTTAAGATCAATTTCGACCAAATGTTTTTATCTAAAAATCCCTTGGTTCTGCACACCGTTCAATTTAATTCCAGTTCGCTTGCTCAAAGCCATCGGCAGCCTTCCCGGAATCCTATTATTTGGAATTTTCCTGTTTCTTGTCCAGGGAAATGCTTTCCTATAAATTGTAGAAAAAAAATGCGATTAAAGTATTGAAGATGTTGACTATCACAAATTTTGTGACACTGCATCTTAAAAGGATCATACAAAAAACGCTAGGAACCAGACCGTAGTTTCTAGCTTGTCCATCTAGGCTCTGGTCGCGTGGAACTGGCACCTATAATCACCTAGTTATATAAGACGATTCTAAATGGTTCTTGTGATTTTATTGAATAAACGCTTTTTGACTTTGACTTTTGCATTATTTTTATAGCGTGTGAAATATTGTCACACTATAAATATCTAGGCAAATCACAATAATGCCAAGAGATGATTATTGGTCGATCAAGTCACTTATTGTACTTTTCTCTGTATATTCCCTATCTGGTGAAAAATGTTTTTCAGGTTTTCAAAGATTACTTTAAACCGTGTCCTGTTTTATATATCGCACCCCATTTTTCTACATTTTGATCGGCATTGTGACTTCAGTTTGTTCCATAGAGCATGTATTGTAACGCGCTAAGTTACAAACATTACCCTAAACAGTTAACAACTTGATTTCATAACACAAAGTCAACTTGGAAAGTTAGCACTTAGCGAGTTCTAAGATAACTATGATATCGTTACTGCACTGACCGACTGACATGCCTTTGCATAAGATGGCCCGATGAACGGGACTTTCCGTTCGTTGTGGCCAACACTTATGGCAGTTTTTAGGTCTTAAGCCCTCCGTCGTGGCTTAACGACTGTTTAACAGTTTAACGTGCCTTCCAAAGCACGGAAGCGGTCGGTTGTGCATACCACTAGCGGTCACCAATCCAAATATTGACTGCACAGAACGTCGCTTAACTTAGATAATCAGTGAAGATTGACTAAGTAAGCTACGCCATGGGCGCTTCCGACGGCACGCTGTAGTGCCTGGGACACGTTTTAGATGGAAGAGGCCCAGCACATCATCGTTTAAGCCCACTCAGCCTTATCTACAGGAAAGGCATGCTCAATTCGTGCGGAGTTGACTCACCTGCGTGGTTTCACGATGTTTTCCTTCACCTTCTTTAGTAGATAAAGTCATAAGAAAATAGTGAACAAAGTCGTAGGAATTTCACTAGTTTAGTATATAGTTAGTTTGGCGATACTTGCTAGGCAAACATCTGGTGTTTGTCTTGAGAACTTCGTCTGTTTATGGCCGCCTCGTACATGCAAACCCATTGTATGTAAATTAGGGTAAGTATCAATATATGTTACGGAGTTTTGTGATGTTAGGACGATTATTATTATTTGAATAACCTTTGCAACGAAAAACATAAGATCTTTGATTTTGTTCATTATTGATAAAACAACTGGTAAAAGACGCGAGTTTCACAAGTTATAAATATTATTAGTTATTCATGGACATTTCACACAACGCCCTCTAGTCGCAAACTAAGCAAAGCTTGTACTATGGGATTTAGATTGCTGATAAAATACTTATAAATACTCCTTTTAATCATAATGTATTTAACCGATTTTTTTTATGTCAAATTCCAATGCTTAATCTGGAATCAGGGACTGAGACTCGCATTTGATTTGATTTATTCAGCGCGCGTATTTCAGATCCTGTGGATATAAACTTAATATGTTTCTTTGGAACTTGAGAAGAACCAAACATTCGCTTGCGATGAACTTATTTCGAAGGACATTTTGTTACGAAATCTTTTATCTTTTTCTAAATGTCTCGGAAACTCCAAGAAATGTGGGCACAAGTTGTACAAACTTCGGCCAGAGGCAATGAGAAAAGAATTACTCAAAACTTGGGAACCGAACTCCATACCGCTACAGCTAAAGTTAATGGACCGTAATGCGATGACATAGATGTCATTTTCGAGTGAAGCGTTATACGCCGACAGTGGAAAAGTTTGTCGATGAAACTCCAACTTGTACAAGGATGATATTGATTCGATAGACAGTAGAAATACTTACGCTAAAATAGACTTTATTGTTTGGTAATAACGTATAGTTTAACTCGGAGAATGTCACAATGACAGTCGTAGAATGAACCAAAATATATTTGGAAAAGTTTGTAAATATTCTAGAAAATAATAATTAGAATTATTTAAGTAAAATACTGAACACAGATTTTATTACAATACTCGAGTTAAAGTCTAGACTGATTTTAGTTTTTATGTTGTAGCTTGAACGTGACTTAGCTTGGTTCAAAGGTCGTACCGTAACCACATTTATTTGTTTCCATAACTGTGTGACAAACAATTATATTATGAAAAGCTAAATCCTTTTGTAAATCGTTTTGGTAAAAGTGCAATAGTAAAAGAAATACTCGCATCAAATTCAATCCGTTACAAGTTGCGTCACAAAAATATTATTAACGCGAAGTTTTCGTCACACGTCGGATAAAATCCCCTTTTCGCATTCTAGCACCAATCTAGGCCATTTATCAATCCCTGTCTGCTGTGCCTACATAAATCATGACACTGGATGTGCGAAATGAACGATATTACTAAATACGAAAAACATACATTGAATTTAGAAAATAATACAGTAACTTTTATAAATAAATATACCTACAGGGTGTAAAATAAATTTGTAAACTTTTGAGTTTTCTATTAGCAGTTTTTTTTTATGTAACGGAGGGCGAACCCAATTAGTCGTATAACAACCTAAAGTCTACTTGCAAGACATAGACTTCCCCACAATTCCACGGTGGAGGATGTCCAGAGAAAAGGACCCCCTTCCCTCGACTCCCCACGATCCTAACGATGTTGTCGGTGCATCGCTGGCTGGTAGGTCTTCCGGTTCGTGGTCGCCATTCAAGATCCGGTTCCCTCCCCAGCGTATTACAATAGTACGAGTAATTTTAAGTAATTCACATAATAACGCTACCAGGATATCAGCGCTGACTGAGAACAAACGTCAGTGGCCAATAACACTATAAGTTATTGGCTCTATCATAGGAATACACATAATTTCCTCAGCTATTTCTCTTCTACTCTAGTACAGGGTGTAAACAGACAACTTTCGATACTGAAAATGCATTTACAGTTCCGTTTATATCTAAGAATAATTATGCAAAATCTAAACGTTTAAAAAAAGGTTTTTCTTTTTGAAATATAGTATTACAGACAGAGAGTTGTAAAGAGATGTATAATAGTTATCCCAAATCGTCACTTTCAGGAACAGGGATTTTTAACAGTTACAATTTTTTTTAGATATTAAATAAGTAAATATTCATGGACATTTCATACAAAGCTGTCTAGTCCCAAACTAAGCAAAGCGTACTGTGGGAAATTGAATGTTTTAAGCTTTTCCCTGATAATAGTGGTGCTTGATTAAGTTTGGTAAGCATTTCTAGAGTGGTGTCTTCGCACCCTGTATTCACGCAAATGCTACCGTCACATAGTCGCCTCAAATGCGCTGGGGTTTGCTTAGGACGGCCGTGTTTATATTTGTCTTTGTTATTCCATCTCCTACTATGTTATGTTTTCCTGGTATTATTACGTTTGTGCAAGCAGAAACGGGACTTGAAAGTTGTGTTTTCTTTTCTGCACGAACAGGCAAAATAATCCTGTAATCCTTCCTATTAAATTTATTACTTGTTTGGTATTCATGTTTCCCTAGTGTTATTTAGATAAACAAATTGTCAATTAATTGAATGTGCCTAAATGATGATGAGGTAGGCTGTGGTTCTACTACAACTAATAGTTTGCGACTGATTGTCGAATGGCGGCTAGCAGACTGAATAAAATAAATCGGGAAGCAAAGCATATGAGTCGATTGATCTATCTAAAACATAAGGATGGCAAACAGTCAGTCGCGTACTATTCTCCTAATTAAACCCCAGCAACATCATAAATTACATAAGTACATACTTATAGTATGTTTCCTAATATACTTACGTTGTCATTCACTGAAAATCTGTTTTACGCAAAATAAATTTTCAAATTACATTTCATTTAATACAATTTATCCTCATGCGGGACAGAGACAATACAGCCTCGCTGACTCATTCCGTATTTCGCAAATTTTGCCTCATCCGCATTCCATTTGTTTATAGCTCCTGATGCCTCTTGCCACCCTGGTCCTTACTTCGATAAGCGCAGTAATCCCTGCCGATGTAAATGATGTTTAATACAGTCTGTTTGTACGGGTTTTATTCTCTTCCTCGATCGGGGTCAAATTGTGCTTAGATCGACATTCTGCGTTTATTTAATTGCTCGTTATTGTATATTATGGCTTTAAAACGTGAGATTGCAACATTTGGTTATAACAGTCGTTTATGTCATCTGAGTTATCTCATAAAGAGGTCTTAATAATAATATTTGTCTATTTTCTAAAAAGTAAATTCCTATCGTAAATGTACGCTGCGCCGTTAGTGCTCTATGGTGAAGCTATGTAAATGATTGTCTCTGGTTTTGGTACACGGAACACATAAATATAAACAGAACACCAAATGCTTTAATCTCAGATTCTGAGTCAATTCATCATCAGTGTTACGCGACGAATTAATATCCCCTATCGCGCTCTCAGCTTAGTACCTACTAATCTATGGAGCCCTGGTAACTGCCTACATCGTAAAGCTATGCTAATTCGGACTTTAAGCCCTAGTAAGAAGAGTTGTTTTGTTTTGTTGTGAGAGCACTCGTAATTGCGTGATTTGCCAAGATTGCCGAAGTCAGTGGCTTTCAGATTAACGCTAATGCGAATTTAAGGACTTTAAACAAGTGTTTTGAATGTCATCGAAATGTAGATTGCAAACGCTAAATCCCGGCTACAGAAATAAAATGAAAAGACAACTTATTGTGCTGAGGGATTCATTGAACCTTTGGCTTCCACATGTAATTGCTGATAAATCTTTCATTCAAAATCACATGAAGTTTTTACATTTTCATTTGAAAAGTGGAAAACGTAAAATCCCCGTCGACGTCTTAAGAATCTCCTATTTATTTTCTTTTTAAAATATTAAATCAACAAAGATCAGCATCAGAATATACGTAAATCAAATCATGTTGGTTTTGTCACAACTTCCCAGACTCAATATTAGCGCCCAGAACTATCAAAGACGTTCCTGTCTACCAGGCTAACATAATTAATAGCAGTCTATTCAGAAGTCTGACGTCGTGACACCAGGCGCCCATAACTTCGTCTAGATTAGGTTCTTGGAGGTGCGATGTCTCATCGAGTTATTTCATGGTTCGTCTCTCGTTTCAATGAGACAAGATGCGGGAGGACTGCATTGTTTGTCATCATGCTTCTACTGCTAGCTGGGAGAGGCATGAAGTGGCGATTCAATGCTCAATCTATATCAGAAACTGTTTCACCACCCTTGAATAACGCTAAGCGTCTGATAAAATATCGTAATCATAAGATGGTTAAATAGGTACTGGTACTGTCAAATTCTAGCTGATTTCTTAATTGCGAATGTTACAAAAGCTCATTTGACTCAAACAATGGTGGGTCGCAGTACCTGGTATTCATTTTGTATCTACTGTAATATTCAGAATGGAAATATCAATACCACAAAACAGTATTAACTTCGAATAATAGATATTGAAAATTGCAAAACTACAACTGCAACTGACATTATTTAGTAACCACGAAGCGCGCGAATAATTGACTAAATTCCAACAGCTGGCAGCGCTGCCGTTATAAAATATCGCTTGTATAGTTATGGATTCCTAGTACTTCTAACTTTACAAAGCTCACAAATTGCAGTTTGACAGTTCAAACAGTGTTACCTACTCATCTGTCAAAATATAAGCGAGTTGCATGTGTCTGCGTGAACTTGGAGTCTGTGTTACAGCAAAAAAGGTTATTTCATTTCGAAATGTGAAGGTAGTATAGGTACTGGGCAAGAATACTCTATCTTAAACATGTCCTAGGCACTAATTACAGCGACCCGTTCATAGAGGCATTGCAAGGGCACGGATGAAAAACAAATTGGTTAATAGATTAAAGATTTCCGTAAAAAAACATCTAATCTAAATCATTATTGAATTCGATTTCCTGTTAACTTGCCCACCGGGCACCACATATTCAGTATAAAAGGAAGGAAAAAAACCTCATCTTTAGCAAATAATCAGAAACACATTTATTTGAACCAGAAAAGAAAATTGCTATATTTCTGTCCAGGTTGCCAAAATACACTATACAGTCAAAAAGGCTTAATAATAACAATCATTCAATTCATCGGTAAAAGTTTCTTTCAATACTCCTAATCATTTGGGGTCAGAACGTGTTGATTGGGTGTTATCCAAGAACAATTTTCTTTGATTTTCCATCGTTTATTTTCCGAGCAAATACCAATCGCGGTAATGACTATACCACCCCTCCGATCCAACCGACCAATCCGACCATACTCAGAAATCTCACCCTATTCAAGAATGTCTTGCTAACCACTACTTATATTGGTGAAAGAATGTTATATCACACTGAAAAGTGTTAAAATAATACCACAACTTTTTTTACAACTAATTAATAAAATAAATAAACAAGCTCACCTGACCCACATGATGTTAAGCGGTAATTTACGTATTTTCATTACAAGCGCAAATACCATCCCACTAATTATTATAAATGCGAAAGTTGAGATGTTTGTGTTTCAATCACGCTATAACTACTGGTCCGATTTGGATGAAACTTGGAATATATGTAGTCCGTAACCTGGATTACCACTTAGGATACTTTTTGGATTGGTGTTTGACAGCAGTTTAGCTCGCTAATAGTTCAGTGATCATTCAATATGTAAAAAGGGTTAGTTTTAGTGCGATCTCGTTTAGTTCGCATTGTTATATTTTTTTTGCGAGTATATGCTAAATGTACTTACAACTTTTTCCTGACTTTTGTAATTTTTATCGAATAGCGTTCTCTATCGATATTCCATCCGAGGTTCCTCACTGGCTGTATCGATGAATGACCTATGATTGAGTGGTTGTACGCGGGCGCGTGCCTTCACAATGAAGCCAATCAACAAATCAGTTTGTTTATACATCCTTGCTGAGTACTAGTAGAGTTGGTAAATATCCGGACAAAACTTGCCTAAAGGTCGGATAAGTCCGGACATCTTCGATCTTTAGGCAAATTGGACGCTCGCATGTTGCCAGTCCCCGACTAGGTACTACAGTTACAGTTAACTAAGTTGAAAACCTATACCGAAATTAATGGAATCGACGACCGTTCCCGCGGCGTGTCTCGTCTTCCCTTCCCGTGGAGGCGCGGATCATGTCGCGCTATAAAAAAACACTCAATAGTCTATGTCATGCATAATATACACTCGAGAGCAATGATTCCGGGTCACTTAAAGAATGTTAAAAATCTCGGAAACTAAAAATGATAGGTTAATGCAATAAATTGTATTTAATAGACAATGTAATACTCCTTAAATGAAAGTAAAAAATATGAGTCACCATACATTTTATTAACACAAAATTACATAAAGAAAAAAACTGCTGATCTCTCCTTAAAACAAAAATAGGAAACATGAAATTTTTGAACTTTATTACGATTTGACTTGAATTTTAATACTTCGTATTGCCTCCTCGTGCTTCCATTACTGCGTTTACGCGGTTTGGCATGCTGTACACCAAGTTCCTTATACGATTTTGGGGAATATTCTCCCATTCCTCTGTGAGAGCAATTTTGAGCTCACGAAGCGTGATTGGGGGAGGGTTTCGTTGTTTTACGCATCTGCCTAGCTCGTCCCAAGCATGCTCGATCGGGTTGATATCCGGGCTGCGCGCTGGCCACTCCATACGAGTAATGTTCATCTCTTGAAGGTCATTCACAATCCTACCTGTATGAGGTCGGGCATTGTCATGCATAAATATAGCATCCTCACCTAAATTGACCATAAATGGACCAACATGATCATTGAGGATTTCTTCCACATATCTTACGCTAGTTAAAGAGCCGTTTTCTATGATCACCAGCTCTGTGCGACTTTCAGAAGAAATTCCGGCCCACACAAGTACAGACCCACCACCGTAGGCTACTTTTTCTTCGATGCATGCTTGCTTGAATCTTTCCCCTGGTCTTCGATACACTCTGTGTCTTCCATCGTGCTTGTAGAGCATAAATTTTGATTCGTCGGAGAACATAACTTTTGACCAATCTTCAATACTCCAATTTACGTGGCTCTGGGCATATCTTAGTCTTGAAATACGATGCCCACGCTCCAGTTTAGGGCCGTTTGCAGGTCTAAGGGGTTTTAAGTTAGATTCAGCAAGCCGACGTCTTACTGTCCATGCACTTGGGTTACTTCCTCCGAGGCGTCGAAACTGATTTGTGAGTTCAGTTCCTGTGAGAAAGCGATTTCGAAGCATGGTGTTCACCAAGTATCGGTCTTCTCGTGCTGTGGTACACCTGGTTCTGCCCGTTCCTGGTCTGCGTAGGTTAGAACCAGTTTCTTCGTAACGTCGGAGAACTCTTTGTACTGTTGACAGCGACACACCGACAGTCCTGGCTGTATCGCGCTGACTCCGGCCGGTTTCCAGCATTGTAAGTATTCTGGTGCATTCTTCAGGCGTAAGCGACATAATTTCAGCTTGAATAATGAATATAGAGCACTATCAACATGGTTTATATACCCACATAAATGACAGATTACAAACAAAAGCAAAACCAAATGCTGTAATTTCGTAGTTCCATCTTCGAAAGTGGCCCTTTTTCAAATTTGATTTTTTTAAGATATAACTTTACAATAACTAAGAAGTTTTAATACCTTCATTTAAGGAGTATTACATTGTCTATTAAATACAATTTATTGCATTAACCTATCATTTTTAGTTTCCGAGATTTTTAACATTCTTTAAGTGACCCGGAATCATTGCTCTCGCGTGTAGTCGTCGGTAACCGACGCGACGTCCGACACAGACAAAAAGCCTTATTAAAACGTCCGGTCTTCTAATCTCCGGCTTTTTGTCATAACTTATCAAAATTCGAATGTTAACCCTACCCTGGTACGTGTGTTACTTGGTAGACACTTGTATAAAGGGTTAATTACTGAGGGTTGATTGGGAATGGTTGTTTAATAAGGAAAAATAGGTAACTTTGTGGTAGGTGAGTAATGTTGATGAGTTTCGAATTATGGTTTGTTTTCGATTTATTTAGTTGAATGACAAAGGTTATTATATTTATTTTTAGAAAGATATATCTATGTAAATTTATTTTGTTATCACGGACTCATTAGGACTGCCACCATATCAACAACCGCACTCAGAAACATCGCTTAAACATAAGTATTTAAATTAGCGATGTCTTTGTTCGTTATTATTCATTAGTAAGAGATATCAATAGACTTAACATTTATACCTTTGGACATACACCTCTGAGTACGGCTGTTAGCTATAGATGTAGGAATATCCATAGTATCTATCGTGATTTGACATTACCATAAAACGCGTACAAATCAAAATATTTTCCGCGTGATTTCCATAGAGTACTCGATTGGTGTGTTACATTCTATACGCAACTGTCGTAGGCGCGCTGAACAAAATGATATCTATAAAGGCTTCAACCACACATAGATGCGTAGAATCTCACTTTACTGCTGTTCATTTATATCTCCCAAATTCAAGGTACGTTCAAGGTAGTGTTGTTTTCTAAAATGATCACGTTTTCTAATAAAATTGATCCTCAAAGCTGGAGATCTGTGTAGTTGACTGTGCCTCAAACTTTTGGGCAAATCGGCGGTTTGAGGATAAGCGTTGATTTCCTTCCTCTCACTTTATATATAACATGCTATTATGAATGACTTAAGTATAATTATGTAAGTAGATGCAAATGCCTAGAATAAAACAATCGAAAAAGATGACAGCATACGTACAAATGGGGTTGAAACTTTACCCGCGCCGCATGTAAATCATATCTCGTCCACAGAATAAACAGTAGCGCCGCCCATAAATACCGACAAAACGCAGCCCGCCCAACGCCATTCCGCTGATAAATGGCGCAAAACCATTGCCGGTTATATTCGTGTGTCATATCGCGACGTGGGACAAAAGAGCCCATCTCACGCGCACACGTCAAAGTTATCGAGAATAAAAGAATCAGAATATAGTGACGACAAAACGCAGATTTTACACGTCACAACTTTACAGGTTTCAGTAAAAATCGACTCACAATGGAAATATACATTATAGTAGGCATGGCCGTCATAATATACACTGCGGTAGCCATCTTGTGGAACTGCGAGTGCTGGGGAGATCGCACCAAGTGTAACTGCGACGAGTGCAAGGCGCTGTTCCAAGGTTCTCGCACCATCACCCCCTCGCAGTCTCTGTTCTCCGTGTCCTCGCGGATGGAAGACCGACTCATGAAGAACTATTACCCATGAAGTCCTAGTACAGTTTGTGCCAATATCTAGAGTAGAGTAGGATTTTTGTTGGGAGTTTTAGTGCCAAATTGTAATTTACTTTGTGCCAATAAAGTGCTAAATCGAATATCCATGTGCCAAAGCTATAAAATATTCGCGAACTTTAACTAAAAGTGCTCAATTATATCGCGTTAAACAGCGAACTGTGCTAAAAACTGCAGCGCCAACGATGATCCAGTGAGTGTACCAGGATAGCAGGATCACAAGGATGTGTTAAGCCTCGGGCATGGACCCGTTGGCGCGGTTGATGGAAGGCGCGCCCTTGCCGGGGGTTCTCGGCGCGACGCGTGACGTCCGGCCGCGTGGCGCCCTGGTACACGCTAGCCTTGCTGCAGCCCCCTCACTGGGAGACAAGAAGGGGAGACATCTGACAGGCACGTTCTGCCTCACCGGCGACACTATGGAGGGCATCATTCAGTGCCTGGTGTTCCTCAAGGCATTTTCGGTGAGTCTCTAATTACACAACCAACAAACAACCCACATTTCCACATTTAGATAAATGTTATGTCAGAGCTGGTACCTTCAGTATAAACAAAGAGGTTAGTTGAGTCGGTGGCGTCACATTGAAAGTGCATTTTCAGATGAAACAGTTTATCGAAATGAAGAAAAGGACGAGGATAAACCACCAATTGATATAGTATCGATACCCTTACATTTATTACCCTGTCGATCGATTATTAACCGAGAACAAACTCAAACGATCTTAATTATTAATTGTTCGTATTTTCTTAAATGGCCCCGCTTATAAACAGATTATGTCCTTCTTCTTCCTTATTCTTGAAGATGTAGAGTTCAAAATCGCATTAAACGTTTCTTTTTCTCTTCCGTCTTTCAAGTAACTTTTATATGTTTAGAAATAAAATCCGAAATTCTACCAAAAACGTCGGCCTCAGAAAGATCGAGTACCAGGGACTCAGCAGCAACTAGGAGCTTTGTCAGTTATTAATGAACGATGGAATTACGCTCGGAATTTACTCCGCCTATTTAGATAATGTTGTGCTTAATTCCAACAGATAGGTTCCGAACATTCAGAAGTTGAAGAACATCTTTGACTTAAAGTTAGGAAAACGAATGATGAAAGAGTTTATTAGAATGCCGATAGCTAAATACGTCGAGATATCGAGTCAAGAAAATCGATCAAGATAGATTGTTTCACTCGTCACATCCTCCGCTATCTCGTTTTCGCTTTAGAATCCAAAGCATCCATTATATTTTATCCTTCACTATCTCCATTGACTTGTCTCATACAATAATACTTGCTGGTGTTCATTATTAATGATAATAATCTATACAATGAGGGCTTTTCGTGACCATGTTTTGCAAGTTGAAACTAGATGGCGCTAAGCGGAAGCAATTTTAATAATCAGTCAAGGTGAAAAACATTAAATCCTGTCTTTCAGTAGTGTAAGTCGGACAAACAAAAAAACAACATTTTAAAATAAAAAATCGAATCATTTTTATCGATCCAGACATTTGGATGTATTTTCTGTTTCTTGGTGACATGGAAAGCCCTTATTAGTAACTTAACCCTTTTACTGATAAGTCCGCGTATACACCTCTACGCCACACAATGCGAAAATTTTGTATATAATTGTTATTATGTACACGATGTCGAGATATTAATTATCTCTGTCGATACCAGAGATCAACGATGTCGGCCACATACAAAATGGAAACAGCTGATACACTTTGTGGCACCATCTAACACGCACATGTGAACTACTCAGAAACGTGACAGATAGCACTGACGTCAACTTCAACTTCTTCACTGACGTCAATCGTCTGAAGTTCTTGATTCGCGCAAACGAAGTTATATCGGAGTTTTACATAATAATACTTCCGAGTATCATATATCTGGTGTCTACTGTGTTCTCCTCAATGAGCTGAAACTGGAAGCACTTATTGACCGAAATTAGTACGAAAATGTTAACACAAGTTAAGTAGTTGAACATGAAAATGAAAAAAGTATGATATTGAAAATGTGAAATGAAAACAAGTATGAAGATGAAGATAATACCATAAGCTGAAAAACCTAATGGTTTATTTCATCGGCAGCCTAACTTGAAATGTACCTACAATCACGGAGTAGTCTGATGCAGCTGTTCTTCAAAAGCTGTGGGTGGATGTTGGTATAATCACTAATCATACATTGTTATTGTTACCTCTCTTTGGATCATTCCCGATTATACTAATACATACTTCAGTTATATTTGACGTTCCATGTGTATATTTATTATCCTACTAAGTAGCTTTTGCTTTTGCTCTTTCGACACATATTTAGCATAGTATATTTTCAACATAGACTAAGTTAGGGTGCCTCGAAGTTTTTCCAAAGTCTTATGTAAAATAGTTTAGCTACTAGCTTAGTGAATATTTAATAGTTACTAATATAACCGTCTCTAGTTTAGAGTTAAATGTCCATGAGTTTTATCTAACTTGGTTAGTAAACATGCCCAGAGCGTTTACCCCGATTCGTTCTTCATTACTACTTGCTTAGAATCGCAATACTTACTAAGAAAAGTCAAGAAAAAATGGTAAAGTAAGATAGTAGGTTTATCCTCAATACATATGTAATTATTGAGCTCGAAGGGTCCATCGGGTCGAAGGGATACAAAGAGAGGTTCAATATAATTGAGATATTATATTATATCGAATCGTAAAAGCAAGGAGTAGTACAGATTACTGAAATTGGATTGGATATACATAAACCTATTGCAATACTGACTTTATCATGAAGTTTCATCAAAAATGGGTCAGATCTAGATCTTTTTTGAGTGATATAAAAGAAATTGAGGATAACAGCCGTAGCTGGCTACTGTTTCTTTATTGAAATATAAATAACAATTTGTTTGAGATAGGTAAGTTGTATGATAAATTAATAGATGGTGAGCGTTTATAGCAAGGTAGATCTGCGGAATGTAGCTGGTAAACACTGGATGAAACGAGCTGAAGACCGGACTCAATGGCACGTCTTCGGTTGAGAGAGAAGTTAGTCCATCAGTGAACCACTAAATGTTAAGGAAGATGATGATTATTGGTTACCTTAACAAATGCAAACTTTTAACGAGGTTCTTGCTACTGATAAATTTGAAAATATACTGTAAAATAATGTATAAGAAACACATTTAGGCACATACTCGTAAATACGGGTAAGTACAGTACAAACAGAACGAGGAAGAAACAGCAAACAGATACCATTTGTGTACCCTACCTCAATGTAAGTATATGTGTAGATCTCCACGTCAAGCTTACAAAATGACGAAACTTTCCTACTTTCGCCCAAAGCTAATTTGTTACAAACATTATCCTTGGAAAGAGAACATTATTATTTTTTGTTGAACAAGAGGCGAAGGAAGAGCTTAAAATATTAAGTTTTCATGGGTATTAGGGGACCAACAACCGCGAGGAGTTGCTTTGAAGGCTGGTCATTAGAGGTGGGGTCTTCAGACCATCGACTTTATCACTATTTACGAGTAAAGATAGTCAATGGATTTAGAATAACAGTTGCTAGTTTCAAGCTTATGGAATACACACATTATGCTTCACTTAAGTCCATGTTTAGACTTAAGTAAGTCGCTAAGCAAATTGTCTGCAAATCAGGACCGACCCTTAACCCCGTGCAAAGAGGTTTTCTGCCCGGGGAACGTAAACAGCGCGTCTCGAAGCGCTCATAATTAAGTAAAGCTCTTTACGTTTTCTGTTCACCTGGTACCATGAGTTCACTAACGTCATTTACTAGGACATATACTTAGTCGTTTTCTTTTTAAGACTTTATATTTTAATTCTGCGCGTACTTATCGGAGGATTTTACAAACATTGGCTATTCTAAAAAATAAAACAATGAAGCTGTTTCTACAAACTTCCAAATGTCCTTCCAACTCCCAGACATCCTGTCTTTCATTTCACACAAAAACTCCTTTGATGTTTCTTTGTTTTTCGAACAATGCTATTGGATAACACTTACCGATTTTTAAACTCCTCTGAACATTATAATGGCTGAGTATTATGTATCATGGTAATGGTAATATTGGTAATGTAAAGGAAGATTCAACATTTATTTACATTCATATAATTGGTTTTCGGGAAAATTCCGCGGAAGCCTTTTTTCAGCTTGTAAATAATATTCAAATATTTTTACGAAATGGTAAATAAAAGGGTAATTTTCTGGCTTCCTGTTTGAGGAATAGGTACTTATTATCTATAGCTTTGGAATAATTTTTGTGATTATTTCGTTTCCGATAAATATGAGAGCCTAGTGCGTGCCAGCAACATCTGAGAAGATACGTGACAAATTGACAGACATACCCTATAGTAT
This sequence comes from Gandaritis pyraliata, assembly GCA_947859175.1. Lineage (NCBI taxonomy): Eukaryota > Metazoa > Arthropoda > Insecta > Lepidoptera > Geometridae > Gandaritis > Gandaritis pyraliata. The sequence goes on along the minus strand of OX401869.1, from coordinate 8,895,737 downwards.
AAAACAAAGCCTCTAATGGACTGACTCTATTCTACCAAGACAACATAATCTTGGATAAAAAAGCCTAGCTATTAAACGCCCGGCCGTCATCCCAATAGCGCCGTTCTTCAGCCAAATGAACCTGCCTGAATTATTAACTCCCGTTCTCATGATGCCTTGGTGCATATTTAATGAGTCGTGCATGTTTTAGTACCGGAGCTCAGGAAGACTGGGGCATTTGGGTGTAGTGGTAGGCGCTTTGAATTTCACAGACCATGGTACATCTTTACCTAGGAAATTGATTATTTTTTTATGCTAAACGAAAATAAATGTTGTTATACAAAACTTGAAATGTTTATCATTCAGTATCTGTAATAACGTTATTTTATATGACTAGGTACTTACTGCGTTGAATGGTACTTCGCAAGCGAAGCCGTGGACGAAAGTTGTATGAATAAAGTAAGAAAATGTGATTTGTGTTCTTGAGTAAGTCGTCTGAATTCTGCGCATCTGCATATTTCATAAACTTGATGTTTGCAAACTGAATAAGTGGTTGCTGATTAACATTTATGAGTGATAATTAAAATTTCAAGCAAAATCCTTGAATATTATTAAAGTTATTTTGATCTTTAGAAGATCGCATCATCTCATAATTCTTAGAACTCAAGAACTTTGAGAGTTATGTGGAGATGTCAACTATGCTTAGTAATACAGTTTCAAACAACGAAACTGTAACTTCAAGAAAGCGCAAGAAAATCTAATTTCTTTATCTTACAAAGTTCCACTTTCCGTAATGTCTTTTGTTAATTCCTTTCGATGGCGGAAGAAAAGTACAATTTGTTCTGTTACAGGAATAACAATGTCTTATAAGGTCCTGGAGATATTAGCAATTCAGATTTACAGTAACAAAGAAATGGTCGATCGTAGCACACGTACTTAGGGCATTGGGTACGACCACACCAGCATTTTATTAATTGATCTAACTCAATATTTGTGGTGTGGAATGTTCAAAAATTGTTTTTATTATTATTTTTGTAAAAAAAGACCCTGTGAACTTCCTGTATAATTTAATTTTTTCAGATATGCTGATAATTTATGGAATTTCTACAAGCGTTTCTCTAGATAGACAGGGTTGGTATCGGGGTGAGATCCCCCCTATTTCCAATTAAAATATTCCCGATGGGAGTTTAACGTCTTCAAATCTGTATTTGGGAGTTCGCTAACTGAATCGTGGTTTCTTTCATTAGTTTATGAATAAAACATCGGCTCGCTTGGACTCCTGCTTCTTAAAAGAACAGCTAGCTTATTACTCTGACAGGGCTCACGAGCCGGTTTTCGAAAGGTGAGAATCGAGAAACTCGCAGTTTTTGTATGGAAAAAAATCGTTTGCAAATCTTCCGCTAGAGGCGCTTATCGGGTTTCATACAAAATATCTCGGAAGTTGCTTCTATCAACAAAATTCAGACTACGGGCTTGGAAGAAACCTTTTTTGACGTAGGTTAATAGATGACATCATAAAACGCAGGTTAAACCACATTACTGACACTCGCACTCACCCCGAATCAATTATGAATGTCGTAAAAAACCTTTCGCACTTGTCTTGGCACCTGGTGCCTGGTGCACTGCGATAAACTTACTAAATAAATAAATAAATAAATAAATATTCACTTACATTTCACACGACGCCTCTAGTCCCAAACTAAGCAAAGCTTGTAATATGGTAACTAGATGCTGATAGAATCTCCCAGTTGTGCGAATAACTTTTCGTCAATCAAGAAAATAAAACTCTGAGTCAAAAATTAGCGAAAAAGTTACTCGCTGATTTTGTATAGAGAAAAGTAGTTTTCGTTTCACCAAACGTTATTTTTCCATATAAATTGCGATTCACTTTTCTCGAATTAACCAAATTAAGACTTGAGACTCTGACGACCGGCTCTGAACCAAATCAGGGAAACGTACAAATAAAGGAGATACCTCAATATTGACCCCTGTAGCATTAGAGCGAGACAAAGGACCCTCCATTTAAGCTTACTCAGCCGGCTTCCGGTGTTTTCTTTCCATTTCCGGCGCGAACCCTTTCCGCTAAGTGTATGATGGCCTGATCTTTATGTATAGCCTATTGTGATGCTGAACTACGGTCTCGAGTTGCTTAAGTGTAGCTGAATCACCATACCATTGCGCCCTTCAGCAGTGCGGCGGGTGTTCCAAGAGAGCTTATCTTATAAACCTGTCCTGTCTGAAATACTTTCTCAATACTGTAAAATGTAAATTTCATATTTAAATTTTGAATTACACTGCTCAGCGATACAGTCAGAATATTTACAATGCAGTCGCGCAGTGTAACTAAAAATGACAATTTGAATTATAGTTTTTCGAGGGTTCTGATCGACTGCCTTACTGCAAAGAACTGAGAGAAAAATGTGTAATTAACTACATTAAAAAAAATTCGAAATAAAATGGTAAAGTAAGTATTTCAAAAAGATTGTCAATTTTACTTCATCGAAATACAAAAATGTGTATAACTTAAGTTCAAATATTTTGATATAAATTCAAACGAAAACTTCAGGTACCTATTTATATAATTAGTGCACTAAGAACTCCTTTGAGTAAGTTTATCATTTGTCCTGGGACTAAAGTTTCCTTTCATGCCGGTCTCTGAGACTCTCAGTGCAACTGAGCTTACTGAAAGTTTGAGGTCATTGAACCGGCTTCAAATGGATAAATAAATAAATAAATAAATATTCATGGACATTTCACACGACGCCCTCTAGTCCCAAACTAAGCAAAGCTTGTAATATGGGAACTAGATGCTGATAGAATACTTATATACTTTTTTTTTTGTAAATACATACTTATAATACATAGTAACACCCAGACATAGAACAAACATCTATGTTTTGCCACACACAAATGTTTGTTCTTGGTGGGGATCGAACCCACGACCCACAGCACGGAAGGCAGATCCATTACCAACTGAGCTGTGACGCCTGTCAAATGGATATTATTATGGAGTACACAGGAGGGTTATGTTAGAGGGACTTGTGACAACTATCGTTACTATTGTAGCGACAGACTTGACGAACTTTATTTTACTATTTTATTTATAAATTTTGCATATCTGAGGGGTAATCACGAACAAATCTGACAGTCGCTGCGTTGCATAAACGTATTCGAATCATATTGCGCGTCAACGCCAGCTCGTCTGCCAAACGTTGTAGCGTCACCGCGCAGTGTATTTTGGAGACGTTACGATACGTTTACGATTGTCACATTTATTCGCGATGAAGGCACTGCTGTCTCGTTGATTATGGATTTGTTAAAATAGTATACAATACCTCGAGTTAGCAATACAGTACGAAAAAATCTCATTTATTTTCAGTGAGCTATCGACTAGGTGAAAAATATTATTTCTCGTACACAAATAATAATTTGGTTCAATCCAAATCAAATGATATGACCGGCAGTGTGAAGGACGGAACCCTGCAGGCGACGTGTTGATTGCGTGTCGAGGAACTCTACAACCGCCACTTGTACGAATAATTAGAATTTTTCTCTTTGCGCGGGACGATTGGAGCCATTATGTGGAATCGTTCAATTTATTTTAAAAATGGTTTGCATCGTCAGCAATCTGTGCATCTTTGCCTTTTGTTTGCCTGATGGAAGTATTTAAGCTAGCGTGTAGGTAATATTTGTTATCCACGAACCAATTTGGAAACAGATCCCAGGATCCGATTACATAACAATCATTCTGATGCTGGGATCAGATGCCATAGACCCAATGAATTCAGGTAGTGTTATGAGAACAAGTGTTTTTTTACTTTCTAACGTGACACAGCTGAAATGAGCTACTAACAAAGTTGAAACAGAAGTATCAATAGCGAATTGCGATCATGTTATTATGTAACACTAGCTTCTGCCCGCGACTTTGTCTGCGTCTCGTTCATCCTATTAATTTTTCAGGATATTCCAGGTTACCAACTGTTCTATATAAATTCCAAGTTTCATCCAAATCGGACCAGTAGTTGCAGCGCGATCGAAACACAAATATCAAAACTTTTGAGGCCCTCCGGGTTTTCAAAATTATTGCAGGGCGTCTAGTCGCAGCGACGCGTGACCCGAGGGCTGGTGATTATCTGGGCCAGCGAATCAGCATTGCTATTCAGCGCGGCAATGCAGCCAGTGTCTTGGGCACGCTTCCGATTGGTACTGATTTGGATTGGCACTGATTTGTTGAGCTATCTATAAATCGTTTGCAACGGTGTGTAGGTAGCTCAACTGCTTCATGTGTATTTTGTACATATTATAAATATTGTAAATACTTTAAAAAAAATCAAAACTTTTATATTTTTAATATTAGTAGAATATTTTATTTATTTGTTTGCTTTCTCTAATGTCCAAATAGTACCTACATATCAATGATATTTTTTTGTTTCAGGTAAATAAATCTAAATTAGTATGGTGACTACATCTGGAACGGTACTGTACTTATTAACTTTATTTGAAACTACTTGTCATAGGACAAATTAATAACTAACTATTCCAAGCATACACCGGATTTATTGGTTACATAAAAACATTTTATTTAAAAGCACGATTTAAAAAGGGAATAAAAAATAGCAGATCAGATATTGAATGCAAATATCAATAAATTCTTTAGTATTCATCGAAAATCCACAAACGTAGTGGCCGGTACCTATATATGAAGCGCCACCCGCCCAATGTCAATTTTAGAGAAACCAATTTATTCGTCACGTATTTTAGTGCATTGCTTTTATCTATGTACTTATGTGGGTAAATTCAGCATATTAGGTTAGGTATGTTGTTACCTAGTACTTTTTCAATCATGTTAAGGGTGCGTTATTTTAAGAATTAGCACATTAGCGCGTGCGGTTCAAATTGTATACGTGCCCTTAAATTCTCGATTGAACTACGAATTGCTACAATTAAAACTAGCTGTTCATTGAAAAATTAAATTGTTAACGATATATTCGAAGTATTCTAAGGGTCTGTTAGACCCCCCCAATACATAAAATTGCTTAAACATATATTATCAGTATTCTCAAATACTCTCAATGAAGACGTTTAGCCCTGTTAAGGCTAAACTTCCCTCAAAAACCGTTCCATTTCTACATCCATCTCGAGGGGTGTTTGCTAACTGACCCCGAGTGGGCTCCAGGGCCCTCGAGCCGAGACGGGAATAAGTGGGCGGATTGTTTGCAGGCCTCGTGGACCCGCCGCGCCGTGGGGTTAAACACCGCTCTCCAATTTGAAAATGTAATTAGCTATAGATCTCATGATGGACCGGACATGACCGAGTGGCTCAGACTGAATGTGCTTTATTTATTTAAAGTGGGCAATATTGATTTTGGAAATTAAACGACTTCCTACGACTGCGAAGAACAGGCATGTTAGTCATTCTCTTAGATCTCTCGTTTTCTTTATATAATTAACCTTAATGTGGGATCGTGTGCGAATGTTGTGTGTAAAAAGCCTGCGACCCTGCGAACCAATCCGACCTTAATTTCAAGGTTTTCACAAAATTAAAGCATATATTACTCGCTGCGTACAATAACATGAAGATTGCCATTTCCCCGGGTTTGTACCGGGGTTTCCTCAATCCACGCGTCCCTTTCTACCCCTACTCTACCAGAATGTGTATTATTTTATGATTTTCTTTCACTCGGATTTAGTAAAGCTAAACAAAATATGTTGATATTTTTAAGATACCTACTGAAGCAAATTCTGTTGAACATAAACATAATTTTGGTGTATGACGACAAAGTGTATAACTACGGGTTAAGAAAAAAAATTAAAAAAAATTAGCTTATTCTTATTACCGATTGCTTCAAGTGGCCCCAAACGCTATATAAATCATCTAGATTGAATAATCTAGATTACAAGTAGATACACAAAAGTCTCATAATATGCTTCAATTGCTTTATCACCTAAAAAGAGCCACAATTACCTAGTACTTACCGCAGGCAGCTAGTTAGAAACTTAATAAAACTTCCGTTCACCAGCGATATTATACCTACTTTCAAGAAAGCGATGAAACCAATTAAAATCGGTTTGCGATATACCCTCATTTCGAATTATATCGCAAAATGAAATATTACTTTGAACTACTTACAAAATGAACTCTTATTACTAACTATGCATAGCTCATTTTGGCTCGAACCTGTAAGTTAATATCGTATATTGTTTCATAGAAAAGATCCTCAAGAGCTATTATTGCGGGAGACGTGTCTTTTTTGGTGGATTTTTAATTAATTTCACGAAAAAGATGTATAATTTATAAAATTATCGGTGATTTTAACTGTTCTTGAATGACTAAAGTGGAGTCTGACCACGCTAAGTTTGCAGCATTTAATATGGTATTTGAAAACCTACATTAAAAGTATTTTTTTTTACTAAAATCACCTAGAGTACCTAGAGGGTAATTCTAGTAAAATAGTCATTCTGACTTTGTTGGTATGTTATTTTGTGCCTTTATGTTATCCATTACAATAAAATTTCTAATAATATTTTTACTCGCTTTTATTGAGATGAGATAATTAACTCTCAGATTGCAAGTATTGTGTAACTCGCATATCAGTAGTATTTTCATTTCTTCTGCGGTACCTACTCGCGAAATTGTCCAATTTGGCAAGCTTTAACCGTCGCAGCACCAGGAGAGCAGAAGTGCACTACAAATTGAATCTTGGCGGCTATTCGTTATTTGGCGGCCGGCAGCCATTTTGTTAGGCTCCCTAGAGACGCGCGGGCTGCCGCGGTAGAAACTCTATTATGTCAAGCTCTGGCAGATCCTGTCATAATTGAATTTCCGAAGAGCCTTGAGTGATACTTTATTAATTAGACGAGAAATTATAACGATACGAGCACTTTACAGTTGTTAGTTTATTAGTTACCAAAACGGTTGGTTTTATTGTTATTTTAGTACTGAAAATGCTTGCACGGAAACGTAAATCCTTGCATTGAAGTGGTGTTTTCTACTAACTGAACATTCGCAATTAAAAGTTCTTTTTAGAGTAACTTTTATTAAAATACAATTTTCACTAAAATAATAGCTATCGTAAAATAATGTAATATAAGTCATTAATTTTTCAAAGTTAACACAGATTGGCATCGTCTATTATTATATCTGAGAATAAGTTTTCCCACGTGACGGGAAAGCCAAGATTTTTCCTCTCTGTCACGTTCCGGGATGACGTCATCCGTCATGGGGTGGCGTAATGCGGTCAGCGAGATGGATCGTGTGTACGGAGCCTAATGTTGGCTCGTTTTCCTTTGATGAGATTTTATTTATTTATTTGTTTTCTTAATGGCTAGAAAGTTTCAGTTTATTTTGCCTTGTTATTACTGTTTGGTATTTATCTTCGGATTATTTATAATCCTAACCTAAGCGAGATAAATTATCAATTTCTTTCCCATTTTAGGTTCCTTAATGTCCTACTACCAGGGTACCATAATAGCAATAGACAGACCATCTTCACTGCGGCATTCAAACTCACACCTTTTGCGTCAGAATTCACTAAATAAATAAATATTCAGGGACATTTCACACAACACCTTCTAGTCCCAAACTAAGCAATGCTTGTAATATGGGAACTAGATGGCTGATAGAATACTTATATACTTTTTTTCACTAGCTACACATATATAAAAATCTGAATGTCTCTTTATATCCGTAGCCAGTGAGTAAAACATTTCTTTATTTTCTTCACTCGTCGACAGTAAAATCAAATTTTAAGAGGGTTACGTGCCCTTGTTATTCGCAAGGGTCAAAGTAATTTCTAGTTATGTCACACGACTCCCAGTACGTGGACAAACAGCTGCCTTTATACCCAATATTTGTCTCATTTATATTTATTTATGAATGTCTTATTTTATAAACCTTCGTTTGGGTTCTTTATGGTTCACTGGTTGCTTTAACACACCTCAATCAGAATCGGCTCCAAGTATTCTGTCAAATTCTTATTTATTTCACTGTCAGTCGCGTAGTGGAAAGTGACAGGTCAACCAGATTTCAGTTTTCAATATAATCAACTTGACGAATGACTCGACTCGACTAAATCGGTACTATTTAAATTTATTCACTTGACACTGGCAAAATTATCTGTCGAAATAACGGATAGAGGCCATAAATAAGAAAATAAGAAGAAGACATTGTGTACTTTATCAACCCAGACGTTTTACAATTTACAATACGACGGTAATAGGTTTGCCAACTTCATTAAATTTTCATTAGTTTAACTTATATTTATTACATAATGCTTTTCGTTATTAAAGGTTAACTTATGAGCACGACACGTACCAGGAACTAATAACGTTGGAGCGGTGGTAAGTTTTCATTATCGACTCGCGCTCACGTCGGTATTGCGAAACTTTCAGTAATTGACATTCGCTACTGCCTTCTCAGGGCTACCAGGATATCAGGATACAAAGGCGCTTAGTTTTATTGAAGGGGAAAAGAAGTTTGATTGTATCAGGCCTTTGAGCCAAATTGAAAAAGTGTGCTTTTGTTCTGCAAGTAGATAAATGCTACTGGAATTCTTGTGATGTTTTTTTTGTAATCTTCGTTACCCATAATCTTTGTTTGTTCATTTGTTACTTTGGTTGTTTTTCGTTGCGTACCTACTTGCAATATTTCCTTACTATTTTGACACTATTTTTGTATTAGGTATTTGACAACCTTAGTATTTCTTTATCATCCATCGCTTCGTATTTTGCCACAGACTTTATCAGCTGTGGTGACTTAATTGCCTTCTGTGTTTGACACACACTTACCTTTCACTTCTCTTTAATTGACGTCGGTTAATTAGCAGGAAGTCAATAACACAAGTTACACTTCATAGAACTTATGATCTTCTGGTATCTTCCGGAGTTGATAGATATAATATAGAGAATCGAGATGATCAGTGACTGGAGTGTGACTACACTACCTGAAATTGCGTCAACAAGTTTCAGCGACGGTACACTTCAAGCGAAAAGTAAGTTAAATTACAAAACCGGCAATGTCAAACGTCTTGAGAATTTGCAATTTAGAAAACTCGAAAGTTGGAACACCCTCCACACGCATGTTGCCCTGGTAACCCGGATATCGACCGCGTACTTTTAGCCAATTTTTCACACCCATCGTCTCTATTATGACTTTTCAAAGTGAACAAAGATTAATGACGAATGCATGGGGAACACGCAGCGTCATCAATATCCCATCTGTGACGCCAGTTCAGGGTAAATGTTCGATGTTTTATGGGAAAATGGCAGATGGTTTGAATACGTGAAACAATCAATTAACTTTTCTTTTCTTCCTTCTGATGGGTCTTAGTGCTTTAAAACAGCGATAGTTGGTGGCTTAGTATCATGGTGTGTATAGACGGGGTTTTGAAAGACATGGGAAAATGAATAGGTATGATCAGCAATTCCCTGGACGAACTCTTTCACAAACAGCTGTACCACAAATATGCGATAATAATATAATAGATTTTGCAACAAAATGCTCAAAGGAAATCAACACCTAACCAAGACGGAGTACCTGCCACGTAGTAACAACTGGAGTGGCATGGAATGGCAAGCTGACGTAGGTACAGTCACCTGCACGTCACCGTCGCAAGAAGCAGGTAGGTTTCAATAGTTTCGAATTCAGTAATATGACCTCACTCACACGCAGATATGATGTAACTGCAAAAGTTCTAAAAACAGTTGCAGCAGTGGACCATGATGACGACACACGTCACTCAAAGTCAAAACGAATTAGTTCGATGAAAACACCAAGACCATTTCTAAAGCAGAAGCAAGCAAGCATCATCTCTATAACAAAACTGTACAAGTCTTTGATGCCCAACCATCCTGCATTAGTTTTCAGGAGTTCTCCATTTTAGGATAATGAAAGCCATCTCCATGTCCTGAAGGACTGTACTGCGGCAAATCAATAGGAACGCTGCAACAGAGCCGACATTGTTTCCAATCAGCTAACTCGGTACAAAAGCTGTCGATCCACAGGTCCGTCCAAAACAGTTTTGCAAATACAGCTGAACTGTGAAATTATTGATTAAAAACTTCACGCGAGTTTTTCCGTCAGTTCCAAATACACAGGCTGAAGAGTATAACTGGTTTTTCTAAGTTTCTCGCTTTCCGTATTACGGCGTTCTATCAAGATTCAAGATTTTGCTCATCTTCGGATCTCTGTAAGCCTGTACTTAATAGGTAAAAGTGCCAGACCATTTAGATTTACCAGAGTGATACTTACTTAGTTAAATAGTTTAATAACTACACTGTTTGTCTTGGCGAAGCAGCGAGATCAGAGATCCTGGCCTAGACCCTAGTTGAAAAGAGCTAACCAAAGAGGTATCGTGCTTTGCATCTCTCTCTCTACCATGTTCTCTCTTTAGCTGTTTCTTCCTCATTTTATTTATGCTTAACCTTGTTTATATATATCTTATATATTATTTTGTAATAGAAGTAAACCAACGCTCCTAGTTCCTCTGGATTCCTGGTACGTTGTGTTGCGAACACGCGCCGTCACAGAGCGGATGCCGGCGGAGTTATGTGCATTGTTTCACTCGCACTGAACACGCCCGCAATCTGACTGAAATGGAAAATATATTATTTGGAATCCCTACGGATTTTGTGGGTAAATTGTTTTTATTTGATCATTTCAAAAATGTTAGCCGGGTGTTCCCCGGTAGGTGAGCATCAGAATAAAGGCCTCGAGATCTGCTATCATGATGACTTTCAAATGCGATCGTGAATGGAGGTCCAGGTGAGCGGGAAATCCTTGGAGGAGAGTTTTTTAGTAAGAGCACTACCCTAACGTAGTCTACAAATCTACGTAGGTGCTGTTAGTTTAGACTACTACTTCCAAGAGCATTTAACATGGCACCATTGTCTGTAGGCTTTACATGGGCAAAGATCAAAGTTCACTTATTGATAATACACGAGCAAATTGTGATGATATTGGCATTCGTGGGCGGTCCACACTCCTTTCCTATAACGTTTATACAGATTATCTGTTTGTTTGAACATAAAATAAGTATAAAAATGAATACATTTTGAAATAATTTATTGTATAACAGTGTTCCAAACCTAAAGAAAGAAGATTGAGTAAGAGGGGGGAAACAAATCAGGAATAAAGTAACTTCCATAAATGTGTGTTTTGTAAACAAATTCGAGCATGCGTCAAACATTTTCCATTACAACAAAGAAAGTTGTCGACGGGCGGAGTGCCGGCGGGCTCCAGTGTTTGTCGTAATTCCGTGAAAGACAGGCGGGGAGCGGGTGTGGTGCTACTGCTAGCGGGAAGATAGTTCAAGGTAGAGCCGTCACATAGTTGGAAGTTTTACCTGTAGGTGGTCTAGGAAACACCAAAATAATTGCATAAGATGCTTTTCATGATTCTAACTGATTCCCGTATACTTTAGACACTCGGCATTTAATAAAAGATCAATGTGGAAACAGCAAAATCAGAATTAATGGTTAAGGAGTTGCCAGGAAAAATTGATTAATTCGTCTTGACAAGGACTCTGGTCCATGATGATATCCGGAATCTTATGATGGAGCTTGAAGGTTACCTTGAGAACTGTAGTTAAAACTAAAAACAAAAGTAAAAACTGTCTCATTCCAATCTAGGTTTTTCTTTTTCTTCTTCTTGCTTGTCAATGAAACGGGGCAAACGAGTAAATAGGACCTTGTTTTGATGGGAACGTCACATTGACTAAGAGAAGGATCCAGGTTACAAAATCTGGATGCTGACTATTCTACAAATGTGTCAACTCCCGCTAACCGCTACATCTAAGAGCAAACCTCGTTGTTTTTCCTGTTTTCTTTTGTCACCCGCTTATTGAAAGATTTGAGGCCCGTCAAAGGAACTACGCGACTGAACACAGAAAATTGATGTGTTCAGACAGCCTACGTGGGCTTCCACTGAACTATTGTGTGGATTGGAGCTTTTCTATCAGCTTATCCTTCTATGCTTTTGTTCATGGAAATATTCCTTGGCTGTGTAGGTACTTTGATTTCCTAGAATCGAAAATACGCGGATAGCTAAAATCTACTGGTGGAATACAGGTTTCACTAAACTGACTCACATCGATATTGAATAATTTGAACAAGTCTTGTTAGGGTTTTGATTAGCCTTCTCAAAAATAAGCAATTTAGGTAATAATTTACCTTAAGTTCTTACTAAATAACAATAAAATTAGCTCTAATTCCATTACATGCTAAATGTACATTATTATGAGAGCAAAAATAACAAAGAATTGTAGAAGCACGTAGACTGCGTCTCTTATATCCTTGCAAACCGATTGAGCTTCATTTGTATTGGTTCGGATTTTATCGGAACAACATTACAGATCTCGTTACAACGCCAAGACGCCATTTTGTTTATTGGTTTCTGATGTTAATGTTCTGTCTAATGCGATAAAGGAGAAGTTATCTGTATTGTTTTAGATAATATCCATTTTCTTGAAGTCACTAGATATGCAAAAATTAAATACTGCTAACTTTAGCTAAATCAGTCATGATAGTTTCTGCTGTTTCTAGACAAAGTCAAAAAATCGTTTAAGTGCTCAATAAAATGGGTCATTTAGAATTAGTGCAGACAGGCTCACACAAGACTATTATTATGTGACTGCAGGTGGTTTTTATTTATTTAAAGGTACATGATAAGAGTAAACAATGTTTTACCGGCACAAACAGGAGTCAAAGCCTTACATGAATCCCGTCATCCTTGACAGCCGGACAGCAGCGCCATCTATCAGCATGTCGGCCTGCGAGTGACGTGGACGTTACACACTTTAGCATTTCGTGCAGCCTAGCAGGCTGGGATTAGGTATCAACTTGGGTGTGTAATAGTCTGCACATGGCTTCCCTCACATAGTCTGTTAACTAAGTATACTAAAGTACTCGTATTTGTTGATGCATTTGATTTATGTTTTCGAGAGAGACGAATTTATTCAACACAAATCAGATTCATATTACTCGTGTTAAAAAGTTTTTCAACCCCTTTTCCTGACGAGTTTTGTCAACTTATTTTACAAGTTCCTGAAGGTATCAAAAGGTCGTTAGTGAACTTCAAGTTTTATTGGTTTTACCCCAAATCTTGTTAGTATTTTTATATCTTTCCAATTCTCCCATAACACTTTGTTTATCCAGAATCGTAAAATTTTGTATCACGCTTAGTCTACAGGGATTTTAATCTTACTCCCATAAAGTCGACCAGGGCGACATAAACTAAGAAAGGTATCATATTTACCACGGCCGGTCAGATTATCTACTCAATGTTATTTATTCCATGACGAGGGTTTTTTGATGAGGGATGGCGTACCGTTGCGTGTAATTTACCTACTCTAAATCTCCTGCAGGACTTTGCTCTCCTGGTATCTGATCGGGCGGTGTAATATGTTTTCTCGGCGATATATCTCGCGAAATGTGTTTTATGTGTTCCATTAGAAAATAAAAGAAAATTGAACTGTTTTTGTGATAGCGTGTTTTTTGACTGTAAATATACGAGAGCTCCTTTATTGTTTTAACATACTATACTAGTTGTCCCGTGAGAACATAGACCTCGCGAGCCTTTATAACCGTGCAATAACCAACACTTTCCCTTTTACCCTGGCTAAGTAAATCTAATTTCAGGTGCTTGAATTTTCCAATAGGCCCTTATGTAGACTTTTGAGCAAAATAAGGGTATAAGTTTTAGCGATTACTCGCGTTCACTTGGTCCTAAGAGGTCGAATCTGGTGTCTACGGATTTGTCTCATAAAGGCGAAGAGGACTGTGTAGTCTCATTGATATTGGTAGAAGTCAATTTTCGGGGGGGGGGGGAATCCCCTTTTTTCCCCTTTCCAGTCCCCCTTTTTGGAAATATTTATACACCATCTTGTGTAGAATGAAATCTTTCGTGTGCTCCTTAAATTTGATTGAAATCCGTCGATAAATAACGATACAGCAAACTTTCCCTCTTTTCTCCCCTATTTTCCCCCCAATCAAAAATCCCCGACGACAAAAAAAATCTAATAATTGATATAACCTGTGTACCAAGTTTCGTCCAGATCGGTTGAAAAATGCGACCTGTAGAGGAGAACAGACAGACAGACAGACAGACAGACAGACAGACATCCGGACAAACGCATTTTTGGCCAATGTGGAAACTGAGACGCTTCGCTCGCTTCGCTCGCTCGGTCAATTATTTGAATCTAGATATTATGATTAGAATGAGCGGATACATTGTTTCTCTTAATTTGCTCTTCAAACTTTCTATCTCATCATTCCTTAGTTCCCTTACCTGTCATTCCCAAATGAACCTTCCCCAGTTTCTAGCACAAAACAAATATGAACAGGATGAGTTCTAATTGAAGCGAACAATTTATAGTTTGAACGGCGCCGGAATTTGTGCTAACGTTTGAATTCTCATGTAGAATTAACATCCGATTGTCGACACTCCGGCCGGAGGCTGTAGTTTCCAATTTCACAATCACTTCGATAGATTATTAATCTCTGCAGAGGCGGGATGGACGGCAGAGTTCCATCAAGTCTCATAAACGTACATACGTAATAGGTACATTCATGGAACGATTGGTTTATAGATTGTTATGTCTCACAAACATATACACGCAAACAGACATGCAATTACAGGCACACGAGTCTTATGGCTTGAGTGATGGACGCAGTTCAATACTTCAGGCAACGGCATCAGTGGACGTGCTTTGTTAGGTAATACATTGTTATAGGCAGAGGTAACTGTTAAAAACTAGGGTTGTTATTCATAAATATTTTTTTATAAAAATGCAATTATAAGTGACCAACCCGTAATAAGAATTACTGATAGCCGTTTAGCACAAGATGGTTTTTCTATAAATCTACGATCAGCAATGGAGTGGACGTCCTCAGACTAAAATGATAATGATGATCATCCAGTAGATCTTGTTATAAAAATATCGTGAGGAACGGAGACAAAATTGACACGACCCACACTCCGGCCACGTTTAGCTGCCATTCAATATTTTACACGTGGAACACCTATTACCCACGCATATCAGTTTTCCAGTAATTCTAGAGGGCTATCTGTTCGCGTCCTGTGACGTCATCCATCACTGTAGGTAATGGCCTACTGGCGAAGATAATCTATGCCCCGTTTTAGTTCCTTGATTGATTCCTGTCGTTATTTTGAGCTATACATCCTCTTATTTCTATAGTCCTGGTAAAAGGATTAATAGTTCCTTGGATTTAAACGCCAAAAAAGGCCTTTTGTGAAAAAGTTTGAACCAGTGCCATTTAAGGATTTAAATCAACTCGTAGAAGTTCATTTTTGCAGCTCACGGTGATGAAAAATATGAAAAACAGTAATCAATATTAATTACTTAGTTCTAGAAACCCGTTATATATCGTACTAGTTTCTCTAGAATTGTTATTATTCTGTACCAGGAGAGCAGAAATCACAAGAAGCCACGTGTGTATTATTGTATACAGGTAATTCCAAAAACACGCAGGTGGCATTGATTATGAAATATTCATGTTAAGGCAATCTGTTCATTTCGGGCAGCCCTAACTGGCTTACAATACTTGTGCAATTTTCAGGTTTCTGTTGCTGGAAATAAAGTCGACTTTTGTTCGATCAGTGAGAACACAGAGCAGGGTTCACAAAACGTGAGCTCCATACGCAACAATGATTATAACCTAAATGCTATGGATTTTTGCTATGGTTGATTCAATCTGTGTTTCTGCACAGAATAAAATTACTCCATACAGTGTTGTCACTCTGACAGAGACTATAATAAAAGCACGCACGATTAATATGCATTCAGTATTTATATTTATAGCTAGGTTATCAAGGCTTAATTGTCAACACAACACACCCTTTCCTGAGACGTCTAAGCCACAACACCGTTTTCCAATTCAATCATCCCGTAATGTAACTTAATCCACAATAACATCATACAATAAACCTCAATTTACATTGAAAGTGACTAAGAGTGACTCGTTAAAGACGAAAGGCTATGTTTGTCCAATTTGAACATTATTGAGGCCTTAGCTGAATGTTTGCAAATTAAATAAACGTCCGCTAAATACAGATTAATTTTGCAAATGCGTTGATCAGATTATCCCGTTGTTTAGTGATTTGTGTTGTTTAAACATTCAGATACAATTTAAATATGCTTCCAATGTTAATGGTAATCCAGCGTAATTGCAGACTGCAGACCCAGAGTAGTTTACATCAGAGGACACGTGCGTTTTTGATTATGAACGTCGAAATTATAGAGAGGAAAAATGTAGGAATGTGCTAATATAGTCCCGAATTACAAAAACTAGTCTGAGAGGATGCTGAGACTGATTACGACTGGGGAAGAGTGAAAACTTATGGGTTTGACGTCTGCTATCAAAAGTTAACAAACACAACTAAGACAAGATCGCCAACGATTGAATAACTTCCGTACTGGTGCTAAGCCTTGCCTGTTGATCGTGAAGACGCTGAGAGCTCTTTACAAGAGAGTCTGTTCCAGGGATACACTCGTTAGCGGCATCGTTCAAGCTGATGTAAGAGCTACCGGTTTCAGTACTGAGTTGGTAGGAAAACTGTTATAAACATCAATGTCAATGGCTTATCAATAGCGATTTTTTAGCAAAAAGCACTCACTGGCAAATCCGTGGCAACCCGAACAGCCACAAAAGAAATCGAAGAAAAAGAACATGTTGCTGGTAAACGCCTGGTTGGTGATTTGGCTACATTACACAACCGGTAAGATGCTGTATAGTGTAACAATATTTCCTGCTTAATTAGGGAAACTAACTACAAAAGGAAACAAATAAAGTTTACAGAACAAAATTATTAAAATTTATTAAAAAAAAATAAGTGTTATACACAAAATATGTCTAATTGGTAATAACTTAGAGATAATGCTAATCCTTACTATAAGACACAAGATAATGGTATTAAATTGGAGTTTAAGTAGTAATTTCAAGTTAATAAGTGAATAAGGGTCGAGGTGCACGTCTGGTCTCTGCCGCAGTTCAAACTGAGGTTTGCCTAACGAAACGTTGAATACGTGAGGAGTGGACCGTCCTGAGCCTATGACGAACGTTTGGACCCCAAGACGAATGTAGTTCTTGAGTAATTTTCCCCGCCGTGCTAACTAACCTGTAGTAATGGCTAACCGCTGGAGGTAAACTGTATTTCAAGGGAGTTGGGAATACGTTCTCGAGTCTCCGCGGTTTCTTATCGCTGTGGAGCCCCGGCCAGCTCGTTGGCTGCACCAAGAAGACTGATCGCAACCTGACAGCCTCTCTGTGATAGGCAAAATAAAGAAATATGTTTAGTATGTTACAGAGCCCTACTTTTACGGTGATTTTATAGGAGTTATCATTATGTTTACTACGAATACCTTGAGGCTTTTATGTCGGGATGAACTCAAAAATCTGGTGGACAATCGTTCGCGATGCCGCCCTGTTCACAACTCCTTTTTACGGTGTGATCCGTGTATGCAGATAAAGCGCAACTCTGAGGAAGATGAGAGAAGGAAATTAATCACCATGAAAGGCTTCCTTCAGCTCTTATTGAGCTCAACTGGGACTACGATGGAAGTTCATAAATACCTTTGTGCTGGAAGCTGGTAACATGGATCGCACGCAGCGATATAGGTACCAATCGAAAAGTTGCGGACGCGCAGAACTTTCGCTTCTCAATTTCGTAAACGAACCACAATAAAATCCCTTCAGATTTCAATTTACTTGGGAAGAACAGTTATAATTTTATAGAAAATATCAAGGTAGTTTCTGTTCGCTCGTTAAAATTTTAAAGTTTTCAAACCAATCCTCTGACTCTATCCCTCCAATACAGCTCTCTCCTTCTTTCTTTCTTTTTTTAGAGACTGGACACCATCAATCAATATCTATGACCTGCTTGCTTCAAGCAAAGTTTGATCGTTCTGTCAAGTCGATTTGACAGATGGATGACTGTTTTCAGAGTAACAGAATCTGCTAAAGAACCAAGAAAAGATACGTACGAACGCACAAATTGACAAGATTTCAATAAATAATATGACTACGAAAGTGGAATCGAGTTACGAATGCTTGATAAGATAAAAACGTTTGCTTCATCAGAGCTTATTTGCAAAGACATAAGTTTCGCCTATCTATGGTGGGGTTGCCAACACGAAAAACAATAAAATAATGATACTATCTCGATGAAAGAAAATTTGAAAATATCTCCCGCGAGATTCAAAGTAGGTACATTTACGAGGAAATTACTATGATTTTTTTTAACGTGTACATTTAAGGAAATATGCTAAAAATCGAAGGTTACAATAGAATGTATACATTTTTCATGAAATGGAAAGACATTGTCGATTTATGACAGCGAAATGTTGCATGAGAATTTCGCTATCATGCATCAAACAAACCCATGGCACAATATTTTTAATATTCACCCTGTATTGATGACTTCAAATTCTACCAGCGAATAGCTACCAGCTAGGCATGTCAGGTTAATCAAAGAATGTCTCCAGCTACTAGCAGGTTAAACAAAGCTCGTTAGACATCTAGCTCAAGACATGTCTCCAGAGCGGTCACGCGTGGCTGAACACTGAATATGCATGACGTCACTGGTGACGTCACGCGCCACTAACCACTCATCACGGAGATGTGGTATCATGCCGGATACACTAGTTTGGAATTCGGATCTATTTGACAAGTTGATGTGTTAATTTGGATCTGCAGTTCAAGCGATAATGAACCTTGTCAAACAGACAGTGAATGGATTTTATGATCTTGTTGATTTGCTCTTCAAATATCGCGCAGATACGCTAATCTTTTTATTCAACCAAGGAAGGAAAGGATGTACTTCCAGGTTGGTCCCATTCCATTTTCATCAAAGTCGGTTCAGTAGTTTGACTACTATATCAACTAGCTGAAAAAAGATATAACATCCACGTGCACGGAATTGCGTATTTTTCTTTTCTAGTGATGTTTATGGTCACTAAAACATTCCCTATGAACTGCTATCATCATCATCATCTGATGATCGAGCCGGTTGTCGAATTGAAGTCGGTTTTTCTAGTTTTTTTTATAATTTATATTTGTCTCGTCTCTCGAACCCACATTCTGTTGGGTTGGCAGCGTATTTTTGTGGTTTCAAAAGGTTAATGATAAAAAAGTTTATCAGTCAGTAGGTTATGCCCAGAACTCCCTAAAAACCCTATAAATACATCAGTATTGATAACGTAAACGCAGGGTTCTTTGGATAATTGAATTGGTGCAAACTCCTGCCTACGGGAGCCTGGGAGTTCGCGTAAATCAATCGAAGTGTTGACGTCTGATATACCGGAGGAGATATATTTTAGGGAGCATTCGACCTTACTGTTATCATTCATAAAAGAAAATACATCTTGGTGCACTGGTGGATTCACAGGAAGTCGATTTGAGATAGGTTTTTAGTAGTAGTAGAAGTAATAGGTACCAGAATGTGTTCCTGTTTGAAGGGTATGGGTGCCGGTGCAATTACAGGCACATGAGGCTTAACACCTTTATGTGTCAAAGTGATGGGCGCAGTGCAATGCTTCACAGGGCACGTCGTCAGTGGACGTGCTCAGTGCCTTGAACTCTCGAAAATGTACACGTTCTATGAAACGGTTGTTCATACACATGAACGAAAGCGCTATGCAATATTTTGTTTCTACTGCGTGTGTAACAGGGAATTAATCATAAAAGTTTTTACGAAAATAAGAGATGAATGATTTCGTAACTAAATGAGTATCATAAAAGTTAGGGATATTCTAGTTTCTGCCCTGTTAGTTTATCTATCTAAGTTTTGGTTATCTATCTAAGTTTATCTATCTAAGGGTGGGTGTAGATACTATAGGTACCAAATGAAGCGCTCATGACGTAGCTTGCTTAGTCTTCGCCGATTTATCTAAGCGCAACGTTCTGCGCGGTCACTATTTGGATGGGTGACCGCTAGTGACATTTACATTTGAGCGCTTCCGTGCTTCAGACGGCACGTTAAACTGTCGATCCCTGTCGTTAAGCCACATCGGTGGCCTTAAGCTTTAAAAACTTAACTCATACGAAAGAACACCCACACTTTTTAATATCGCATTTACTAAATATCGTTTAAGTCCTAAAGTTTAAGTCCTGATAACAATCTTCAGCAAATATGTATGTTCATGGGAATCCGGCATGGATTTTACGTTCGCCGATATCGTCTTCAGAAATTCAGAATAGAAAAGTTGGTCTGCTGATAATGGACCGAAGCCTATCCGGCCAAGCCACCGCTATGCCATGCCAGCTACCTCATTGCATTACTCCCTCATTCTCTTGCAAATGGGCGGTCCGGAATAGGAATACGTAATGCGATCGTCGTGTGAGAATTTTAATTGTTGCATATATGAGCTATGATCAAATAGAATAAATTACAAAGGTACTCTGTGTTGAAACAGTGAGGGAAAATATTCCTTGGTTGGAAATGGTGATTTAGTAATTGTTTATTTAATCTGCAAGCTAGTTAGGGCAGCAAGCACAAGCTGGTGAGTAGTAAATGAAATCGAGTCGAGGCGAGGATTATTCAAGGCTCAGCACCATAAATGTGACAATCGTAAACGTATCGTAACGGTATCCGAGATACACTGCGCGGTGACGCTGCAACGTTCGGCAGTGAAGCTAGCGTTGACATGCAGTATGACTCGAATACGTTAGGTTTACGTAACGCGGTAACTGACAAATTTGTTCGTCCTTATCCGCCTCGATTTCGAACGACACTGATATTACACAAGTATTTCGCTCTCTCTCTATCGCTCAATAACACGAAAAGCGAAAAATCTCATTTTTAATCTGTGCCAGAGACTGCAAAATTATCAAAAGCACATTTCCCCCACTTAAGCCCGAACTAAAACAGCGACATTTACACTAATCGCTGCGATTTGGCAGCTGCCGCGCATAATGCTGACACTGCAACTTGCAGCTTTAAGCTCCCTATATCCCCCCATTGGATCCCCCCCTCTATTACGGGGATTACGAGGATAATAGACGACTATCGGTTTCCCCGCTTTCCATTATTGGACACGATTCCTGCATTTGGCTATTCGAGGGGTTTCGACGGTTTTCGGTTGGGGAATGCGGCCGGGGCGGGGGTAGTGCTTCGTTTTCATGTGGTTTCATTTAAATTGTTCCATTTTCTAAAATACTGATTTATTTTATAAGCATCTAGTTTTTGACATTGAGCCATCAGATTTATTTGTTTGTTGTATGCCATTTAATTCCTAAAAAAGGTGACGTCATGTCTACTTTCTCATTTTTTCTTTTTTATGCTTTCCGTTTAGAACAAGACACTTGACTGCTAGTATAAAGCAGGTAGTTAAATAAATAACAGCCACCCGTCGCTTAGGGAGCTGACCAGTGCGGAAACTTCATCCAAAATGGATCCTCAAGTTCGACCGTAAGTGAAGTAGCATGCATTTTTAATTTCCCCAACTTGACCCACACTTAAATATTAACCCGTAAGTTGGGGCGTGAACTTACCTGAATATTATCGGCGTTGCTGCGGGGTGCGGGTTATTCAAACTCTGCTATGTATGTCTGTAATTTAGATGTTTTCAAGAAGAAAAAGAATAAGTATGTTCTAGGCATATGTGCTACATCGTAGACCGCATCTTCACTTAACATCGGGTGATTGCAGTCAAACGTTTGCCTATCCTATCCTATCCTATCCTACTAATATTATAAATGCGAAAGTTTAGATGTTTGGATGTTTGTGTTTCAAGCTACTGAACCAACTTGGATGAAACTTGGCATATATATAGTTCGTAACCTGGATTGACACATAGGCTACTTTTTATCTCAAATAATTAACAGGATCTACAGGATAAAATGAACGAAAAGGATTAACAGCGCCAATTGGCAAGAGGATTTCATTGTCATGTCATGTCACGTCAGTTTGACAGGGCGTAGTACTACCTCTTTGGTCTAACAACTAGCATTTGACATTCCAGTAGATACGAGTTCGGTGTGATGAGGTGTAATGTCAAGTTTCTCAAAGTATCCGCTCGGTACACGCACAGATAATATAATGTACACGGAAACTGTAGACGCGTACGAAGTCGCGGGTAACTACTAGTAATGAATATAAAAGAAACTTGGCGCTGGCTGACTGACTAGCTGACTGACTTGGCTGGCTGAATCGGAAAGTGTTTTAAACAAAATCAAACGTAACGTAACTAAATAAATTTTATTTATTTTCTGCAACTAAAATTAGTTGTAAGTGTAGCAAACAGGGTCACAGAGCTTTTAGGAAGCGGTTATCTTCCGAAAGACCTGCAAATAAACTAAACCTTTCAAGTCAGTCCAAAATTTGAAACCAGGGTCGCAGGACTCGCAAGAAGGTAACCACGTCCGCAACACGCAATATCCATCAGGGCCTGACCGCGTGGGTTCCTCTACACCACCCATAAACATATTGTAAGGGTATGTGCGCACTGAATCGCGGGACATGAAAACATTATGTTGCTTTTTGCGTCAAAAATCCCTATCTTGAAAAAAAAAAAGAAATATATATATATATGTTTGAAAATGCCATGAGTTTATAATATTCTAACTGTGAACACCATCCGATTTTCCGACATGCGTTACGATTTTTTTCTTATTTTGTTTGTGCAAAAATAATCTAACACCGCAATTATTCTACTATGCAAATTCTGTGTGTGACGCTCTAGTGCACCCTAGCCTTATAGTACGGACTGTGAGTCCATTAATCTCACTTCGTCGGGCTCCTTATGCATAATTACATCGTCCGTCCGTCTGTCCTTTGTGTCTACATAACTATATGATATGTAAATTGTACCAGGAGTAGTCTTTGATAGAAAATTAAATTAAAAACAGTGCGTCTTACCTACTCCATGATGTGGTCTGCTTTTGTAGTCCAAATTGTATTGATAACTGAGCTAGTGGATACCGACTAGCAAGTAAATTAAATAAAGTTGTTATTTTGTAATTAGAGGTTGCAAAACTTGCAGAATTGGGATAATGCATAATATGGTAAGCTCCATCGACGGCTTTCGTCTACCAGGCGTGTATAATCACAAAGGAGACCTAGGCTTTCATAAACACAAAGAAAGAACATTCCTTGTTCACGTCCAACCAGTAATCTCCGATTTTAAAATCGAACAAAATAGTTGTAGGGGAACCGAAATTAATTTAAATATTCTCCTACTAGGCATGCATAAACACAAAAGAATGAAGCATCTCTTGTCAGTCTGAGTGCGGGTAATTCTCCAGCAAATAAAACAACCGCGCCGCCGCTGGGTCCGCTGTATAAAATACACAACCTCATTAAGCCTACTTCTTTTCATGCTAATTTAATTTGTCCCCGATGTCACAGGACAATGGAGACAACTGGTTGGCTCTGCACAATACGGGATAAATCCGTGTTGGACTTTTCAACGAAATACCTTTTATCATAGTCACTTGAACTAAAAAGAAAAGTCACAATTGGGGGACTTTTACAGACGTATTTTTACCTAGGTGGGTGTGTCCCCTAGAGGATTGAGTACGTATAAACCTTGAATGTCTACCGTACTTGATATCTATGTCCAGTCCAGTGAGATGTTGCTCGCGTGGCACCGTTACCTAGCTTGTCTCCTGCAGCTATCGTTGACTTTATTTTAAACAGCCCTATTATTGTTACAAACTCTAAAAACCGGGTCTTGGCCCGAACCGGAAATTAAACGGACGTAATTAGTATTTTGCTCCTCCTTGTTCAAATTGAGACGGTATTTCCGAATTTTCC
Source organism: Gandaritis pyraliata (assembly GCA_947859175.1). Taxonomy (NCBI): domain Eukaryota; kingdom Metazoa; phylum Arthropoda; class Insecta; order Lepidoptera; family Geometridae; genus Gandaritis; species Gandaritis pyraliata. The sequence continues at coordinate 8,871,988 of OX401869.1, read as the reverse complement.
CAATAATATAGAAATGCCGACGACTTCGCACGTTTTACGTGGAGGAGATTGAGTAGAATGAAGCGTAATTCCGCTTAAATACAAAAGTTCCAAGCTATTTAGACAGCTGGAATTTTCAACAGTAAAATACCCGCAGAGATTGTAGATTAGCGTCATTATTAAAGCGATAAACGGGCCGAATCTCGACCCATTTCGGCCCACTTTGGCCCACTCGATAACTTGTAAACTTTTCTAATTTTCCTCAAGAGAAAGTACCTTCTGAGAATATTTTTTGCAGGTAAAGTTGTCCGACAACTTTCGATGAAACATTTCAAACTAATATCAAATCGGGTTTATGTGTGTTATTTTATTGGTTAGAAAACCGCTAAGTGCGCGTAGGCGGCTAGGCGGTGCACGATATTATATATACCTACCAACTTGCCTACCATCTATTAAAATTAAGGCATTTTACTGGTGTGGTCATTGTAGTTTGAGACTTTTTGGAATATTTGTTTGATTTAAACCTTTTTTGAAAACCAAACCATGCTTCGTTGGGGTTTTATTTGGTCCAATATTTTAGTGACTGTGCTGGAAGTTGCTTATTGTTTTTTCAAACACGTAAGTATAAGCTCACCACGTCTCTAATACAGGACTACATAAGCTCGTAGCATGGATCAATATTATAGACATCAAAAAATCTTAAACACGTAGCGTGCATCTAACATTCGTGTCAAATCAATATCCAAACAGATGCGCGCATACTACCAGGCTCTCATAAACACGGGGGGATAGAACCAAATCAAACAAACACAATCGCGCCCTGCTCCCAATTATCCAGCTTGCCGCTTACATCGGGAACTCATCTAACTTGGCGTGTCGCGTGTGTGAATAATTTCAGCTTCCCAACAATATGGCAGTTAACTGGAAATTCGTGAAAACTGGATTCTGTTTTGTCGTTTTGGGTTCCGCAGTCAGCTTCAACCGTCTCTCAAGTTTACTGCTTATTCGTGGCAGATGGTCCGTTTGGTTTTTTTAAGAAATAATAACGTACACTTGCATAATGTGAGCTTAATTATTTAAAGCCACTTAAAAGAGTCTTACTATTTCCTACTTATGTTACCTGTTAAATTAATCAGCATTTTGTCGGAAGTTAAACACAATATAAATGCGCTAAAAGACTATGTAAAATAAATAAATCTGTAAGAAAGAATCTGAATTTATGACATACGAAAACTCGTAAGTAATTTGGAAATTGTACGCAGTTTTCTTTACAAAAACATTGTTGGTCTATTTAAAGTTTTCAAATTCAGAATGCGGAACCTTCCATTTGCATACTCGACACGCTGTTGCTCGCTTATTTTTTACTCGACATACATTTACATTTCCGGGAACAAATAAAACCAGTAAAAATAACAAAAATTCAAATCTGGAAAATTCTGTTTGTTTTACGAGTAAAGAATGGGCATGCATGTGTTAAATGACATATAAAAGAATAAAAAGAAAACGCATTTTGTAAAGAAACACAACACGGTGGTAACAATATTTGTGTACAAAAATCTCAAAAGAAATACTGGGAGCGCATATCCAACGAGGCGTTCTTAGAAAACCAATTACAAAACTGCAAGGAGCCAACAGACGTATTTGCGGAAGCGATCTGCCCGCGGCTTCCATCCGTCGCCGAGACGGGATGCCAGGGCCGGACCTAGGAAGATTCTAACTTAAATAACTACAGTATTTTAACATGAACCAATTGCACTGTATTTATTTACTGGCTGGTGCGAAACAACGTAGGCTAGGCTCATTCGTAACTAACCCACAGGTTTAGATTACTCAACTATCAAAGATTCTGTAACGATAATAATGTTGGTTGAACAAATTTCAATATTTTATGGTATGAAATACTTGCTTTAATTCTATCCTACTATTCTATAATATCCTATCCTACTAATATTATAAATGCGAAAGTTTAGATGTTTAGATGTTTGGATGTTTGTGTTTCAATCACGTCTAAACTACTGAACCAACTTGGATGAAAGTTGGCATACATATAGTTCGTAACCTGGATTGACACATAGGCTACTTTTTATCCCGAATAATTACAGGATCTACAGGATAAAATGAACGAAAAGGATTAGCAGCGCCAATTGGCAAGAGGATTTCATTGTCATGTCATTTCACGTCAGTTTGACAGGGCGTAGTACTACCTCTTTGGTCTAACGACTAGAGTTTGACATTTCATTACGAGTTCGGTGTAATGAGGTGTAATGTCAAGTTTCTCAAAGAAGTATCCGCTCGGTACACGCACAGATAATATTATAATGTACACGGAAACTGTAGACGCGTACGAAGTCGCGGGTAACTGCTAGTATTTTAATAAAATTAAATCAATTCAGCCCTGGCCGGAGTAGGAAACAATTTCCTCGGCTTCAGCTGTCTATTTCTATCAACTGGCGTATTTATTTCCCATGCCGGTTGGGTTCTAATAGTTCTGTTCTGTGCAAAGCGGGTAGGCAGTAAGCTGTGCAATTTCTATCCTTAAACATTATTGTAAATTATGCCTATGTTTTTTTAGTGATTAAATGTTTATTCACAAAGAAAATTGCCTTTGTTGGAAAACTTTGACAGATACATTTTGTAAAGCATAGGCAGTCATTGGATATACTTATATTTTATTCTAAAATTTCGAACAATGTTACACAAGCAACCTAAAATTTAGTAGAAAGACATGAGAAAATTTTAAAGAAAATAAAAAATAAAACTTTCTACTATAGTAGGTACTTAAAAAAGAGAATTCATAAATACAAATCAGTGTTGAGTCAAAAGTTGTAGTCACTTTCATATATAAATAAATTCAGTAAAATATGTAGGTAGTAGATACATAAGTTATTTAACTAAAATACTGCAAAAGTAATCGAGCTGAAAAAATACCCTTAAATACACCCTTGCGCCTATCTAAAAATATTTCTCCCCATGAGTAGCGCAAAAAATCTCATATTTTTGTAATAAATCTGACACCTTATTGGAGACACGTCTACCATCTCCACATTGTCCAATATTGAAGCGGCCGCGTCGCGTCGCGCACGATACTCACTGTTCCCTTCCGAGCCAGACCAATTCACAAACCACATATTTTATTAAAGTCTCCTCTAAACGGTATACAGTACATTGACATTTATCACAAAGTTGCGAATAAATAATACCTAAGGAATTTATTCACAAAGAAAATTATGACTAATAAAGTATTTACAATATTTATAATATGTACAAAATACACATGAAGCAGTTGAGCTATCTACACACCGTTGCAAACGATTTATAGATAGCTCAACTGATCCAAATCAGTACCAATCGGAAGCGTGCCCAAGACACTGGCTGCATTGCCGCGCTGAATAGCAATGCTGATTCGCTGGCCCAGATAATCACCAGCCCTCGGGTCACGCGTCGCTGCGACTAGACGCCCTGCAATAATTTTGAAAACCCGGAGGGCCTCGGTACCCCACGGACCCAGAGTCTCGACCCCAAGAGGTACAAATGTGTAGGCCCTGTCGAGACCCGCATACTTGCGCCTCTTGAGATCCTCGGCCGAATCTGCTGCCGAATTTATTACTTAATACCTAAGTAATAAAGTTTCAGCAAATAAATGACTGTCGAAAAAATATCAGAGTCTTTTTTGTTTAGTTTCTCTATTGTTCACAATCTTTTTTTATTAATTCTTCGAATGTTTTCGCTCTATGATGATGATTATGATTCATGTTTTAATGAGTCGCCGTTTTGCTCGTTGGATCTTTTTCATTAGCATCAATGTGTTGATTCTGTTTTTATTAGCCGGGGTCCGCGAAGCCCTTGGGACCCCTAAACAAGAATTAATTTAGATGAGGACTTTGATGTGTTAATGGTGCAATGTTTTTCCTCGAGTATAGGTATTGTTTTTGGCGGAAATGTTATATCTGTCTCAACTTTATTTAACTTTTGACAAGACAGAGCTTTTGCTCAAATTCGGTTCAATTAAATTTTCTGAACTGAAGATTGCAAGAGGTTTTAAAAAGATCATTATGTATTCCGTATGAATTTAATCTCGTTTATAGACTGAAATGCACGTTGCCAATAAAGCTGGTGTAAGCTTGGACTAGTTGTACAGTTTTATGGGTAGTGTAAACACATAAATTCTCATGCTGTAGGTATGCGTCACGGAGTCTAAAAAGTCGGTACATCAGTTTCGCAATGCGGTACTCTTACGTGACTAGTGCCCTAGTACCTTGTTTGAAATTCCCTGCTAACCTGGTGTTTGCTACACTGAAAAATACCAGTAGAGGAATTAATTCTATTTTTGAAAGTGGAAAATAGACGTTTTCCTTTTATATTTTGCAGCATGTGAAATGAAATGTCTGCTGTTTTAACAGGAATGGTTTTTTTTTAATCAGATCATTACTGTGTGACCAATACTAACCCAACATTTTTATCTTTACAGGTAAGCTTCTTATTTCTCGAACCCGAAGAATGACTGGCAAGTCAAAAATATGCAATAAACGTACCAGGATATTAGGGAGTATCAAGAGTTATATATTCGCATTTTGGCAACGGGGGGTGGTGACCATTTCTGAGTACGACCCGAGAGCTCGTTTAATTCAACAAAAACACCCCATAAAAACATCCCCTAACTGAAGAGTAACAAATTGTTACCGTTGACTGAACAATAACAATAGGAAGTGTAAAATACGCAATAAAAATACCAGGCTCATAGAAACCAACAGGAGATGCATTCGCAATTTAGCACACCCCAAAGAGGGCATTGACTTCTGTTTAGGCTTTTTCTATGGGTAATAAATTAACGATGTATAGAAATCTGCCACAGAGAACTTCTATTCCAAATGAGACAAAGCCTATCGAGTCTTGGGCTTATTTTAATAAATTGGAATAACATATTATGTAGAGCTAGTCATAACTAGACTAGGGCATAAGCCATTCGTATTTTAGCACACCTCTGTCGAATAAACCATGGTGTGTGTAAAACCATGCTATGTAGTTACAAGGATAGGATAACAATAGTATTTCCGATACATTACTAGGGACAAAGAACCGATCAGGTAATCGAGAATCGAGAATATGCAATAAATGTAGCAGGACCACAGAATGCAGTGACTGTTAGAGATATGTATTCGCATTTTAGCAACCCCTGCAAAGGGGGCGTAATCAATAACAAAAGCGATGCAATGAATAGATTAAATGGACCCCATGGGGATCTAAGTGGGCGTAGCATCGACCATATCAATGCAACAGAAACTGGGACAGATTGGAGAACAATATCCTGTGTAGAATATGCAATAAAAGTACCAGGCTCGTATAATAAATCAGAAGATGTGTATTCGCATTTCATTTAAGCAGAAATTGCTTCCGCGTAGCAGGAAGGCAACATGAGAATAGCATATAATTTACTATTCTAAAAGTTTTCTAAAAATCTATGCAAAGTATACCAAGTCTTTCCATTCCGCTTTGCTTATTATATTAACCTGTCGCGCTGTCAGGAATTTAATTTTCACCAGACTCGGGGTGGCTTAGCAGATTTAATGTAAGCCAGTGGCTAATTGCGTAAGGTATTATTCAATTTAAGTCGGGTACGGGAACTGATTTTAATCAAAATTGTTTTAAAGGATTAAGTTCCCTTCGGCTGTGATCCTGAAATCCTGATTCATAGTATCACTTAATCATGCGCCAGGAAAAGGGTATTCGGTAAATGACCTCTGTAATGTACTAGCTGACCCACCCTCAACTTCGTCTGTGTTTATCACTTAATTTTCAAATATGCGTGCATGATTTGGGTGTCGCGCCCGTGTGGCAAATACTTGCACCCAGATTTGAGTGTCGTGCGGCCTATTTTCAATGTAATCTTGTCTCGTATTTTATTTTAATCACTGTATGTTTTTACGTCTCTTTTTTCTGGATTTTAATCAACAGACCCTCCACACAGGACAATTTTCATCACGACAGCCTCATAAATTTAAATTGTTCGTATGGCGGCTGATATGTTATTATTTGCGGGCAGATCAAGGTTTTGTTCAAATTGATTTGATTTATCTTGCTTGATAAACGTACTGTTTCATTGCGTTTCTATATTTTCCAGGACATTCAGTGTGGTTTTTCTTTTTCAAAAATTAACAAATAAAAAGTATAATTTAGCAATACCATTCCTGTTTTGCTGGTTTACTTGTTATCAGCTACTGCAGCTCAATCGTTCTCGCTTAAATATTCCTCTAGAAAAGAACGCGGATGACCTGCTTAGCTTATGCTTCCTTACATTAGTCCCTTCATTACACGAAAGCGTTTGTCATCCTTTCAGTTGCAGATTTAACCACCATTGTTTCGTACATCGCCCAGCCAAGAGCAGCCATTGTCTGTAATCTGCGGATGATTTAATAGCATGACAGTTTTAGGATTTAAAGAGAAGCAGATTACGATAACTACACATTTTTAATTCTTTTTTTAGTTTTTATGACTTTGATGGTCGCCTGGTGGCCTTATGGTGTGGTGTTGTGACTCCTTCTGATCATGGGCTGTGATTTGTTCGAAAAAAGTATATGAAATGGTAAAACTCCCAAAGAGCGTAGGAAACCAGTTATTACTGTAGCGACGAACATTACACGTATTGCAATCTATCAAATAGAAAAATAACTAAGTATACTAAGGCACGATGGTCGCACATTCCTTTTAATTCCCTTTATCCATCAGACACTGGATATTAAGTTAGACGCTTAGATTTCTACCGTACCTAGGCGTATCTCGTGGATTCATTTCATTATCATCATCATTTTAGCCACAAGGCCGTCCACGATACAAGCCTCCCGCATAGTTCTCCAAATCGACCGATCCTGTGCGCCGTTCGGCCCCAGCAACCTTTAATAGATCATTTCATTTAATTTGAGATTAAACTATGCCAACTAAGTCCAATTTGTTCAATACAGAACATAAAATAGTAGAAATAAGTAGATAGCAACACTAATTTTATTTCTCTAGCCACGTCCGGTGGCCATTTTGTATTACTGTCACTTTTCCTGTTGTCCGTGCTATGGCGGTCGACATTCTACATTGGTTTCAATAAAACCTTTTTTACATTACAAAATTCATTTAGCCTTTTATTTAACACAACTCTTGAATAACAGAAACGTTGAATTTAAATAGCTAACGTTGGGCGTTTGCACACTCACACGATACTGTCATGACAGTGACTCTAACAGGAACATCTCAGCGCCGACTCGATGTGTAGCGTCTAGTACTAAGTATAAGTACTGTATGACTCTGCCGATATCGTGTCGTGTCGATGGTACTGTGTAACCAACCGAAGGGTTTAAACAAACGACGGATTTCTGCGGTCGGCGGCGAGATGCTGAAACGCAGGCTTTGAGAAACGGCGTCGCGGTCAGGACAGTCCCGCAACCGCCTGGTCTCTGACCCTGGGCTCGTCAGGGATGGATTGAGAAAACGTGAATCAAATGATATCGTTTGACCTGTTTCTCTAACCAAGTCGACATTCTACAATAAAGAATAGAAAACATTGGAAATATTTAGTCACGTAATTTTGAAATAACGGCGTAGTGGTCGCGACTGTACTGCTGCCTGGTTTCCTGACCCTGCGACTGGGAGGAATTGAGGATATGTGAATCAAATGACATAGTTTGACCTGCCTCTCTGGCCAAGTCCACGTTCTAAGGTCGCCAGAAAATAGAACATTAATCAAAATAAATGGAATTTACATTTCTGAACGATAAGTCACGTGATAATCTCATACATTTTGACGAATTTATTCTTTAGCTATTTTAGAATGTCTACTTGGATGTTGGACGGTTACCACAGACTATAAAAATCATCCTAAACGACCTAATTTGGGATTGACATACCCGTAAAGCAAAATATTCTGTTCGATCTCCCTTTTATCCCATGCTACGAGTACTCGTATCTGCTGATGAAGATACAACACGTTTCCAACTTCCATTCCTCTGTGTTCATCTCGATACTTCTTTCTTATTCATGTCTTTCACACATACCATCCATTTTTACCGAAGCCCGTTATCGATCTTAAAGTAGGCAAACAAATTGAGGACTAAAACATGCCATTATTCACGGGACTTCGATGTGGGTGTGGGTACAAAAGCGACATCTATCAGCGTATAACTGTCACGTAGAATCGGGCAGACGATTTCACATGCAATCGACAGTAGCCCACCACTGCTTATACTGCGAAACGATTTATTAATTTTTTTTATACCTTTTTAGTGCATTGCTTTTAGCATTACTCACACGAGACCAGTTTTAATCTTACCTAGTATTACTAGTATATTGTGGCTTAGGTAATTAGACACCTATGCTCCAATATTTGTAATGGCGAGCGGATCCCATTGTTTACTGAATGCCAATCAATTGACTTGTGTTGTGTGATGGACTGGCTTACTTTATTGTATTAATTTATCAAACAAATGTATTTGAATTTTCATGACCCTTGGAGAAAGATTTCGTTAATAGCAATATCGAACCGAAAGATGATGAGGATTGAGAAAGTCGTGGAGAGATTGATCGAACAGGGATAGTATAAATCTCTCACTAACCGAATCCATCACCGTGTGCAACAGACAACTGCAAATATGCAGTGGGCATTTCTGCTTTCAACATAGACTACTGCAATAGTCCAGTTATGCTGCGGCAATGGACGCGCTACATTTCTGCCGTGTTGTGTTCATTCCTGTTTACCTTTGATGTGTTTGTAGTTGTACATTGGGTTGGCGCGCGTATTAATTCGCGTGAAATTAGATCTCTTTGCGTGCTCTACAGTCCTGGTAGATATTTAAATGATTGGGGTCGAAAATTCGTTTTGATTTATCTCGACGAGATCGTAATCCTATCCTATCCTACTTCCTACTAATATTATAAATGCGAAAGTTTAGATGTTTGGATGTTTGTGTTTCAATCACGTCAAAACCACTGAACCAACTTGGATGAAACTTGGCATATATATAGTTCGTAACCTGGATTGACATATAGGCTACTTTTTATCCCGAATAATTAACAGGATCTACAGGATAAAATGACCGAAAAGGATTAGCAGCGCCAATTGGCAAGAGAATTTCATTGTCATGTCATGTCACGTCAGTTTGACAGGACGTAGTACTACCTCTTTGGTCTTACAACTAGCGTTTGACATTCCAGTAGGTACGAGTTCGGTGTAATGAGGTGTAATGTCAAGTTTCTCAAAGAAGTATTCGCTCGGTACACGCAGAGATAATATAATGTACACGGAAACTGTAGACGCGTACGAAGTCGCGGGTAACTGCTAGTAATAAATAAATAATAAATATTCATGGACTTTACACACAACGCCCTCTAGTCCCAAACTAAGCAAAGCTTGTGACATGGGAACTAGATGGCTGATAGAATACTTATATACTATTTTTTTTTAAAGATATATATATAACTAGTAGTTACCCGCGACTTCGTACGCGTCTACAGTTTCCGTGTACATTATATTATCTGTGCGTGTACCGAGCGGATACTTTGAGAAACTTGACATTACACCTCATTACACCGAACTCGTACCTACTGGAATGTCAAATGCTAGTTGTTAGACCAAAGAGGTAGTACTAAGCCCTGTCAAACTGACGTGACATGACATGACAATGAAATCTTCTTGCCAATTGGCGCTGTTAATCCTTTTAGTTCATTTTATCCTGTAGATCCTGTTAATTTTTCGAGATAAAAAGTAGCCTATGTGTCAATCCAGGTTACGAACTATATATATGCCAAGTTTCATCCAAGGTGGTTCAGTAGTATAGACGTGATTGAAACACAAACATCCAAACATCTAAACATCCAAACATCCAAACATCTAAACATCTAAACTTTCGCATTTATAATATTAGTAGGATACATAGTAACACCCAGGCATGAACAAACATCTATGTTTTTCACTCACAAATGTTTCTTCTTAGTGGGGATCGAACCCACGACCCACAGCACGGAAGGCAGAGCCATTACCGACTGAGCTGTGACGCCTGTAATGAGAGACAGATGATCTGTAATTTTAAAGATCAAAGTTAGCCGGTTTTATTTTAATAGGACGTGACATTATTAACTGAACCACAGAGCAGTCTGTTTCAAGTTCGGTAATCTTATGATGCTGTATTTGTCACATCTCAGACGAAAGGACAAAGGTATATGAACGTGTAATGGTTATAAACTGAAAAGGAACAAACATAACCAGTATGTATTCGGATTATCTAGTTCAAATTTTTATACATTCATGCACTATTAGGCAAAAGTAAAAAGATGACGTTTGAAGAACAAGATCCTTACACTCTTTGACAGGTGAGCGAATCAAAAACCCTGTATTTTCCAAGATTTTTCCACACGTTTCTTACGTATGTTTTACTCCATTTTCTCATTCCATTAAATAAAATAGGCGATCGGAACCGCGTAAGCATGACGCAGCATTTCCACCTGACACATTTCTCTCGTAACAACGTGAGATTACACAGAACCTCTTCCATTTCATGATATCTTGGTACCCGGGTGGTAAATCAATTTGGGCTTCGAGGTCCCGAGGTCCCAAATTCGATTCCCGCGGGCGTCGTATCCGTTCGAGACGACGCGACGACGGTATCAACGTCTAGCAAATTAGATAAAGTGTGAAATGTAGGAACTTTTTTGAAATTTTCACGCCTGTCGCCCTGCCGTAAACCGTTTTACGGTAATGTGTCATGAAGGATAAATAACCGACCTTATGAGTGGTTTTCTTGCTTTTTCCAATTATTCATTAGAACGACGGAAAATAGGACACATACATATTTGCTTCGCTTCAGTGTTTTCTTTCAGAACGAAAGAATCAACAAAGGATGCAATCTCTTCTTATCGGGCAAACAGAGCGTACTTTTTCTATCAATCATAAAACGTGTTGGGGGACTTTCTTAATTTAGGAAGGAAAGCATTTCCACCGTCACAATTTTCATCACAATCAACAAAAATGTTTGTTTTTCGTATTAATGTACAGAAAAAACGGCACGTCGGTTTGGTTATGTTTGGTTAACCTGCTGCCCGGAAAAATTTTGTAACATCGAAATCCACATAATCCACAAACAGACATTATTTTCGTGGATCCATTGTACTAGGCCCTCAGCAACCGAAAGAGTAACAAAGGCAACAAGTCGGCAGCGCGGACACAAAAGGCTACTATTCAAATTAAATGAGTTTTGTGGCTCTGAATGTGGTAAGTCGGATTCAAGATAATAAATTCTGCACGAACACGGGTGGTAACCGTAAATAGTGTAAGTTTTGTATGTCTACACAAAATGGAAATGATTACATTTCTAGATAATACAGATTTCTCAGTTATGTCGCTATCATGGTGGTGTAGAAGAGTGATCCTTCACGGGAATAAGTCAAAGTCAAAATTTCAATAAAATCACAAGGATCATTTAGAATCGTCTTATATAACTAGGTGATTCTAGGTGCCAGTTCCACGCGACCAGAGCCTAGAAGAACGGGCAAGAAACTACGGCCTGGTTCCTAGCGTTTTTTTGTATGATCCTTTTTACAGAGAAATATACATAGAACACAAGAATAGCATAACAATACAAACGTTTGTTCTCAGTAGGGATCAAACATACGGTCTACAGCACGGAATCCAGAGCTGAACGACTGAACTGTAACGCCTGTCAACAATTGGAGTATAATGAAAGCATCGACACATTTGTGTCGTTCATTGATGTCGTCAGTTTTCTCATCAGCAGCCACTGGACCGAGGCTAATGCGTGAGGATACGAGGACGTAATCGATACCTTGCTGTCGGTTTGTCACGTAGGTGTTTCAGTAGAGTAAGGTACCTACTCAGAAACACGTCACTATTAGGCACAATTAGAAGTAGGGCTAGACTAGAATATGAAATGGCTATGCAAAAATTTAATTACTAATTAAGGCGACTTTTTTCAAAAGTACTAAGCCACGACGAAGGACTTAAGGCGGCCTACAACTGCATCACCAGAGTTGGCCACTAACTCATACGAAAACGAAAAGTACTATCAAGTGTCAAGGAAAAGTAGTATCTATGGTGAAGATTCAGATCATTTGTTAACTTATGAGTGCCCATCCGAACTCTGTAGTCCTGTAGTGTCAGTTCCATAAGAAAAGTGGTTGATATTGATGGGTTATTTAGCCCACCAAGTTCTCAAGAGGTCTGCCAAGTTCCGATATACTAAGGCGCAGCTTTTATCGCGAAGCAAGTCAAGCGATTTTGATAATAACACCTCCAACTTTTTGTTTTCGCTCCAACTCCTTTCGAACTATAAACTCCTAGTACATTGCTTGCAAACAATCGACTTAGCAGTTTTCTAAACTAGATTTTTCCTAGATTAGGTTGTAAAATGTTGTATGTATTTCTAAAGTTTAACATACTTTGCAAAATGTGTTTGTTTGATAAAACTTTGTTTATGTATTAGACTCCACGCTTTGGGGTCTTTGTATGGGTTTATTACTAGCAACTTTATAAAACAGTTATAGTTAACAAGGCAGTAAAGTTTAAGTTAATGATGTTAGTAATATCCGTTTATTGTTACTACGTGTAGAACTGCCACACTAAGAGTCGTCACATAATCACAAGTAAAGGGGGGGTGACAAAGCCAAATGGGGTATCATAGAAAAGGGCTTTTTTTGCACATTGTAAGACGATTTTTTTTCTATAAGTAATGCATAGTTTTTTACTTAAAAAGTGAAAAAAAAAACATCAAGCCGCGGTTACCAGTGACCTCCCGAGGTTTTCGCTAAATATTTGAGTAAGTAAGGTAGGTACGCTGCTAACAAAATAACTGCTATTCAAACACGCCTAACTTCGCTATATGCAAATGAATTCGGACGCAGTCACACTGGCGACTGGCTTCATATAACACAGAAGGAATAGCTAGTGCAGAAGATCAACTCTGATGTTAAATCTAGCTCAAATCTTTTGCATAATATGTGACCACACGTTCTGATAAAACATTAAATATTTTTGAGTTTTAATAACACGAAATATTCAAACTAAAAAGGTAGTGTGCGAAGTGTTAATTTAATTGGTCAAAAATACTGACGTTTATGAAGTTATTTTGCATTTTTTTATTGAGATAATAGGCTTTCTTATTGTTTAATTGAGTATTGCTAATAAATTGTTATTTAATACTCTATTACACTAAACTTTGTACAACACGAGGGCTTAATGCGAAAACATTTTCTACCAGCCATCTTAGCAAGAGAACATAGTGATCTGGTGTGAATAAGCTAAAAAAACTATCAGTATTCCTTACTCGCTAGAATTGGCTAAATGCTAATCAAATTCATGTTTTTGTTCCAACCTTCGCTTAATTTAACAACCCACTCCATCCTATGTACACTCGTCTTTAGGAAAATACGTTTGCAGTTTCTAGGTACCAGGGTAGAAGAACCTAGGCAGATGTTTTTTACTAAATAAAATGTGTATGATAACTACATAGCTCATAGCATTCACCGACGACTTCTCTTGTGTAGTTAATAGGTAGGTATAGGTACCTAACCTACTCTGCTGGGATATTATTGGATTAACTAGAGCTTGGAACAATTTACCAGGAATTCAGAAGTACACAAAACATGATATTTATAAACAAAAGACATAATGTACAGAGGAGTTACCTACGTTCATTACTTTATTAGGTCGGAATTTCCTGAATTGCACATATTACAAAAGTTTTATAATTTTCAGCTTAGCCATATCAAAATCTTATTCCAATTCTGTAGTGTAACTGTCAAAGTGTTCAATTCTATTTAAAAAGAAATGGTTGGGATTCCCACAGGAGGATTTGAAAGGATTTGAGGGATTTAAGGGAATATCTTCAGATATATCTGAATTACACTATACTACGGGAAACGAATTATTACCTATCCTTATTCTAGTATTATGTTTAAGCTTTTCGTTATTATCAGCTGTAATTGCAAATGGTGAAGGAAAACACCGAAAAATATAAATAATTACTCATGGACATTTCATACGACGCTGCCTAGTCCCAAACTAAGCAAAGCTTGTAATATGAGAACTAGACTATATAACTATATAATATTTATATACCTTTTTATATATATATAGGACATTAAATGAATAATTTTAAAGTGTGTGTCAATTAACAGCAGAATTAGAAGCTTGCAAACTGCATGAGATTGTAACGCAATATTGAAGTTTGGACGAACGTACCTCAATAGACAACTTCAAATCATATATGAGCTTTTGAAGAATGTAGTACAAACAGCCACAAGGCTGTCCGTATATTTTAATAAGTAATGTATGTTTGGATATATCAAAATGGCACGAGATGGAGGAGGCTTTTATCCAGAAATGGATACACCCGTAACAATTAATTAAAAAAATATGTTTGTTTGTACTTTTTTAACAAATAATAAAAAACCGTTTAAAAACATTATTTATTTGAACGCGCTGCAACGAGCTGCTATAATTACTACAAACACAAGCTGCCGGCTGCAAGTGAAGCTGCATTTAGCAGTAAGACTTAAGACCGTACAATTTCAACTGAAGCAAAAAGCGGCATTCCTTAATTGCGAACTGAAACTGCACAAAGAGAATTTCTGCAAAATGAATTTGCCGAATGATTTGTCGATCTAGCAGTTTTCTACCAGAAGTGTCGAGCCAGCAGAGTTAGCAGAGCTATATGGCAGAGTTTTTTTCGGGTTCTTTAAGCCAGGGCGAACGCGGACACAGACCCTTTGGCTGAAGAAGAATTTCCTCCTGTGAACTCTTCACAAATCATCTACAAAATAGATAGATAACAGATGAATGATTCCCCATGGGCAATATTAGAAGATAAAGGTGGGTAAACGGTTGAACCAGTTCCAGTCCCGTTTTCTAGAATTCTTCTTGGAATTAAAAGAGTAATCTGATGAGGTTTTCCCCAGCCCTTAGGTACAGGTTCTTGGATACTAAAGGGTTAGCAGCGCCTCGCCTGTCACACTAGTGTTGTGCTTACCATCTATGCCGTACACACGCATGTTAGCTAAGCAGTAGGTATAAACAAAAAAATCTGGCAAATCGTATAGTCTGATTGTAAGTATTTGTAGAACTAATCAACAATGACAAAATTCTCTGATATTGTTGGAATGCCGTAAAGTTTCCATGAAGCAACGGTCAGCGCTGTCTCGATTTGGAAAGTGACCGCTAATATTTTCTCCGAGTACTTTGCTTTTAAACCCACGTTTATTGGTCTGATACAAATATACAGAAGATTGTCCCATTTTATGATAATAATAATGGAAAATTTCATATCCCGAGCGGATTCGCCGTAAATCTTGTGGTCGCCATTTTGGGGTCGAAAAGTGACAAATGTGCTCCCCTGGGCCATTGTGGCAGTCATAACGTCACGTGGCCTTTAATTATGTGTTTATTTAATAACTTGTGGTGAAATGTGATCATTATTTTGGTCTTTTAGAGCGTATTATGGTGTCCTATTAGCATAGTTTTTATCTTATGAGATAAACACAAAATAAACTTCGAATTTGTTTTACGTAAATAAATATATCAAATACAAGGTTTTTTTTTTGACGAAAATAGTACTATTATATTATTATATTTATAGCTTAACCCACCCTCAGAAATGAACACCTATTGAACCATAATGTAAAATATTATTGTTTCGATAAACAAAAAAATTCTGTCGTAACATTACTTTGAGGGAACAAGCCCTTCTCTTACGCTTCCTACAGCAAATATTTTTATCTGAATATACGTCACACAACAACCTGTGCCTTGATCATGGACAAAATGTGACAATCGTAAACGTATCGTAACGCTAGCGTATCCGAGATTCACTGCGCGGTGACGCTACAACGTACGGCAATGGAGCTGACGTTGACGCGCAATATGATTCGAATACGTTAGGTTTACGTAACGCGGCAACTGTCAGATTTGTTCGTGATTTGATTACCCCTCTGAAGTCCTAAACTAAGCAAAGCTTGTATTATGGGAACCAGATTGCTGATACAGTACCTACTATACCTGGATAATGTTAATTATTTTTATTGTGAACTTATCTTAGGTAAGAATGTAATTGTACTACTTCCTTACTAATAAAAGCAAGCTGCTGAAAATAAGATTTTCGTATCTCGGTAGTAAGTAAGTAAGTAAGTAAAACATTTATTTGCAACACACAAGAAATTTAAAATAAACAAATACACTAGAAAGAAATAAACAACAACAGAGACAATAATTACTAAACAGAATCACAAATCAAATACAAATAATACAAAGAAGAATACATTGACAAAGTGTGCAATGGTGTCGCAAAATGGACCCAAGCTCAGCATACTGCGGGTTGCTGGTCTTCCGCTAGAGCCAAATTTAAGGTGCGGACGTGAACTTAGAACTATTGTAGTGCTATAGGCAGGCACCAAACATTCTACCTGTTGAAAAAAAGGGTGTATGAATGCGATCGTCACACGTGAACAACAAGGGAACATACTATTACCATAACTGAGGTGGACCGTTAAGCAAGGGCCGAGCCACGCGAGCCGTGAGCCAGTTGTAAAAATGCTGAATTTATCGAGGTCGGTCCAGATTTGTTTGCATAGAATATTTATTTTATTGTTGGTCAGCCTTTCGGAGTTTTATAGACCATTAGCATCCTCCGTGGCGTCGTCGGCATCCCGTTCTTTTGTTCTACTTAACCTATTGATCATGTTGATTTTTTACGAAAAATATTCCAAGTTTGATCAAAATCGGTCCGCTTATTGTAATGTTGTGATTGAGGAAGAAAAATCCAAACGTCTAAACAAACTTTCAAATTCATAATTTTATTAGGGCTATCTTTTTCCCGCGGCTTTGTCCGCCTGGTAGCTAAGTAGATCTAATAAATAGGTAAATAAATCTTTATTGCAGACCCAAGATCCAGTACAATGTAAAAAGCATTATACATAAAAATATACTTAAAAACTAATAAATTATTATCTATTTACTAATACTAACAATTTATAATAATAAATTAAATACTAATAATTTATTATCTATTTAGGTACCATGTTTCTTTCAAATTTGTTTCTTAAAAATGGTAATACTTGTTCAAATAACGTTACTTTTGCTATATTAAATATTAGGAGGACATAACTCTCGTTTGTGTGATTCGAATGAATCTGAACCTAGTGGTAGGTACTCAGAAATCTATCTAGCTCAGGGACGGGATAAGGGCCTGTTTACTCGGTCAAGAATCACTTGACTCAGTCCAACTGATAAGTGGATCACATTCTTGTTTTGTTTCTTTCTTTTAACCCCTTGATTTAAAAAAGAGGGGTGTTATAAGTTACTTAGTGTCTGTCTGCAGTTTCGGAGCTCTGAAGGTAGTACTCAGCTTTCAATGCGGTTTTTTAATAAAGCTGATTACTCTCTTAGCTATTTTTAAAAGATCTTCAGTTTTTAAGGAATCTTACGTATAATTTGCAGTTTGAAACATTTGCTCCTTAATTTTACCACGAGTAATTTAACAGCTGCTGAAAATTCAAGAATTCATTCAAGTAAGCTTGGTCGTGTGTCTGACCCTTTATCATTTTGAACCGAGGATATCAATCCTGCTTCACCGCTATTTATTTATCCGAAGCATTTTCAGCTCAAAACAGCTTTCTGTCCGTATAACCGATAACGACTTTCAGTAAGAGGTTTACTAAAAGGTTGCATCCATGTATTTATGTTGTCCTGGTATAATAGTGAGGAACGATACGGCTATACGCGTGATGAGTTTTTTAATTGGATTGTCCGTTTTTTCTGTTATACACCAGCGCATTAGAAAAAAATTAAAGGCACAATTACAACCCTGAAAAAAAAAACTGTAGGTGTACTTACCTACGAGCGACTGTCTGTATGACCTTTATTTATGTTCTCCTGGTAACACTCGTAAATGTGAAGGCGTAACTTTGCCCACCCGGTCAATAAAATTCTTGAGTCGGCCGAAAACTTGAGCCATTACGTCACTTCAAAATAATTGAGTGGCTCCTCGAGACCGTTTTAGTTTAATTACTGGAGTTCTGTGGCAATGAAAGTACGATCAAAGGTGTTATTGTATAACTCGCGAAATATTCAGCTAACTGAAATATTGTTCAATTTAACTGCCTTGTATTTTACTCTCTTATTTAATGTCCAAATTCTCTGACTGTTTCTATTTTTATATCTTGTGTCGTATTTTTTTCAAGAACCAAGGCATTTAGAATACCTTGTTGTTTTTATTATTACTAGGTCGTGTCGTGACTGGTCGCCATTTTGCACCATTGCACTTATCAGTTACCAGGCTCTCATGATGAATGAAGAGCTTCGGTTTTTATTTAGAATTTCGAACGAAACTATCTTTACTGCGCGAACAATGTGGGCTTAAATCATTTCACAGGAGACCAAACCAGCCGAGCGTGTGTCCCTTTCTCCCGGATGCGATAATTAAAAAACTTTCAAGATTATTTTGTTGCTATCTCTTTCACACACATCATAAGGAATGGTATAGACAGTTCCTATAGTAGAGGCGAAGGTTGTTATTATTATTATTACAATGTTACAGAAACAATTTTGTTGATTTTCATCACCGACCGACTCCTGAAACTACTTGAAACGTAAATATAGTGTTGAACTGTTATCGTAGTGATCTGAGATTAGAATTTAGATTAATTTTATAGGATGTCTATGTTGAAACTAGTTTACATAATATTTGGCTACTTTTTGTCTATTTAACACCCAACAAGCCAGTAAAGATCAACTCTTTTCTCATGAAATGTCAATCGTCCAGTAATTAAGTCGTCATTTACAGTTATCTGATAAAAACGTCTCTAGTTGGCAGCACAGCAACAGCCGACTCTATGGCGCACTCCAAAAACTCAGTCTATTTCTCTGAAATTGGCCGCTACGGAAGAATACGGAATCTTTTATCGCCCTCCGGGGTTTATGTGTTAGGTTTTATTGAATAGTCTTTTGTTCAGTGGGCCGTCGCTGAACTGTTTCGGGCCGGGACAATCGAATGTATCGATACTGGCGCCACTCCAATGAAATTTTCCACAATCATAATAGAGCTGAGTTTTCAAGTGTTGATAAAAGTTTCGCGTCGTAAAACCTTATCGAAGAAAAAGAACGAGTTGGGTCACGAGTCTTTTGTAAAATACAGCCGAATCGAGATGTCGCTAAGCAGCTAACCGACCGGACTGGGATTACAGTCACTTAGTTTATTAAGCATCCACAACATCTTTCCATTTTATCGTCATATCCCGAAGATTAACTTGTTCAAAACTTGTGAAGTTCCGTTTACCTGCCAAGTTATTCTGCTAGCCCGGTAGCAGCGATCGATGCTGTGCGGTCGGGACGTGCACCGAATCTCGATCTCTGGGACAATCTGTCACGAAATACCTACATTTTATATTGGAATTATCGATTTGAGACGGATTTTGTGAACCTTGAAGTTTAGAATTGAGGATTTGACCGCTGGAGCTTGATATTGGATTTTGAAACGAATCGGCGTTGACGCTGTGTTGTCGATGTAAAAGTTGACCATTTGATCTATATTTTCGTATAGATCTTTTCTTAGAAAAGAATGAGGTAATCCAAATTTATGTTCAAATACTTCCCTATCTACTTCTCCTGAATTTTCTAAAAAGATGAGACTTCATTTTCAGGAATGAAATTATTAACGGATGATAAATAAGCCACGTCACACGAACGCATTGCTACCAGGCTGACAGGAGACGGAAGGAGGTATTAAATTAACTAAAGCCGTGCAACGCTTGAAGGCAGGATTGAGCTGTCACGCACAATGACATTATCAGCGTGTAATCGAATTTGTAATTGTGTGCCTTGATCTAGCATCTAGTAGATTACCTAGACGTAGATGCTGTATATGGTTAAGCTTCTGTAGTGCAACTGGCGACGAACTGGTACAAACTCTTTTAAAGTCGTCTCAGTTGAGGATTTTTTTAATCCAAATCGTCGAATATGATTCTGGGTGTCTCGAAGTTATTTGTTTTTTTAGTCCGTAATGAAAATGCCTTCAAAACTGAAACCGGTTTAGATATCGGCGTAGATTGTAAGGTTTTGTGAGCGAGGGCGCCCGACGTCTCGGCGTCGTATGACGTCACATTGAGAATCTTACTTTGTCTCAAGAACTTTATATTACAATCTAAGTAACCTCTCTTAGTTACTGGAGACTGATATCTTTCTAGTTTGTAAATGTGTTTGAAATCTCCAAGACATGTAAGAAGAAGGCACTAGCATTCCGTCCAATGTGACCCCTGACGCTGTATAAATCGTCTAGATTAGATGTAAAGTTCTGTTTATTATGTAGGTCAACGTTTATCTGTACCTAGATACTTAAGTATTTTGTACTCGTCAGTACATATTTCGCCGCTGTTTAATGTTGTTTTTCGTCTAAAAGTACGTATTTTCTAAGTAAAATCGGATGCTTCTCTTCTCAGATTTTCGCCGCGCAATGAATTATACACGTGCGTGTCGCGGGAATATTATTCAAACGTGTGTGTGAACGTTACACATGAATCTCTCATGTACGCACACGCGCGAGAGAAATTGTTTAATAATTTTCTATGACATAGAATTTATACATTTTCTTGCAAAAATTACTACCGTTTTCCAGTACTCACACTCGTTTGAGACATGAGCGAGCATTGTATCTGAATGCAGGCCTAAAAACATTGATTTATAAACACAAAGGAGCCATCATTAGTCAGCTGTGTTGTGATTGTGTTTCAAATAAATATGTCTCTATCTCTCTCTCAACTATCATTTCATTATAAAAACGCCAATTTTTTTCTTTTTCGAACTGTCACGTTTTATGTCAATAGTAGGTACTATTATAATTTACTCTATTACGTACTCTACACTTCAAAGTGTTCAATGATCAAGCCGTTAGGGCGTCTTACACCAGAATCACTAAACGTGTTTAACGGCTAAATCGATTTAAATCTGACGTATTTGTAAGACTTGACAACTCGCTAAATACTATTTAAGAGTTAAACGCGTTTAGCGATTCTGGTGCAAGCCGCCCTTAATGTATAACTAAAATATGTGCTCACGCCCTCGTCTGAGCACAATTGTACCGTTCTCATGCAGTCCATTGTATAAAAACACGTATCCAAATTGTCTAAGTCAAAATCCTACTAATATTATAAGTGCGAAAGTTTAGATGTTTGGATGTTTAGATGTTTGGATGTTTGTGTTTCAATCACGTCGAAACTACTGAACCAAATTGGATGAAACTTGGCATATATGTAGTTCGTAACCTGGATTGACATATAGGCTACTTTTTATCCCCAATAATAAACAGGATCTACGGGATAAAATATAAAAACGGGATTAGCAGCGCCAATTATTAGCAAGAGGACGATGTCATGTCATGTCACGTCAGATTGACAGGGCAGTAGTACTACCTCTTTGGTCTTACGGGTTTGGTGTAATGTCAAGTTTCTCAAAGAAGTATTCGCTCGGTACACGCACAGATAATAATAATGTACACGGAAACGGTATTCGCGTACGAAGTCGCGGGTAACTGCTAGTCTAGAATAATTTACTACTATTTACCTCTCACAAATTAAATCATATTTCTTGACCTGACATGAAAATAAGTAATATCAGCTAGCCCTGTCAAGTGCACCGACCCGCCGGCGTACACAAATAAACTGGTTTGAAATAGCAACTTTTGTAGTTTATTTGTGGCAACACTGGATATTGCGGGAAAGGGGGAAAAAACGGAGAAGAGTATCTACAAAAAGCTGATATTTACTGGTTTAGTTGGAAATTAATACAGACAAATCATTCACTCACCTCGTTTGGGCTTTTATTAAAATTTATTTTAATAAAAGGCTTTTATTATTAAAAGAAAATGGTTGCTATTTCCACAGCTATTTCTATCAAAATTTATCAAAATGAACTTACCTAAATTGGTAATGTTTGGTTTTTGTCTATACGCTACGCAAACAAGACAAAATTCAAATTAAAAATTAACATATACATTTTGATAGAAATTGCGAAGTTAGTTATTCTATTACCTTGTATTTAATATCATGCTTGTTTCAAGCAATAAATACTTAGAACTTTGTATAATATTAATAGAACTTTGAGAGCCCAAATACACGTAGGTAACAAACATAACTTTTTGATCTCCATTCCTAATTTTCCCAACTTCATAAAATCAGACGTCTGCAGACGTCGCGTCAGAAGATTCCTCTGATTAAACTTTATTAATGTTTAGCTGAGCCTTAATTAAAAGTCCAGGCTCATTAAGTACCTAGTCCCCGATGGGGAGGTCCACGGATGTCTGGACTGGTCCCAACTTTCCTTTAATCTGCTTTAGAAGTGTTTTGAAAGTTAAAGCGTCAGGTGCTTTGAGTTGTTCACGTCATTTGCCTTTGTAGGACTTGACGTGGATTTGATGAGCGATCTTTTAGTTTAGATTGAAGGTAGGTAGATGGTGGGTTTAATATAAGTCAATAATTAAAATATATTTTTTAGTTTTGGTTGGAATAAAGGTACTAAGATGAAACCGACATGGCTTTGTAGAAAAGTTTAAAGTGTCATTATTGTGTTTAGTGTCATTATGAGAAAACACGTATTTTCAAGCGTTTTTTGTAGCATACTGGCTCGTGACTTACAATATTGATTTCAATTGTTCGTACCTACCTCTGTTTTGTATTGGTATAAATGACTCTTATATGTTTTGAGCTGTACCCGAATAGATATTGCCAGTATTGCTCACACGTTTCACCGAATAATTGGGTATGCGTAAAACGCAATCGTAAATGTCTGAATAAAAATAAAATATGAAATCCGCGTAGAACGAAGCGGGAATTTCACCCCGCTTCGAGATAAATCAAATCTGTCATACATCTTAATCCCCGTCGACGTCTGATCGTGTTTACTAAGGCTCATGCAATATTTATAAGGCAAGTCCTTGTATGAACACGTCAAAGTCGCAATAATAATATCAATTACACGGCAATCCCACGGTGACGGCGGATAATTTGTACCAGGAGATCTACGCGGCGTGGAGGTGATTGGGCCAATATTAAAGCGGTTCAACTACGCACCCAAATTAAATTAACATGAGAGACTCTATACGTGAATGTGGGCTTATTGGATTCTCGCGTACAACTCTGCGGTTTTATTGTCTCCTGGTAGATTGGGTTTTATTTGCTAATTTTCTGGAGCGTGTTCAGCGGTTTTAAGTATCTTTTTAACAAGATTAAGTTTAGACAAGACGAAAAAGAAAATGTTGAGAGAACAGCGCACGGTTTTTACGAAATAGAATTTCCGCATGAAGCCTTTTTCCCATACACGAATTAAATTAAAAAACTTTTATTTGACAAAACCCTACTATGAAAAAAATAATATGAAAATGTTTATTATTATAAAATACACAATGTTAAAACAATTTAGACCAAAACGTGTTAGGTCTAGGTCACGTCACTTTGACTGTTTTACACCTGAATTTTGAACACAAACCATAATCTATATGTTTTAAAACAGGTCATTAAATCTATCATACACGCCAAAACGTTCCGTTCTCGCTATTTGTTTCAGAATACTGAAACTGATGCTTTTAAGTGCATAAAAAGTATGAATATGCAAGTAGCTTGTAAAGATTCACATTATTATTCATTCAAAAGACGGGAGCGTCATTTAAAATGCTAATATCTACTATCCACGTTGGGAATAGGTACCTACTGCAATGTAGCAATTATAACTTGCAATTTTGTTGTTGCATCCTTAAAAACAATAAATACGTAGACATGATCTAGTCTAAAACGCTCCTGGTAGAGACGAGACCACAGATCTCTTGACACGTCATACTCTCTCACTCATTCCACTTTCATAAAGTTCTTTATAAATAAAATCGTTTTATTTCGGACAAGTCCATATTTGGCTGGATTAAATTAACATTATGATTTGCACAAAACCCTACACTGAACCAGATGCTCGTCGGCTTAGGGTACTTCACTTTTCTCTAAAACATCTCCAACCTTATCAAATATGTCTGCCGCGGTCTTCCCATTTCAACAAGTTTTTTATACATGATAGTCGATGTAGCGCATTAGCCTCGAATAAACCTATTAACTGTCTTCTTGAAAACATCTAAATTGTAGATAAGTGTTCGGAAACACACGCCGGCAAAGAGTTCCACTCTTTTGCAACAGTGTTCCCAATTCCAGTTTTTCCATCAATGATCAAATACGGACGGAGATGAGAAATGCTCGCTTAAATTATAATGAGCCTTTTAGATAAGTAATTTATTCACAAAGAAAATTACGACTAATACAGTAACTTAATTAGCATTGCAATATTGAAAAAATTTAAATAATTATTTATTTGCTCCCAATATCCCACTTTTGGTAAATTGAAAGGAATGAAACCGAATCGGACAAACAGATGTATTAATGAGCTTCATAATGCATTGAATACCATTTTGCTGTTGAAATATTTACGGGAATAAACATCAACAGTATTAATTATTACCGTTCTGTTTGCAATATAAGTAGAGTTCGACTACGCCACTTTTGCAACGCAATATGGTAGATGTTGGAAACCCGTAGGAAACACTGCGCAAACGATTTGACAATAAATGTGTGAAAGTTAGTAAGAAGGATGATTTATGATGAGAAATGTGGTTTTTGCCTATCTATTTAATTGCAAACTTAGCTTGATTATACTATACCCACAAACGTAGTGGGTAAGTAAATCTCCTTGTGAATGAATTATATTTTCATCTTGGTTTTCATGAATTGTAAATTTTTTAGTCAATCAGATATTTGAACGCCTTGTAAAACTTCTATAGCAAACAGCGCAAAGTTATATGCATTCTATATTTGAATAACTCCGTTATTTATTATTATGCGTTTTTATGTTAACTAGCAATTAAACACATTATTAATTAAAAAAAATTGGATATTTTTTGGGTATAGTCCTTAAATATAAATAATATATCTACTAAGTCAATTTCACGATTCAGTTTGACAAGACGTATGTGATGGTACTCGGTAGGACGTTTTATTTATTGGTCAATTGACTTAAGCGCAGCGATTATATATTATATTTGACACGGTGCCAGCTCTATGAAAATGATAAGTTATAGGTTGCATAGACATGTTACACCATCGAGGTTAGGATAACTCAACTCGATTTATCTTGCATAGGAAATGCCCATCCAATAATAAAAATCTGATCCCGCACGGGTGCACTTGGCTACCCTCCAGGGTGCGGGTTCTATCCCAGTTGGCTGCCTGCCTGGTTTGAAGCAACGACATTTTATAAGTACACGCGAGAGCAATGATTCCGGGTCACTTAAAGAATGTTAAAAATCTCGGAAACTAAAAATGATAGGTTAATGCAATAAATTGTATTTAATAGACAATGTAATACTCCTTAAATGAAGGTATTAAAACTTCTTAGTTATTGTAAAGTTATATCTTAAAAAAATCAAATTTGAAAAAGGGCCACTTTCGAAGATGGAACTACGAAATTACAGCATTTGGTTTTGCTTTTGTTTGTAATCTGTCATTTATGTGGGTATATAAACCATGTTGATAGTGCTCTATATTCATTATTCAAGCTGAAATTATGTCGCTTACGCCTGAAGAATGCACCAGAATACTTACAATGCTGGAAACCGGCCGGAGTCAGCGCGATACAGCCAGGACTGTCGGTGTGTCGCTGTCAACAGTACAAAGAGTTCTCCGACGTTACGAAGAAACTGGTTCTAACCTACGCAGACCAGGAACGGGCAGAACCAGGTGTACCACAGCACGAGAAGACCGATACTTGGTGAACACCATGCTTCGAAATCGCTTTCTCACAGGAACTGAACTCACAAATCAGTTTCGACGCCTCGGAGGAAGTAACCCAAGTGCATGGACAGTAAGACGTCGGCTTGCTGAATCTAACTTAAAACCCCTTAGACCTGCAAACGGCCCTAAACTGGAGCGTGGGCATCGTATTTCAAGACTAAGATATGCCCAGAGCCACGTAAATTGGAGTATTGAAGATTGGTCAAAAGTTATGTTCTCCGACGAATCAAAATTTATGCTCTACAAGCACGATGGAAGACACAGAGTGTATCGAAGACCAGGGGAAAGATTCAAGCAAGCATGCATCGAAGAAAAAGTAGCCTACGGTGGTGGGTCTGTACTTGTGTGGGCCGGAATTTCTTCTGAAAGTCGCACAGAGCTGGTGATCATAGAAAACGGCTCTTTAACTAGCGTAAGATATGTGGAAGAAATCCTCAATGATCATGTTGGTCCATTTATGGTCAATTTAGGTGAGGATGCTATATTTATGCATGACAATGCCCGACCTCATACAGGTAGGATTGTGAATGACTACCTTCAAGAGATGAACATTACTCGTATGGAGTGGCCAGCGCGCAGCCCGGATATCAACCCGATCGAGCATGCTTGGGACGAGCTAGGCAGATGCGTAAAACAACGAAACCCTCCCCCAATCACGCTTCGTGAGCTCAAAATTGCTCTCACAGAGGAATGGGAGAATATTCCCCAAAATCGTATAAGGAACTTGGTGTACAGCATGCCAAACCGCGTAAACGCAGTAATGGAAGCACGAGGAGGCAATACGAAGTATTAAAATTCAAGTCAAATCGTAATAAAGTTCAAAAATTTCATGTTTCCTATTTTTGTTTTAAGGAGAGATCAGCAGTTTTTTTCTTTATGTAATTTTGTGTTAATAAAATGTATGGTGACTCATATTTTTTTACTTTCATTTAAGGAGTATTACATTGTCTATTAAATACAATTTATTGCATTAACCTATCATTTTTAGTTTCCGAGATTTTTAACATTCTTTAAGTGACCCGGAATCATTGCTCTCGAGTGTAGATGCGTCATACACCACCAAAAAACAGTTTTTTTTTACCTAAATATCACTTAGGCTACGCAAATTTCACGAAAAAGGCCGGGAAAGGACTAGGTATAATAGTCATAGATAGATAGAATACTTTTTATCGTACCTGCACCATAAGGAAAACCTACCTGTCCATACTAAGTATACACTCGAGCCGCAACTGGATGCGTGGCTGAGTGAAAGTCAGGCAATTACCTTACTTTTCTTTAGCCATTTATAGATCGCGGATACGCATCTAATGTCTATAAAAACTTTAGTTTAAAGGCAGTAAATTCTATGCTTTGGGAAGTACTAGCGTGTTTGACTAAGTGCTGGCAAATCGGGTTGGCGTCCGACATTGAATGATGGAAACTAATGGAGTGTTGTTTTGTTACAGGTATGTAGCTCTTGGCTGAGGATTCGAGGATGTGGCGTGAGTAGTTTGAAGGAAGATAGAAAAGAACTGGCCGCGAAAGAACAATGAGTGCTCGCGACTTCGATAGTGTTTTATTTTTTCTCAACCTCTTTTTAGGGTTTGACCGTTGGCTCTTTTTAAGCACGGAACCTTAAAAATTACCAGAGCGGTTTCAAATATTTAGCTCTTGAGTTACGATACCCTATAAATCGTAAAGTATAAAAATAACAATAGGTACTTATTGAGTGGTCTGGTCAGCAGCTCATTGGTTATATCGACAAAGCAAACTACCAGGCTCGCATAAAGCGTAGGTGGAAGCATTGTGAAGACAGTCAATATCGAACAATATTGTCAAGTCATTGTTCGATTCGGCTGTTGGGAATGGAATATTGTAGATTTTATGAACGCAATTGAATCTATTTCTTGAAAAAAAGTGATTAAAAATGGTAAACAGTCATAATAATAGACCGTGTCTCTGAACACTAGGCTGCTCTGTAACTTCAGAGGTGGGAGAGATACTTGCTTTTAACACTAATGTCACTAGCTACCTACAATCCTATTTAAACCTAACCGCAGTAGTTTGACTTTGTAAAAGGTAGAATAAAATATCTCCGTCCGGCAGCCGGTATTGATGTCCGGAACCGGGCGGCGCGTCCCGGAACCGGATGCGGTACCATTGTGCTGTTTGAGCTATCTTGTTGGACTGAGGGCTGAGACTAAGGGCCAACGCACATCTATCGACAAAACTGTTTTGTCGCGCACTTAGTGACGTGAAAATAAATTTTCCTTTATAACGAAAACAGCATATGACGAGGAAGCACTCGTCATATGCTGTTTTCGTTATAACGAAACTCACATCAATTGACACGACAGACTTTTCTTAAGTATGTTTACCTATCTATTATAGCATTGTTTAGTACCTACCTATTAAACATTGCTTTAAACGCACATACCTAGAGAATGAACTGTGCTTTTTAATAAATAGAGTAATTATGTAGTGTACTTAATAATATTATTAAAAGATTCTCATTAAATAAGCAAGTAACGAAAACAGCAAATAAAAAGAAGCATATTGTAACTAAAAAAGTTTTACTGACAGTTTCACATCACTAACTGTTCGACAAGACGTTTTGTTTTCGGTTTGCGTTCGCCCATAGGACGGACTAAGGGGCTAGGTAGGTTGGGTTCCTAGCGTGCAGTATAAAAGTTTGTTTCTACAGAACTGAAGAGGTGTTTGATGTCTGTTTAAATGCTTGTCTGAATACTTTTTAACATTCTGAATTTCAGTGAAGTTTTTTATCAAGCAACTAGTGCAGTGCCTTGAATGAAAGTTTCTGTGGACGTGATCTATGAGATAATGCATTGCTGTAGGAAGAGAATGGTGGCCCTCCTGATGTTAATCGGCTACTTCTCATATTATATTAGAAAGGATGCTCTAAGTGATATTTTAAACTAGAATTCAATGATTCTACGAGTTTCAAGCGCCGACAAATTACCCAAACCACTAGCCCTAAGTAGAAACACATAACATTAAAGGTATTTTCAAAGCGAGGTTAGTTTGACATAGTGGCTTTCAGCGACTGAAAGGCTGAAAAGGCCCATAGAATTTGTCGAACAAACATAAATTTTTTAAAAGCTTGCAAAAGCTGACCGGGGCTTTCCCGGACTTCTGAACAAATGTCGGCACTCGCTCGATGTTAGAGCTACCTGACTGATGAAACAGCATCACTCATGGATGATTTTGTTATCGACTTTTTTGTGTGACAGAGTGGCGACGGGTACACACAGGTCACACAGTAAGCATGTTACATTAACAAAGATACGGTCGGCGGATCTTGGTAAGATACGCAAAGAAGTTTTTTCGAACATTTGTCTTCACGATTGCTAAGTTCCGTCGACCGCAGTAACTATTTGTCGTAAATCTCCATCGATACTCTGCTCTCCTAGTATCGACAACCGCAGCACAGATGTAATCAAAAAATTAAGAAGTCGTCTTTGAAGTCACTGCATTCGCCAACTGTCAAAAGCAAAAGCTAACCACTTCCAGACGTACAGCTTTGCCCGGTTGTATCCTGTAATGGTGCCGGGAAAATGCTTGGAAACATTCGAATGTCATTGAACGCCATTTCTCATCTCGGGCGAGAATCTCATGTTTTGTTAATGTAAACTAAGCAAGAACAACCATCGCTAGACAGAAGCAATTCCACAATTTATGCTTATTGCAAATTACTTACTATCAAACAGGTGCTCTCGGTGATTCGCTGCTTTAGATGTCATCTCTCCTAGCGAGACTTGTCGTATGTTTTCGAGCATCGACCCCTGAGCCCCTGGCGCATGGCGGCGAGGGATTATGTCAGGCTAATGAGGGGTTAAGAGTATGAGAGGATTTTGCGCTACGACAGCATATTCTGTGATTCTTGCAGTTTGTTGAAGCATCTGAGTAAGCTCTGAGTAAATTGAAATAAAATAGAACGATGATACATGTTCATGTAGATTTTTGTATTTGTAGGCCTCAAAAAAAGCACTCTACCTGGTTTTCATGAGCTCCCATGTAGTAAGAAGATTATGATCATGTTTTTTTACGCATAAACTTAAAACAAAAAGAAAGTAAAAATTATTATGCATAGAACATAAAGGATTACCAATGTCGAGGTAAATGTAGATCATTGTACCAGGTTATCATAACTACCCAGGTGTTCAGTTCTATTGTAAATTGATATTGCGTTCGCCGGCGCGCAACAATGCATTCGGTCGGCTTTGTTCGTCGGCGCTCGTTTGTTTAATGTAAACGCATGGACGATTTTGACACCTCATTGTATTGATAAATACATTTAATGAGCGATGGAAACAGAAAACTGTTTTTAAGGAGTACAAGTGCGACTTCGCCTACTGGCCGATTTACTCACTCATTAGTACAGTGGTAAGTTAAGTAATGGTAGAGTTACACATATTGCGCGAAGGGCTCAAACTACGCGTGCTGATCTTGTCATAGCGAATACAGTTGTGTGTCAATGGATTTTTTATTTCAAAATTATGTGCGCAAAATCAAACGATCGTGGATTTGTGCCAAAATGTTATGAAAGTACCTCATAGACAATCTCAAAGATCTTGAGCTACTAAGAGGACTGAAGAAAGGTCGCTATGTTGTTTGTAGGTACAATACTATATTAATGATCTCATTCGGGTTGTGATTTAAGCTGATGTCTGATGATGTCTGTCGACTCTTGGGGGTAATTTACACTCTTATGAGTACGTGTGCTAGCTCAGTAGCGTGAAGAGTTACATAAGACGGTATCTACAAATCGACTGTGAAGCGCTCCCGTGTTACGTGGGAGTGTAACTCTATTCGCTACTGTACTAAGTGTAACTTGGCCCTTTCACCTATCCAGCAATGTCAAACAAACAAATAAATTAAAGTTAAATAAGGTCAACCATACACGAGCGACCTTTAAAATATTCATGCCAACCCAAACACCAGGGCACCATAAATTATAGATGGTATGGTACAGTTCACCTTTATTGCTTTGTGTCAGATCTCCTAATGCACCCTCATACTTTAACAACAAAGAGTTTGATTTTATGGATGTGCTATTTTTATCCAACACATGGAAAGAAGTGGTTTATCGTTAGGTAGGTGTAAGATGTGTCATACATTTTATTTTTTTATTTCTGTTATAGTTTTCCATTTTGTAAAGATTGTAAAATTACTTGGACATTATTTATGCCATATCCATTTATTTGTATTCTACCGGGGTTCCCAGTGGTCTTCCGGTCACCGGTCGCTGCATCAATATTGCATAGCGTCTGCCAGCTCCTTTTACTGCTGCGAACTTGGTGATGCGATACCCTTTCTCTTTATTACGGAGAATTGAGCGAGAGAAGACGTTTTGGACCTTTTGGGACTTCTTTGTCGTTAGACAGGGTTTTTTGTCACAATTAAAAAAAAATACATTTGGTAGTAAGAACTCGACCTTACTGGGCCTTAAAACGAGTGATTTCCCATTCACACCAAAAATTTTCTACTCAATCAGAATTTTGGTTCAACCCATTTCTTAATACTATCCATTGTTATTTCTTCCCAAATACAAAAAGGTAGGTCTTGTCACACATGAAATATCTATTAAAAAGTATTACCCAAAAATAAGTATTAAGTAGTATTAACCTACTTTACAGACAGTTTTATGTAGATAAACAAAACCTCCATGACATTTCGAATGTAAATAAAGGAAAATAAAGTAAATCAACTCAATTCCGGTCATTCCATTACGAAGTCCCCGATTGCTTTTTGGGCCAATGTAAACACATTGTGCTTCATTATTGAAGAGTTTCATTAGTCTCCTTTTTCATTCATTGGTTTTTCCTGATGCTGCACAGTTTTTGTCTAAGATTATTTTAAGGTTTAGGCTAATTTTAGTTTCACCAGTCCTTTAAGGCTATTATGCTCCAAAATTTTACTCAAATCTGAATCGAGGAAACTTAAGCTAGGTACCTATATTGTTGTAGTTTGTATTACATATTATTAGTAAATCATCTGGTTACGCAAAGGTTAGTAAACCAAAAAGTTATGATACTATTATCCAACCGTATACAAAGTAGGTATTAGTACCTAATGCAAAGGAGCAATGACACAAAGTGATACGTTTATGAGGTAACCAAATAACCCTCCAATGTTGCGACAACCCATTAAACTCAAAGTCCTTTGGCAATTCAGTGGGAAAACAGTTCCCGCCAAAAACAATAAAGTTTCTTGATTACGTGTACAGTTATGGCCGCGCCATTTGCAT
The DNA here is from genome assembly GCA_947859175.1 of Gandaritis pyraliata. Classification (NCBI taxonomy): domain Eukaryota; kingdom Metazoa; phylum Arthropoda; class Insecta; order Lepidoptera; family Geometridae; genus Gandaritis; species Gandaritis pyraliata. The sequence goes on along the minus strand of OX401869.1, from coordinate 8,839,908 downwards.
TTACAACCGGATGAATAATGTAGTGGGACCCTTTTTAGAAAGAAAGAATAACTTTTTTATAGCTCTGTCCTTTTCTACGCCCCGCCCTATTCATCCCTACGTTTCGTGCCCTATGCAGCTGACATGTCCCCTGCAATACCATAATTTCCATGTCACTTTTGAGCTCTACTGTGGTTATGGCCGCCTAGTAGTCACCAAGAAATGTCACCATAAATCTATTGTTTAAAATGTTTCTAATAATGAGCTTAGAACGTCTTTGGTTTGTAACGTCCCATTCTCTTGTAATGTTATGGCAGCCTGGTAACACGCAAGGAGTTTTGTTGTAATCCTTTCGTTTTGTAATTGAAAAAAACTCATTGAATTGGTACTTTTTGTCACAATTTCCAACATACATTCAACGTTCAACCTTATTTTCTGTTCGTAAAAAGCTAATTTGGATTAAATTAACTTACCGAATGGGCATTCATTATGCCCATTCACTCAACTTCATTCAATAACACGAATCGTTTTCATAAAATTTTATTTACCAGTTGGTTTTGTTGTCCAATTTAAACGACAAGGATTATACACTTCCACGATTCGCAAAAAAACATTTTCAAAATTAATACATGTGATACTATACTACACAAAATAGGGTTGTCAAGAGCGCCTTTGTGATAAAGTTTCATTAAAATATCTAGTAATATCTACCACTAGCTAACTTATATCATTTTACTAAAAATTTTGTTCAACATACAAGGTTCCATCAGAAATTAGTAAACTAACGATATTGTTAGCGGTAATCGGTAAACCACGCTAGGGTTGTCACATAAGACTTTATAACTCGCCAACTAAACCCCAACTTGTATTGGGTCGAACCTTTAATTAAACACCTTTGTTAACCGAATTTCGTAGTGACGTGTCTTGATTTCAAAGTTTTCAAGTACGTGTTGGTTCTATTTGGACCATTTTTGGAAAATTTTCTGTATTCAAGCAATTTCACTCTTAAAACTTTACTTATGATAATGCGTTCATGTTAAGCGGCAAAAAAGCGATTTTTAGATTCTCTTTAATCGTGTATTTTCACATCGGCTTTGTTCTACTTGCAGATTTATTATAACAATGTATGCGAGTCGATATGATCAAGACCGTACTTTCATTGACTCTAGTTTAAAATTCGTCAGCACATCACTAGAGCCCACGCTTAATTCGAAATTAGTGAAATTACCATTCATCAGTCTTTACATCCCCTGCGGCCTTATCGCTTTATGTGGGAAAATCCTCCAAGTAATTAATGTTGAAATTGACAGATAGCACCGGACAGGAGTTTCTGTTATAGAAGCTTTGGCAAGCAGGCAAGATTCTACCAGGTTTTCTGAATTTGCATTTGGTTTGGACGCTACTACCTACATAGACTTTATTAGCAATGATACGCATACATAGATTTAGGTTGATCTGAATTAGTTTTTTCAGAGCTTCAGAGTAGGTACGAGTTTTAGTGTAGTCGTCGATAGATGTTAGTCTATCATCTGACACGCGACTATGGGTTCTGTGTAATGTCAAGCTTCTCAAAGAATCCGCTCGGGTTACGGAAACTGTACACGCGTACGAAGTCGCGGGTAACTTCTAATCCTATCCTATCCTATCCTATCCTACTAATATTATAAATGCGAAAGTTTAGATGTTTGTGTTTCAATCACGTCTAAACTACTGAACCAACTTGGATGAATCTTGGCATATATATAGTTCGTAACCTGGATTGACACATAGGCTACTTTTTATGCCGAATAATTAACAGGATCTACAGGATAAAATGAACGAAAAGGATTAGCAGCGCCAATTGGCAAGAGGATTTCATTGTCATGTCATGTCACGTCACGTCAGTTTGACAGGGCGTAGTACTACCTCTTTTGTCTAACGACTAGCGTTTGACATTCCAGTACGAGTTCGGTGTAATGAGGTGTAATGTCAAGTTTCTCAAAGTATCCGCTCGGTACACGCACAGATAATATAATGTACACGGAAACTGTAGACGCGTACGAAGTCGCGGGTAATTACTAGTGTCTAATAAAGTCCATTTGACCCTATAGAATCGAACAAAGCACGAAATAAAAGCACAATCAAAACAGTTTAATCCCAAGTTGGCGGCAAAAAGTCTACCAATTAGTAGCAATAATTGACAGATACCACCCTGGGAAAAAAGTTTTATTATCCTCCAAACTTTGTAATTCCGAAATCTTTTCGCGTCCTTTTTTCCGACGAAAAAGGCAATCATTATTATTTAGCATAATAAATTACCCGAATTTCAAGTTATAAAGTTGGAAAAATGGGAGCCGTCGAAATTGGTCTGTGTTTTGGCGACTCATTTTGTGGGCCGTTTTAAAAGTTTTTAATATTTATGCAGAATACTAAAGTTGGTCACGCTTAGTTGCGCCGCCGCTTCAACTTTATAGTTTTGCTGTACAACACGTGTTTACTGAAGCGCGGGCATACCGACCGGGTTTTAAAGGAATAGTTTTAGGCTTTCAAATTGTGAAAACCGTATTCAAATCAGACGAATAGCAGCTGTGTTGTGCAAAAAACTACGAATTCGTCGGCATTGCCCGTCAACTTGGTTCTGGTTAAAGTTTTTGTTGTCAACATACTTTTCTTGACAGCCTTAGGCGAAGGCTGTGATTGAATGATGTTGTTCATGCCTTACAAAATTTTGATTGATGGAAATTACAACCATTTCACACGCTTCTTATAAACTTTCAGACTCTCCCAGGGGAGCATAACTTGCGAGAGTGTGACCGAATAGCCGCAAATTGCAACAAAGTGGCCGGGACGGGCCCCGAACTAATTCCCCTAGCGCGATTTGACGCCATTGTGGGTAGAGCGGAGCCTGCAATCGTCTCTTGTTCACTTCTAATGCCCTGGTACTTTGCTACACCGCGCTGCATGAGCTTTCGAGTAATTTCGTAGAACATAAATTCGGTACTTCAGTGAATTCGTAGCGATTTAACATGATGTTAAATTACAAGTTGACAAAGGATGACCCAGTTCTGTTCTCTCATTTATTACGCTGCTATATGATTTATTTATATATTATTATGTTTTTGTACCTATTTTGTTATCAAAGGAATATTTCGTATTTTTTACATAGATGAAATTTTAGGTTTTAGTCATCAAATTCTTGTCACGATTTCTGAAATTGCCTAATTTACCCAAAGACTACCTAGTGTCTATTTTTTTACGTATCCCTTTACACCTCTTGCCCCTATTGGTAACCGGCCCATTTCACGTTTCATTTGCATCTACGTACATATATACGAGTCAGTCTTTCTGTTTGTTTTATTCACATTAACCTCTTTGTGCTGTCTTTCTCTACCTCACTCGAATTTGGCATCGATGAAAATGGCATACTGCAAAACATATTTACGACGACGACGATGTAAACCTTACACAGAAGAGAACAGATGCAAGCCTTTTATCACATGAAAATACCGGTAGTCTTGTATCAGCCCGCGAACGAACTCGCTGACAGAAGCTAGTTGGTTCTCCGTTATTCTACACCTGTGTCCCATTTGGAGAGATTTTGTTTGCGATTCCGTCCGTTCACCTTACCCGACCTAATGTTATTGGGGTAGTTATGCTTCTTTTATTCATGGAAGAATGTACGAGTATATTTTTCGACGATATTGAGTTCAATATTCTTTTTTTTTTTCGTTTTCGTCGTTGCAAAGTTTGTGATTTTTTGGGTGAGTATCTAGTGAAAGTAGGTTAGAGGTTACTACTTAACATCAGGTAGGCCATCAGCTTGTTTTATAAAAAAAAAGGTAGTGTGAGGCAAGTCCGTGGAACTATTGATTCGACTTATAGTTATTGACTTACGAGGAAAAACAATACTTAATTCTTCTTCACATATGAGAGTTTCGAAAATGAACTGTCAGTAAAATTAGTTCAACAAAGTGTTCCTTTTCAACCCAAATCATAAACATAAAGTGGGTCCAAGTGGACAATGGGCCTGTGACATCACGGTAGAGTGTAGAGGAAATCTCAAGCGGATTGGGGTATTTTAAGATCTGATTCTTGAAGTACCAGAATGTGAAGTCAACTAAGTTTTTGGTAAATAATAAAATATTAAATTTTTTATAAGAGCTTTTGATTCAGATTCATTTATTGCAAACATATAAGTACATACATAGTTTGTATTAGCTTAGATATTTACATGAAAGAGTGTTGTTAAAATGATTCAAAGCATTTTTATTAGGTGTAATTTTATCTGTTAGCAAAATAAATGTGCCAGGAAGACAGAATAACACAGGTAGCAGGCGTCCCGGATAAAAATGCTATTTGATGGTTTTCCGTATGATTACTCCGGCTGAGCTCCTGGTAGTAAAACTTATTGCTTTCCGTTATACCGTATACCTTCGTAGCAAATATAGAACAGAATGCTCTTTTGAAGTTTCTACCCGACTTCCCAGAAGCATCGATAGATCGGGTACATGACATGTATGTTCCTTTGGTTTATCTTTTAACTAAAACGGATATCACCATCAATAGTTACCCATCAAAATGACCACATAAATCGATGCTAAATAAGTTAGTCTGTTAAAAAGATAGGCTACGCCATACTTGTGAGAGATGGCCCTTAATAGAGCTACTGCAGCGACCCACCGTCACAGAATGAAGCACTGGAATATTTATCAACTTCGGAAGGTGCCGCGATGACCTGGTTTCCGTAACTCATAAGCGATAAGTTACAACTGGGTATCTGAGGAGCGACGAGCGATTTAAGGGGCAAAATAAGATGAACATAAAGTTCATGGTTCACACTTTGTATGCATTATCTTTGTGGGGCCAAACAGAAATTTATTTCGGGTTGAAACAAAAATGCGATACGTGGGGTTAATCTTTGTGGGGCAAAACAAGAGTACAATTTCGGGTTGAAACAAATGCAATATTTGGGTTATATTATTGTAGGGTAAAATAGAATTTAAAATTGTAATAATGCTATCGATTCTGTTGTCGCATTTTTCTAAACTAACCTAATTTGACAGCACTAAAAATGTTGCCGTCCCTTTTTCATAAACTGAAACGACAAAGACAGCTATAATTTTAGCGCTGTCAAATTAGGTTAGTTTAGAAAAATGCAACAACAGAATCGATAGCATTACTTAGTAAATCAAGAAAAGTTGGTTGAAATCGAAAGACTCATGTCAGAGTACCTTCACTAAAGAACATGTTTTAATAGAAAAGCGTTTTCTCATACAAACGTTCCACACAATACGGACGACGTTTTGTGGGTTAAAAACGCTCTGCTTATCGCGTCGCTTGTGCTACCCCGTGCTGGTTAGACTTGGAAACTCGTTAAACACTTCTGAAGCAGCGCTCATGATTTAGGTCTTTGTTTGCGGCTCTCTCTATTATTTGACGGGCTTCAGCTCCACGGAACCTCTTGCATTATGTTATGTCACAATGCTTTCTGTTTTCCTGGTGATTTAGATTTAATTTACTTTCTTTTTGTGTACGAATAGGTAGTTTCGTTTGGTGCCATTTTCGTGGTACCTACCTCTTTTGTGAAATAAAGAAGAGAAAATTCACTTATTTGGTAGGCCCATCAGTTTGTAGAGTACCTAATAATGTTAATAATACAATATTTTTTACTTCTTCGAATCTCAAGTGATAATTTCGGTGAAGAAGGTTTGCCGAAGTTTATTAAATTGAAGAATATTAGTGATATTAATCAAAAAAGTATGCAAAAACCGAGCAAGAAGGTTTCGTTGTAATAAATATTTCAAGTTTTTTCTGAAATTCAGTCAGCTGAAAAATCCTGAAACATTAAAAGCTACCAGGCAACCAGCCGGCGGGAAGAGGTCACGTGTAGGTAATTAGTCGCAACTACTAATGGTCTCCATTCCGACTGCATCGCGCTTTTCCGTATAATTTCGTGGAATAATTTCAGCAAACTACGTCGTTACCATAACGTTTTAATGTAATGTACGAAAAAGCTGTATTTGTTTTATAGTTGGAATCGGGATGGTGGAAATGCGAAAAAGTAGCTAACTGTTTCTTTTTCTCGATAGTTTAAACTATAAAGTCAAAGTCAAAATTTCTTTATTCAATAAAATCACAAGGATCATTTAGAATCTTAAACTTATACTGTCTTCTAACTTTTTTTTTATTAAAAAAATAAAATTTAAGATTGCGCAATAAGGTGTGCTTAAGAGGCGTACTTACTTACTATACCTGCCACCATGCCCGGTGTTTGGGAGTCTAAATAATATTTTAACTCTTCACTTTTTTCGAGATTTACCTTTAGCAATTTAGCAAAGATACCAATTGTACCATTCGTTACTGCACAAGTTACTATACTTATATTTTACTTATTGTTGTGGTATTTCTACCTGTACTGTATTTTATCTTTGTTTACCTCTAACAAGTAATCTATCAGCAATCTAGTTTCCATAATACATAGACTAGAGGGCGGTGTCTGAAATGTCCAATTTTTTTTCTTAGCTCTGTCGCACAATTTAACGATCAAACAGTACCTAATCTATTTGTTCCCCAACTAACAATTACTATACATGGCTCTCATACCTCCATACAAGATAATCACATGTCTAATTCGAAAACATGATCCAACGCCCCTTCGTAACTAAATTCATCAAAGATTAGGATTAAGCTCTTCGCTATTATGGTACTCTGGTAAGTTGGGTCCTTTATACGGATAATGTCGATTTACTTCAGCGTGCCTCAATGATTTCTCTATTTCATAACTAGGATACGTTCTCTGAACAATCCATGTTATTTTAGCTTTAAAAATCTTCTACAAGTATTAAATTGGGGTTTAAAAAGATTAGGTACCTACTTGACACGAAACAGGGCATTTTTTCATCATATCTTTCATCTGTATCTTTTGAATATCGAAGCCCCAACGTAACTTTAAGGTTATGTGTAAGAATTTAGATATTCAAAAGATACATTTAGACTTCATACCTACAGCCTCTATAAAGTAGCTATAAATTATAATTTAATTTGTAAAACGTTCAAAATTACACATTTTACCTCAAACATCTAAATTATGAGTTATCTAATTCTGACGGTAAATTTTAATGAAAATTGAACAAACGAACAGTACACGCAGAATCAGCTGGCCAACTTGCTATTCAAAACAAGGCACGAAATATTTAAAAAGATAATATCTTTTATGTATCATTTATATCACGTCCGGACAGAATGGTAGCCGCCTCTCGCGTAACCCGCGCCCTCCACTATAATAGTGCAAAAACTTGTCGACACCACTGTACAGGCCAAAGTTAGGTCGGCTAACTCATTACAAATGAATGATACCTACCCGAAAAATAAACAATACTCTCTTGTTAGGGTTAAGCTCGCCTTTGTACATGTCATCTATTTCTGTTTTTTGTTTATGTCCTGTGTTGTGTGTAATAAAGAATTAAGAATTAAGAATACTCTAGTCTAGTCTAGGGTGGCATTCACTTTCGCCTGAGTAGATATTAGTCTCAATCAAGACTTGGGCGTAGATTTTTTGTCATTTCTTAATGAAAAACAGCGTTAAGCTCGAACAGAGTCTGAAACAAATGTGTTATGTTGTGATGTTATGTTTCAGATCCTAGCACATAATCCACGTTCTGTGTGTATTATCCCACTACTACGAGTATTATAAGGGCGGCTTGCACTAGAATCGCTAAACGTGTTTAACAGCTAAATAGATTTAAATCTGACGTATTTATATGACTTGATAACTCGCTAAATACTATTTAAACGTACTAGTTAAACGCGTTTAGCGATTCTGGTGCAAGCCGCCCTAGATGTCAAAGTTGTGATGTTTGGATGTTTATGTTGCAATCACGCTGTAACTACTGGTCCGATTTGGTTGAAACTTGGAATATATTATTGGTCGTAACCTGGATTAACACATTGGGTACTTTTCCGGCTTATTTTTTTTTTATATTACTTTTTTTTTTCGCGTCCGTAGGTGCGGGTACCTACTAGTATATAATATCTGTAGTATCAGGTAGAGTTTCGACACTCTTAGAATTATGGTCGAGCTTTCTGTCAAAATACGAGTTTAAGACAAAACCAGCTGTGTTATTTAACCTGTGACTTTGATAGGGCAAAAACTTGCCTTAGGGATAACCTTTGAATGTTTTTCAGCGAGATGAATGGTCCTCGTCTGGGATTGTGAGAGGTGGCCAGCATCTGTCCGGGATTTAGTGCTGATGGCGTGAGACGTGCCTTAACGTGTCAAGGTGATGCGTAGGTACGGCAAAGGGCAAGGACTCTCACACCGATAGTCGAATAAAAAAAAAGAAATACCTTATTAGGGTTTGACAGGTCTGTTTACTAGGTACAAACTGAACGCCCTGTTCTTTAAGTTCAGCCATATTCCTTTCAGCTTGATAACGATATGATAAACAAAACCTACATAATATACTTAAATAATAAATCTTTTTACTACGAGAAAGGGTAAAGATAGTGCGTCTCGTTACTTCGAGTCGCACAAAATCAGATTTGGAAAGCGACGCGATTTGAAGTGTCATCCAGAGCTTTTAGTTCACTCGGCGACACATTTCGACAATGACGGCTGAATGTAGAGCACTTATGTGCTCCTGGTAGCCGATGTCTTTTGGAACGCTTTGTGATTTTGAGATGGGACCCTTGTAAGCTTTCTATTTTGTCGTTTGCGATCAAATGAAACTTGAAAATGCTTCGTGTAGTCGACCAATCCACAATAAGGTATAGGTATAACATAGATAGTAAAATTAGATTAAATCAATTGTTTTGAAGTACGGTTCAATACAAAACTCAGTTAATTTGAACAAAAAATATGCCCAATTTAGTTATCAATTTTCATAAATTAACGGTTTCGCTAAAATTCAATCAGGACTTCATAATAGGTTTGAATTTCAGTACCAGGGCTTTATAATAAGCCAGGATTCAATATCGAAACTCAGAATGAATTGGCGAGGGCTATTTATTACGGAAATTGAAATTAGGTTTCGGTTCGGGTTCGCTATGATTTCCCAGCCGTCTCAAGTTATTGCAGATGGCAGCACTTGGATAGAATCCTATCCTATCCTACTAATATTATAAATGCGAAAGTTTAGATGTTTGGATGTTTGTGTTTCAATCACGTCGAAACTACTGAACCAACTTGGATGAAACTTGGCATATATATAGTATGTAACCTGGATTGACACATAGGCTACTTTTTATCCCGAATAATTAACAGGATCTTCAGGATAAAATGAAAAAAAAAAACGGGATTAGCAGTGCCAATTATTGGCAAGAGGATGATGTCATGTCATATCACGTCAGTTTGACAGGACGTAGTACTACCTCTTCGGTCTAACGACTAGCGTTTGACATTCGAGTACGGATTCGGTGTAATGTCAAGTTTCTCAAAGAAGTATCTGCTCGGTACACGCGCAGATAATAATAATATGATGTACACTGAAACGGTACTCGCGTACGAAGTCGCGGGTAACTGCTAGTAGCTGATAAATTGTAATAATACAATACAACTTGGTTATTATTAGATTAAAGTAGAGCTTTTTGCTAATATACTTAACTACTTATTATCTGAATTCGAAACACGGTTAACTATTGCCTAGTATCCAGCGCTCGTTATAAGTAGGTATTCCTAGTGGACAGACGGCACAGAATAAATAAATATATACCACCAACGATCGATAAGCAAACCTCATGAATAACTTTATTGCATTACGTATTCTTGTATCGTGTCACTTCACCTACTGCCCAACGTCACACAGGTGAACTGACTTGGAATATAGTGTGGCCTGTTTTTGATGTTTTTAATATTGGATCAGAAGTTTGTACTAAGCCACACAAGCAGACTATCGAAGCAGTACATCATCACACACACATATGATGACGTCACGCATCTCACACAAAACTACCAGGAGAGCATTCGAAACGAGGAGATTATTCAAAATGCATGGGGTGGAGCTTACAATACGAACCCTCCCATGAATCCCTTTGAACCAGTTTTGAATAAACATTTTTTTGTTTTGTTGCATGAGTTGGGAGTTATTCATTGAGCAACCGAGTATGTTCTTTTAGAAAAAGTCTGGCTTGGTGCTCGTTCAGTGATTGGTTCATTTACAATTTTGATGAACAAGGCAGGTGTTCTTTTTTCCTTTGGGATCATAAATTCTGTTTATTTTTTCTATCTGCTGGTTTTTTTGGGATTGCTTTAAATTAACCAAGGATTCTGGGTGACTGTTACTAGGGCTCTATGAATTTGTAGACGGTGGATTGTGCCGTGACAAGTCGAAGTTAAAATGATATCTGATTATTCTGAAATCAATAGTTTGACTTCAAACTAAAAATGTTCTATTCGATTGAAATGCAATTTTTTGTCATCAGCTTATTATATTTGAACTTGACTCGCCCTTACTCATCGTCAGAGCTAATTCGTTTGTTTTACCGAAATACCCCGTTGACCCCTAAGTATGTCCGGTCCTTAACCTACACCCAAACGAGGTTCAATAAATTGTAGTCCGTACTTGTTTTCACGCCTGTAATCATTCGACTGGGGTAATTGCCGCGTGAATGAATAGACCTTTCGGATGTTATGTTACTCTAGTAGGACGGCCTATTGTTTGACTTTTAGTTTTAGACCTTCTATCGGCAGCAATACATATTATTCTATGTATATTTTACCAGGGCTAACATGGAGCCAGCAAAGCGAGCGAGATCTCTGGATTCTAGTTAGATGAAGCTCTATGTTTGTCCAACGATAACTTTCGAATAGTCAGATCTTAATAAAAGAAGAAGGTAATGGCATTGTTTTTAAAGATATAACATGATGACGGTCAAATGTGGTGGAAATAGTCAAACGTTAGAAACCTTACAATGTGTGATACTCGTATTTTGAATTACTGTAACAAAAAATAGTTTATTTTTATTTTAGCTGCTGTAAACACAGAAGTATTAGTAGTAGAGTTTCTTGTGAAAGAGCTCGAAGTGAAGAAAAGCAAGTGCTGTCGTGTTTTGATACTCAAAACGAAACATACTCAATGCACCTCCAAAAGTACCTACACTGTCACTATTCCCACTATCCAAACATTTACTTACCCCATGTTCCAAGAGTAAATCTACCCTATTGACGTAACACCCCTGACCGCGCAGCATCCCTTGCGAAACATCCCTCGCACTCTATGCTGTCCTGGTACTTTTATTGCATATTTATAGAGGTTTTTGAGTTTCGCAAACGTTGGGTTGAAAAGGGTGCGTTGAAGGGGTAATTATGGATACAGTTGAGAAACATCACAAGAGTGTTTTACCTAAAAAATAAATAATTTTTGCTGTAACTTAAAGTAGAAAATTTATAAATCTCTCCGTTTTGTCTCCCATTTCCATGTATACAGGCCTAATTTTTACAAGAAAACATCTTGCCAAATACGTATTTTTGTTTTTTGCCCAATTAGTGTCGTATTCGTATTCGTACGTTTTCATTTCTTATTTAAGCTAAAAAATTGCCCTCATTCTGGCCCTCTTTAGTTCCAATAATAACCCCGTACCTACTTCTACTTACTGTCTGTTCAATTTAAACTTCTTGGAACTACGAGCAATATCATGGCAATATCATAAGAAATAATCATGCTTGTCTTTTCCGTGAAAATATTAAGAGTCTTACTCAACCTCCTATCGTTTTCTGTTCGCCTAATGACTATGTGAATCTATAATACTCCCGGGCATCCCTAGGGAATGAATTCCGGATCTCGCTTCTCTTTGAATCGAAACAGAGATCCTATCGCTCTATGCTGGCCTAGTACACTCGTTCACACGGCTCAACCCTTTTAACCAAACTTTCCCACGGATTCTACGGACGATAGATCGAACTAACCGCAGAAAAAACAACAATAGAATAGAAACATTACTGTCTAATCGTGCTACCAGGATATCATGACTTGAAAGAATGTCGAACAAGGGAGAGGCGTATTGTATGAAAAAAGGGTCTACTAACAAACACACCCCATTTTTTTAGGTAATATTTATTATTCCCTCGTGTAAGATGAATGAGATAAATATCCATTGTTGTATTCTGATAAAAAGAACTACCTAGGTCTCTTTTTTGTTTTTAAAATGGCCGACTTGTGAAAACAAAAATAAAGGCGATAATGAAATGCGTATAAAATGTAGTAACCCAATAAAACACAGACACTAGGCATTTATCTCCAACATTAGGGTAAAATAATTCGACGACGATAGACGAGCGTTTTCTTTCGGAAATCTCGAGAGACGCGCCGAGGTCGGCTAAATGCGGAATTTCCTGTAATTGAGACGCATTCACCGAAAATGTTTTCCAGAGAACGGCATTGTTCCGGTTTCTGTATAAACTGCGTGCTATTATTAAATTTCATTTTTCTTTATTTTGAAGGAGGGTTACTGAGGAAGATACGAACACTTCAGTTTACCATGTTTTTAAGCAGATTACAGACCCAAGTCCTGTCTCCCCGTCTCCATAACCTTCGTATTTAGCAACAGTTTTTACGTAGCTCTCACATTTATTTCATAAAAATTAGAAAGAAAATAAGGCTCTCGCTCGACTGAGGCAATGCATTTAGTTTTCACGACGTTTAGGATTTTTCAGGAAAACTAAGGGGGCGTAGTGAAACACTTCCAAACCTACTTCTATACGACTACAAAGAATTGTATCCGCCTAAAGTACTAAACGTGAGATAGTCGCATAAATAAAGGCACTTTTAGACTCTATTTATCATGCCGTCCGTCTGTGTACGACGTTACGGCCACTTTGCCCCGCGGCTGTGAGAAATGTCTCAAAACCATTTTGCTCGGGTGTTTCGTATTTATTTAGGTTTCGACTAAGTAGAAGAAAAGTGATACCTATTTATTGAAGAAAACTATTGAATACTCGTAGACGTCCTTTAAGATTTTGAGTACTTTATCATTAAATATTTTAAATTCAGAATTTTGAGGGCCTACACACGTGCACACTGACATCTAACTGAGGGCATGTCTGCTATGCTTGGGGTTTGCAGTCGTAAGCTCTTTCCAATTCTTTTAAAACGTATCTATACAGGCCTTTACATCTATTGAAGATGATTTATACAGCGTCAGGAGGCAACCTATGCCTACACTTAACGGGACACTGTAGTGCCTGGGACAATGTTTTAGATGGAGTAGGCTTGCCCAGCACCTATACCATCCTCTCAGCCTAGTCAGCCGTATCCACAGGAAAGACAAGGTCAATACGTGCGGAGCTGACTAAGCCAAGGGTTTCCTCACGATGTTTTCCTTCACCGTAAAGCTCGTGTTAATGCGCATATAAATTTTTCGTTTGGAAAATTTAAAACGTATCATATAGCCAATAATCGCAAAGCTTCACATTTTTAAAACAAAAAAAAAACGTAGGTGATAAAATTTAATGCATTTATCTTTCAACAAATCACGTTGGCAGGATTGAAAGTTGAAAAATATGTCGACTTTAATCTTTTAACGGGCGAGCGCAGTCGCGGTGTAATTGAAAATTCCGCCGCCAGGCCAGTACACACATTGTCCATTTCTAATAAAATAACGAGCGTCTAGCGCCAACCGTATTATGACCGGGCTACAACCGGACGGATCCGGTTATGGGGGGTCACCGGCAGTTATAACCGGTTTAGGGCTGTCAGCTGATCAACATCTGGGTATTTCATTAAGTTATGATTTCCGGAGAAATAAACCAATCATTTATCTTCATATTCCTTGATCCCACTTCATGTTGGCAAAGCATTTTTTTCCTCCAATAATATTAACCTTTTATTAATCTACACACGAGTATCGAACCATAAAAAGCTGACATGATGACAAAATAGGCACTACAAAATGTACTAAAATACGAATAAACATTTTAGCAAAATGCAAAAACCATTAAATATCTACTCAAAGGTGTTTTCCCCTCTATCAACCGTTATCCACATTTCACCCTTTGATAGTAGAGTATTATAATTTGATGATATCTGTGCGTGTGGCAGCCCTACGACGCAATTGAATTACCGGGCCCGGCCGCCGTGTCGTCCGGTAATCGCGTTCCGAAGCGATGTCGCCGGTGTTTTTTGAATTAATTTCGTTGATGGACGCGCGAACGATAAAGGAATTTCGATATGTTTACAAAATGCCTGCGGAATTTGAATAATGGATTGATTTGAAATCAATTTTTTGTGTTTTGGTTGCGATATCTGATTTATTGCACTGCACGAGTAGACTCCTCAGGTGGCAAATCCAGCAGTTTCTGTTGGTGGTCATTTCAGACTACGGCCAGAAAATGCATCTACCTTTAAACTGCCTTACCACCAAGTATAATGGTAATGGAAATCAAAAACTTTGGTCGTCATTTTTTAACCTTAGCGTTACCCAAATCATTTAAATCTGAAATAGAAGCTAAGATATTAGCGGTTTTTACTCAGCAAGTTAAAAGCATAGTAGAAACTAATATTGTAAAAATGTTAACTAAAGTTTAGGTTATCCACTTGGCGGTCAGACCGCTGGTCAGTCCAGTTGGGAATAGAATTACAAACGTATTTAAAAGGTTCACCCGGCGGGCCACTTGAAGAGTCATTCGCAAACTTCGCAAAGCTGAACCAACTCAACTTATGAATTAGCTTCGAGAGAGTTTGAAATCAGTTACCGTTTATACAATCTTTTTCTTGGATCCTTGAATTTTTTCGAAATAACTGGTATCTGGTGGAAAAAAATGTTTACTATTTATTTTTCATATAAATATTATTATTTATTAACACACTGTTTAATCTGATAGTCGTACGTCATAGTCATCATTTCTTTATGCAATGAAATCGCAAGGATCATTTAGAATCGTGCTATATAACTAGGTGGTTCTAGGTGCCAGTTCCACGCGACCAGAGACAACAAGAACGGACAAGAAACTACGGTCTGGTTTTTTTTATTTCAACTTACAGTGACAAAATGGCGCTCAACTTCTCTGTGCCTCAACATTTACAGACGTGATAGAATTTGTGCATTTTCCCAACGAAACGAATAAAATTACATTAAGCTTAATGTACTTTTACACACCGCCGTCTTTCTGTTTCTGTTTATCCTCTCCATCCAAAGGTTGTCTGGAAGAGATCGCTTTTTGCGATAAGGCCGCCCATTATTGACTGCATTTTACCAGCTAAAAGTTATAATTTCATTTCGGATGTGCATGTTTCATTTCAATAGGGTTGATAAATCAAAAAGTATACGAGTATTCACTGGAGTGGGATGAGGGCCGATGGCTTTGGGATCGTCTTGACAAACCCATGTTACTACCGAAGAGATATCTTTATTATTATTATTAAAAAGAACTCTGGGTTGAAGAATCTTGGGTTGAAAGGAAAAGCACTCAGTGCTAAATATAAAATGGTTTAACATATTAATACAAGAATGTAAAAATGTCACATTCAATACCGTTTTACTGAAATGTCGACTTACCAACCCTAGCTAGACCACACGAGGATGTGGCTTTAATTTTTATTTATCCAACAGCTGAGTAGATTTATCTACATACTGTTATTGCAGTCGCAAACAGCACATTCTCGTTGTATGAAATAAATAAATTCAGAGCGAATGCAGTACCTTCTACGGTTAAAACTTGAAATAACTTTACGAACTAACAAAACGAAGGTTACATAACTGTAACCGGAAACCATAAGAGGGCAGTTTCTAAATCGAACCTCTACCCTAGTTATGCTGCTCTGGTATTTTATACCAAAGGACAATAGAACTCGGATCGATCGTTTTTTATTAGATTCCCTGAGGGTACATTAAAAGCTCCTAGTACTTTATGTTATCTTAGTAGTTCATGGTGAAAATAAACCGTAGGTACTCTACCTTATGATGAGATAAAGAAGAAGTTAGCTTATTCAAAGATCTTGTAAACTTTGAGCATTTTCTTGAATTTCATTGACCGACACTCTCAAAAAGTCGAAAGCGAAAGTTTTTGTTGTTTGTTGTAACTTGAAATTTGAAAGGCTTCAAACCTTGTAAAGACAAAGTTATATAATTCTAACTAGGGCCCAACATGTAATTTAAAACAGGAGGAGCTTTGCTTTACTTGATTTGATGATTTGATTTGAATTAAATATTGATAGGCACGCTAGATAGATGTAACTTTCTCTATTTCTCTAATTCAAAAAAAGTTTAAGCTTTACCACCCCATGGTGCATAACTCCTCTATTTATATTATCTCCTAGTACAACCACACCATAGGGGTGTAAAACCCATTGTTCGTCCTAGTAGGGGAAGTCAACTATGGGGTGAATAAAAGTAAAGACAGAGATAGAAAACTAAAAGAGAAATAGCAATAACCATGGGTATACTACTAGTATTTCATTTTAAAAGTGTTATGTTATGACCACGCCTTCCCCATGGTTCCCTATTTGAAGGGAGCGTAATATGACCCAGGGAATAGCTCTTTGGTTTTATGTGTGCCTGGTAGAAACGAAGATGGTATGCGAAGAGGTTACATGAACTTGTTTTATTGTAACGTCTTGGGAATATGATTTATCGCGGAGGCGTGGTCTTGCGCACCTCTTTTGCTGGAAAGTGTTATGTTATAACTATTATGGTAAGGTTTTGCGTAGCTATGAAGATCGACAACAAATTTTCGACATTCTTTGTTAAAAAAAAACACCAATTATTAAATAAAGTCATGGATGCCAGAGTTTAGTTTGTGTTAGAAATAGGCTGGGACTGACTTTGGAAGACGTTTTAAGAATAAGGTTACACACCTCGCCAATTTATTTTCTTTTAAAATACATGTGTATTGTCCATTACACAATAGTACCAGTCGACATGTAAGGTGTTGACTTATAATGTAACTTATTAGCGGCTATTTTTCACGTGTCTGTCGACGCCATTGTTGTCGACAAATGGAGCCGGACACCAGGCACCCAGGGGCTACAGAGAGATTGACTGATCGCACAAATTGAATACCGTCGCCGCCGATCGGGGCAGGGACAGCTGCTATTGTCCTGTGACAAAGAATGAATGATAGATAGGCACGGACACGCTTATCATTCTAATCAGATTTCAATGTAAAATGGGGTTGTGTTCGTCTTATGCCGGCCCGTCTTATGTTCGGCCGGAGTGAACCTTTTTCATGTTATTTTGTAAGTATAGTTAATATTTCATTCACTTCTCATCTCATTCTCTTTTAATAATATGGAATACAAGTAAAAACACAATTTGTATTTGGATTTTCCACTTTTCAATAGGCGTTATCAAAAAACCATGTAAGTACGTAAAAATTCCCGTGTTATCGATATTCCCTGCACCAGAATCACTAACTGTTCTGGTTATATTTATGAAGGAAATGAATACGGAATGATTTAGGACTGTATCGGATGTGGAAATCCAATATTTATTAGGGAACGGGGTAGAATTCCCGTGATATCGATACGACTTGCACCAGGCTCTCATAGCCGTGCAGCAGGTGTATAATATATCTTGCAAGGAACGTAGACAGGGAGGGAATGATTTATAGTTATGGATGAATAAGGTTAATGGTTCGAAGGAGGTTCTATTTTATTCTTGTTCCTTGATAACGACCACGAGCTACGAGTTTTATGACATGGAGTGTTCATGTATTGTTTGTTTGTTCCAGCTGGTGGGAGGCGAGTTTGATATGGAGCTGAACTTCGTGATCCAGGACGCGCAGAATATCCAGCACATGCTTGAGTTATTGGACCACTGCCCCTCCAGTTTGCAGGTAACTTACCTCGTTGGTTCGTCACTTTTTCTCTAAAACCAAAGTAACAAAGAAATTATGGGACAGAGCAGACAATTTTTCAACTAGAATAGAAAGGCCTAGTCCAAAATACCCACCACATATATCACCTATGATCGCAAAATTGCAGGTACTATCGGCAATATTTCCGCCTTACCACTTTTGAAACTGTTTCGCTTGCAAGCAGTTAACTACCTGACCTCCGCCTTTTTCTTTTGTCTTCTTGACCTAAACATCTATTTATTTTTATGAAGGCCCATTGTTTTCATAACTTTTACACCCGAAATAATTTGCTTCTATTGGCATTCAAAAATTAACGGCTATTCGTTTTACAGAAAATGCACCCTTAAGGTGGTAAGGTTGAACTTTTGCTGATGGTACTAAAATACTACGCTGCAAGGATGTTTACGTTTACCGGGTCAGTTATTTTACATGAAACAAGTTCACTTGTGCAAACCACTAAACAAATATTGTCATGTTATATTTGTTTTTAATGGTTGACCAGTTGTTTTCAAAAAAAGAAGGTCCTTTTGCGGTTAGTTAACATAAGCCTTCCAATACGGCCTCAGCGTCCGCCCATCTGGCACCTAATTGGACCTCCATTACTTTGCTCTTATTCGATAACATTATCTTCCATCACCTTCTAACCGGCAGCACTTTACGAGACAAACAGAGACGGGAAAAGGATACTTTTTTATGTCTTTGACTACCTGAACATCTTCAATCCCTTTTACAAATGAACATCTCCAAGCATGTTATGCTGTCCTGGTAGAAATCGAGTTCAAATTAACCCTTCGCTTAGTTTGTTTAGCAATTGCGCAAAAAATTACGGTAACTTTCTTAAAATACAACACGCTACAAACTTAAATGCTCTTTAAAATTGAATCAATTGGTTCTGTGATAAGGTGTATCATGCATGCAGACATTGTGTGGAATTAAATTAATCCCAAGTTTAGAAATGAACAGTTTTCATAATTAGCGATCATCCCAACATCATCAAATCAATTTGTTTATGCATTTTGGTGAAGCTAGCAGATTGTGAGATTTGTGCTCAACTCATCGATATTTACTTATCTTCATTACTCGTAAAAAAATTCATCAATTTCCTAGTCTTAAGGGCGGCTTGCACCAGAATCACTAAACGTGTTTAACAGCTAAATAGATTTCAATCTGACGTATTTATATAACTTGACAACTCGCTAAATACTATTTAAAAGTTTATCGCGTTTAGCGATTCTGGTGCAAGCCGTCCAAAATCCTGAAATCTTAAACATTTCTAAAGGAAAAGGGCCCCTCGCTCCCTCATGAGCGTTTCGACGGAGGGACCATAGTGGAATTTTAGGTTTCTGAGCACCTCAAT
Organism: Gandaritis pyraliata; assembly: GCA_947859175.1. Lineage (NCBI taxonomy): Eukaryota > Metazoa > Arthropoda > Insecta > Lepidoptera > Geometridae > Gandaritis > Gandaritis pyraliata. Next base: position 8,820,805 of record OX401869.1, on the reverse strand, counting down.
ATTTAGTAGAAGTTCTCAAACAATTGTAAAACTGAACCAGCAATTTGTAAAAGTTACGAATCAAAAGTTATAAGCATTTTAAAGTGGTCCCTCGGTTCCACACATGCAATGCTGGGTTCCAAGGATCTAATCAGTATTCACATCTTCTTTTACTGTCTATATTTAGTAGAAGATTTGTAAAAAAAAAACTACTTAATTTCAGCCCTTCTTCTTCTTGCAGAGAGACGAAAACACGATAACAAAGTGGTCCCTCAGTTCTACATTGACGAAAATGTTTTTGCGGTTTTACAAAAAAACTAACTGGAATTTTAAGTTTCTGAATCAGTCAATATTTAGTAGAAGTGCTCATACAATTTGTAAAATCAATCAGTAATTTGTAAAACTTACCAATCAAAAGTTATAAGCATTTTAATGTGGACTTTCGGTTGAACACTTTCCAAAACGCAAAAGTAACTTTACAAAAAAACTATAAAACTTAGAGACGTGTAATATAGCTTATCATTTAGTAAAAATTTTTACTAAATATCTACATACAACAATAAACAATAGACAGAGCCATTATCGAAATATAGCAATTTTAGTTTCCGGCATAGAGATGCAGCCGCAGGGTGACCACACGGCTTAAATTTTCGGGACAGGGAACAGCATGACAGCCGCGCGACGCGACGATTCCACTCTCTGCTGATGCGGATGTGACTCAATGAAGTCAGTGTTGGTACTCTAAGTACCTATTCATCCATTGTATTTTCAATAAGTGAGTAAAAAAAATCCGATGATTGTCAAATAAATATAAGATCATACGAAAACGGAACGTCAGCGGAAAATCAATACTATTTATACTTAGGTGCTTACCTATCACACTATTCAAACAACTTCGAGAGGGCTTTCGCTGCCCAATTCAACAATAGAATCTACAAGGTGCTTACCTAAAAAGAACAATCGCTAGGAAAACTTCAATAACCACTATCCCACTACTATTATAAATGTCAAAGTTTAGATGTTTGTTTTTCAATCACGCTGTTACTACTTACTGGTCCGATTTGGATGAAACTTGGAATATATTATAGTTCGTAACCTGGATCAAACACATCGGCTACTTTTTTTTGTGGACAAAGTCGCGGATAACTGCTAGTAATATTATAAATGCTAAAGTTTAGATGTTTGGATGTTTGTGTTTCAATCACGTCAAAACTACGAACCAACTTGGATGAAACTTGGCATATATATTATAGTTCGTAGCCTGGATTAAGACATAGGCTACTTTTTATCCCGAATAAATTAGCAGGATCTAGTTACGGCATTAAATGAACAAACAGGATAAGTGGCGCCAATAAAACATTCTTGACGTGTTTGACACGAGGACGCCACGCTGTTTTGTATGTTATAGTAGTCCCTAGGTTAAGGTGTGCAATAAAGTATTTTCTATCTATCTATCTATCTATATTCCAAGTTTCATCCAAATCGGACCAGTAAGTAGTAACAGCGTGATTGAAAAACAAACATCTAAACTTTGACATTTATAATAGTAGTGGGATAGTGGTTATTGAAGTTTTCCTAGCGATTGTTCTTTTTAGGTAAGCACCTTGTAGATTCTATTGTTGAATTGGGCAGCGAAAGCCCTCTCGAAGTTGTTTGAATAGTGTGATAGGTAAGCACCTAAGTATAAATAGTATTGATTTTCCGCTGACGTTCCGTTTTCGTATGATCTTATATTTATTTGACAATCATCGGATGTTTTTTACTCACCTATTGAAAATACAATGGATGAATAGGTACTTAGAGTACCAACACTGACTTCATTGAGTCACATCCGCATCAGCAGAGAGTGGAATCGTCGCGTCGCGCGGCTGTCATGCTGTTCCCTGTCCCGAAAATTTAAGCCGTGTGGTCACCCTGCGGCTGCATCTCTATGCCGGAAACTAAAATTGCTATATTTCGATAATGGCTCTGTCTATTGTTTATTGTTGTATGTAGATATTTAGTAAAAATTTTTACTAAATGATAAGCTATATTACACGTCTCTAAGTTTTATAGTTTTTTTGTAAAGTTACTTTTGCGTTTTGGAAAGTGTTCAACCGAAAGTCCACATTAAAATGCTTATAACTTTTGATTGGTAAGTTTTACAAATTACTGATTGATTTTACAAATTGTATGAGCACTTCTACTAAATATTGACTGATTCAGAAACTTAAAATTCCAGTTAGTTTTTTTGTAAAACCGCAAAAACATTTTCGTCAATGTAGAACTGAGGGACCACTTTGTTATCGTGTTTTCGTCTCTCTGCAAGAAGAAGAAGGGCTGAAATTAAGTAGTTTTTTTTTACAAATCTTCTACTAAATATAGACAGTAAAAGAAGATGTGAATACTGATTAGATCCTTGGAACCCAGCATTGCATGTGTGGAACCGAGGGACCACTTTAAAATGCTTATAACTTTTGATTCGTAACTTTTACAAATTGCCGGTTCAGTTTTACAATTGTTTGAGAACTTCTACTAAATATTGAGGTGCTCAGAAACCTAAAATTCCACTATGGTCCCTCCGTCGAAACGCTCATGCTCCCTCGACACATTCAACAATCTCCACAGTTATGTATGCCTGGTAACTGTCAGATTTCATTCCAAAGGGTTAACCGGGCTATGCGGTATTTTTAGGGCCCTCTTCCCTTTTAGACTTTTTTTTTTATCCCGTGCGAATATAAATTTGTACCGAGATACGGGAAACTTGCGTATCATTGCGCAAAAGTAACCAAAAGAGTTAAATTTGATCTCGTTTCGTACTAAGACGGCATAAGTTACGAAGGATATTGAAGGCGATCCCAAAGAATCCGGGAGATCAAAATGGGATAAAAAAGTTAAGAAAAGGTGCCTTTTATACCGTCTCTTTCTTTCTACTGCACGTATCAAGATAGAAAGGGATAGTTATAAAATGGGAGGTAAGTAACTGGTTTCTCTTAGAGTACCTACCTATTATGATTTTATCAATGCAATCTCAGAAATTTCAACCAACTAAAAAAGATAAAGTTATAACTATAAGATTTATTGAAATAACAGTTCAATAATTTCTTCAGAACTGCTAGTAGTACTACATAGTTCAACACGTAGATAATTTGGGCGTATCGTGTATCGTTTCCGTAGTGTAGCGGTTATCACGTGTGCTTCACACGCACAAGGCCCCCGGTTCGATCCCGGGCGGAAACAGTACTTTTTGCATTTCATATCTTTTGATTCATGTTTAATAGCTACATGTGGGTTTATTTTTGACAATTTTCTTAAAAACATATTATGTTCCTACACCATAATTTTCTAAGCCTATACAACAACCATTTGTGTGGTAAACAGTCAGTTATTTTGTCAGAAATAGTTGACCCATATGGAATAACTCCTCAAAGGCGATATATTTCCGATTGACCCATCCCGGTATCGAGTATCGGAATCACATAAATATGAAGCCAGCTGAGCCATAGAATAACAACAGTTATTATGGCCAAAGTTATTGTAGGTACCTAAAATACTGGAATAACGTTATAGTCCTGCTAGGACTATGGTAATTTATGGGGATAACAGGGGACTATAAATAAAATGCTTAATATTTATGTGATGTCCCTTAGTTTATGAAAAAAAAAAAACAAAAATCCTTTTAAAACTAAGCCGCGTAGACTTTGAGAGGTCCACTAGCTTAATTTTACAAAAATTGAAATACCCTTGACTTTGAGAACCTTCACAGATCCTCTGCATCATATTCTGGCCATCATCAGAACCTAGAGATACATAATAGACTTCAGATTGATTGAATTCAAATGCTTTGAGATGGACCAAAAGTTTCGGCCTGTAATTGACCGAGCGAGCGAAGCGTCTCAGTTTCGAGATTGGCAAAAATGATTTTGTCCGGCGCGGCGGTCGGTCTGTCTGTCTGTCAGTAATCGCCTACAGGTCGCATTTATCAACAGATTTGGACGAAAATCGGCACACAAGTTCCTTGATTTATTAAAAAAAATTGTCGACCGCGATTTTTGTTTAGGGGGAAAATAGGGGAGAAAGGGGGGAAAGTTTGCTGTAGCGTTGTTTATCGCCGGATTTTAATAAAATTTGAGAAAAACACTAAAGACTTCATTCTACACAAGAAAGTGTAAAAATATTTCCAAAAAGGGGAAGTGGAAGGGGGAAACGAGGGGATATTAATTTTTATTTTTTTCCCCGAAAATTTACTCCTACCAATATCAATGAGTCTACACAGTCCTCTCCGCCTTTACGAGACAAATCCGTAGACAACAGATTCCAGATTCTAACTAGATTCCTAGGTCCTAGGAAGGACCTAGGAGAACTGCAGTAATCGCTAAAACTTATACGCCTGTTTTGCTCAAAAGTTTACATAGGTAGGGCCTATTGGAAAATTCAAGCACCTGAAATTCGATTTAGCCAGGAGAAAGGGGAAAGTGTCGGTTATTGCTTGGTTATAACGGCTCGCGAGGTCTATGTTATCATAGGACAGCTAGTATAATTATAGATAGAAGAATTTTTTTAGAAAATACTTTACCACTGCTTGAGCTTTCATGTACCCACCATAAAAATCGACATCATGTTACCTAAGCCCTGTTTACGAACCCACTAGAAACCCCAATAAACTGTGATAAAACAGCCAACAAGCCAAAAAACATCTCATAAGATGACTGCGCGGATATTCCTAGTCCTTTTAGAGAGGTTTGGTCGTCCATCACTCCAGCGCTCTGAGAGCCTGGTAGCGTACGTGATGTATCGCTTAATTAGGCCCCAAAACAAACGCGTCATGCCAGCCTGGTACCTCAGGTGGACGAACGCTAATGAGAAAAGTTTCTTGGCGTATTAGTTTTGTTGTTGGACTTGAAAAATATGCTAACGATGCTGGCGAAGTTCTCTATACAGCGTTGATTAATTTTTGATCACAATGTCGGTCAGTAGCTTGTACGAGTACAGTGACAGAGAAAAGACCATAACAGAAAAACCATGAGTGGCGGATCCAAGATTTTGGTTTGGGTACCACTCTTGGCTTCACTCGGAGGTTTTTGGGGAGGGGCCTTGAGCTCCCTAGCCGAGTTCGGCTGCAAACTGACTGTAGATGTGTTAAATTAAAAGAACCAAGGGCACGAGTTGGAAGGGCGTTGAATATTTTCTCTGTTTTCCTAAGAACTTTGATTGTTTTCTCATAAACTTCGCCGCCGAATCATATTACATTTGTGAGCAAGTTCGCTCGTTACCAGGCAAACATGAGACGCGAGGCGTTGATGAGACTTAGTTATCTGATAATGAACTTCAGCAAACTCGTTTATTTGTGCAGGAGCTGCTTTCTTGAGTTTTCCTGATTATGCCCAAGGTGACATTCATCTTTTAAGTTTGTTCACAGACTTATCTTTACACACAGTAACAGATCTTTAAAATTATATACCTTCAGTCTGAAAATATTGTTCTGAAAATCATTTTATAGTAATTCTTAGACAACTGTGCAAAGAAAAGAACCCCAATGAGCGGATTAGTCAGTTTCCTTCTGATATGGACCAAGATATCGTGAATGTGACGTCATAACATTGGTCCACGTGTTTTTCATTCCCGAGATACCAAGGTATCATAAACCGCTAGAAGTATTGAATGAGTTCCCCTTCGTATTTCCAACAGTAAACTCGTGTCAATGTGCGTGAATCATTTCTGGAGGGGCCGATTCATTCTCACATGAGAACGTGACGTCATTAGCCCACGTGTTTATCGTTCCTGTGCCACCAAGGCAACATGGACAATAAAGAGTTTTCGATGTTTTCCACTCGTATCCCTACGCGTACGCGCCACCGTATGCACACTTTAGTACTTTCATTCATTGAATCATCGCGCATCGTGTCGTGGTAAAATTGAACTCTATTATGCTCACTAATGGATGTTTTCGTCATGAAATCACGTGTTCAACATACTTCTTATTACAAAGGCGGGATTAGTACAAACGAATGCGTAGTATTCATAGAACAACAAGGTATCCAAATACCTTCCAGAAAACTGCTTTTTATTATATGCCGTGGAAACGAAGCCTTTATTCAGCACTTTGTATGGTTAAATGTTTCTAGAGGCTTTTCTAAGCAATGGTAAATAAGGCTATGGTTTATACCTAGCTTAGGTACCTACATGTTTACATACCTACTTAAGTTCGAGTGAGAAACAACATTCAGCGCTTAGAACTCTACCAAGATGACATGACAGCACAAGTATTTCAAAACCCCTGTCTTCTACAAACCTCCAGTCAATGAAGTATGTAGGTAATAGGAATTTCCTTAAAACCCCGACCGTTGGAATCGCGAGAATTCTAGAAATTTCCACTGAAACTTTCGAGATTGTGCCGCTAACTGGAAGAATGTAATATAATTACAGCCAGTACTCGTTAACCGAGTGCTTTTGTGCACCGCCACGGTTCTCTGATGGCCTGGTGCTTTCGTTCGCGTGTTTGGTTTTGTTGTTGTGCAAGTTGGAGTTTGGCTCTGTATAAAATGAATGGAATTCGTTTTCCTGTTTTCTAGTTGAATTTTTAACACATTTCGCATAACACTGCGAAAGTTTGGGTAATTTTGTGGGAGTTACCCATTTTATTTACATCATAGAATTTTATTTTGTCAAGGAACAAAATAACAAACTGATCAAAACGGTTTCGAATAGGTACTCCCGGTTGTTGAAAATAATTTTAGATGAAATAATGTTCACGATCTTCTACTCTTATGCTACCCTGGTTTAGGTGTGAACCAATAACCCTTTTTTGGTCCATCGACATTTTTTACGCTGGACATTTTTTGTGATACTAAAAACCCGTAATAATTTATTTCGAGCTTAGCAGGAGCCGTTCATTTTTTATCTCTGTCAATATCTTAAAACACCTACAACAAAGTAACAGCTGCTATCATTCTGTCTCTTTCTTTGTTTTTTTTAGGCAAAGACCTAAAGACCCAACTAACCTTGTTGAAGCTTCCAGCTGTGGCGTGTTACCCCAGTACCTGTGGGAAATTTCAACCCTTTCATTCAACCCATGCAGAAAGGTAAATTCTGTTTTTGTCTTTTTAGTAGTTTCACTTAATTAACAAAACTACCTTTTGTATAATTAACCTTGGTTAACTAAGCGTAAATTAGAACGAATGAACTTTATTTTAAAACGAATATGTACTTTAAAACTATCTCATGCAACGACATTCGTTGCCAAAATAGAAAATTGCGAAAAATTATCGCAGCAGTTAAACGCTATATTTTATAACTGCTAGTTTAGTGTAGAACAAAACAAACTAAAACCTACACATGAGTGAAAATATTTGGCATAGCGCACTTTCATATTAGCCTAAGCTTAAATTCAACATGGGTTGATACGCCCAATGCGGCCAGAATATGATAATGGAATTTTGCTAAAATTGACACAGTTTGATAAGCCGATCAATTTGTTTATCTGTTTTTTTGAACAGACTGTTTTTGCCAAATCAATCCATATGTCGAATGGTCCAAATATCAGAGCGCTAATTTTGAAATTTTTATTTTATTATGAAGGCAATGTGATTTCTGGTGATTACTGGGAATCGCTGATAAATGAATTTCTACATCTATATGTGGACGTGCTCCGTTGTTATAGGCTGTGGTTATCACTGCTTAACATCAGGTGGGCCATCGGTTTTTTCCATTATACTATAGTAGTATAAAAAAATGCATTTGCAGTTCCCTGGCGATGTTTCTCAGCCGTATCCCAATCTAGGTCTCAGAACTTTTGGTTTAGACGTGCAGTGCGATGAGCCACATTACCATTCACTTACGTTTACATTTCATATCTCTTCCGTTTCCTTCAGACCTGGTCCGTCTTCCCCAACGTCAAAAGGATAACAGATTAATACGCTGCTGCTGTCCAACTTTTGGAATTCCGGCTTCTCCACGAAGCTATTAGCTTTTTCCATCGTTATTGCATTCAGCTGGATAAACGGAACTCCTAACTTTCCGTGTTCCACTTATAGGGCCTGATTGAATTGATTTCAGGGAAATTTTCTTCAAGATATTGTTATAATATTCCGTTGAGATTACTTTGAAACATTTTTTCAATACTGAGAATGTTATAAATGCGAAATGAAAAGTTTGAATGTTTAGGTATTTGTGATTCAATCTTGTCGATACCTACTAGACTGTAGTCTTATACAAAAAAGCTAGGAGCTAAGCTGGCTTAGTCGCGTTTGGTAACGTTTAAGACGTTTCAAAAGGTCCTTGTGATTTACCGAATAAATGCGTATTTAATTTGAATACAATTGCGGTTGAAGTAACTGCTCAAATTCTAATTTATTTTAGTTTGTTCTGTTTGTATCTGTACCTACAATTATAGCTCCTGATTACATTTCTGTCGCGTAAGTTTCGTGTCAGTCCCTCAGTTCAGTTCAGATTTTAAGCGTCAGGCCACTCGCGTATACCGGACACCTAGATTCGTCTGGACATTTATAAATTACTCTCATGGTTTTATTAAACAATTTCTTATTCACATTCTTGATTTAATTATTGTTATAATTGGTTCCAGGCTGAAATATGGTCGGTGTTCATCGCGATCCTGCGCAAGAGTGTGCGGAACCTGCAGGCTTGCACGGACGTGGCGCTGATCCACCATGTACTGCAGCGGTTACCTCGCGCGGAAACCGTCGTCGCAGGTATGTAACCTGTCCTGCTGCATGCTTACCATGGGCAGTGAGCACCCTGGACTGCTGGACAACGTTTCTTTTTACCGAAAAGAAGATAAATCATATTTAGGTCCTTTGTTCATTTCAACACCACCGGGGGTGCTGGAACAGTGCTGCCATAAACCCATAGTCCTTCTTGGAGTTGGGCTGGCCGGAGTGTGGTTAGCAGGAGAACAATGCACAATACACAACGCGGGACGTCAGTGCAGATCTTATTCCCCCACCACGAACTGCTAAGCTTGCTGAGCGCCTCCTGCGCTTGCTTCGGTTTTGTTTTAAGTCTGAGTTTCATTGCCGAAAATCATGTTAGGCATCTTTTTAAATCCTTTAGCACTAATATTGCTGTTGATTCTTGAGAAGTAAGGAGATTTAAAGGGGTAGCACGTCTATAATATATTCTCCGGTAATCAAGTATGAGAGAGAAGATTTGTCGTCATACCTACTGCAAGATACACTCAGGTTTTTGTACGGTATTTAGTGTGAGATAGAAGAAATTGTCATTGTTTCTTGAGACATTTGAAGGTTTATTCTCAGATGTGTGTTCTCGAACCTAAAAATGTAGCGCTTAGATTTAGAAAATTAAAGTCTCTCAGCATTGTATCACAAAGCGTACCGAAAGACAGTTTTATCGCACATTTAACACCTGTTTAAAACTACTGACAATGTTAGAAATAACAAGTGCATGTGCAGTACCTATTCATAAAAACAAAAAACTAAATAATGTACTGTACATACAACGAACTGACGACGACGGAAATAGGCGCAAATTATTCTTTTTGCGCCTGTTTGAAGCTAAAGGGAACTACCTGCCTTTTACGGCGCGGGACGGGTATAGGCTAGGAATACCAAGGAACGCACACCTCTTAGCAGCGTATGCAACCCTGGTACCAAAGTGATACATTTAACCCTTTTCTAAGCTCTGTTTATTGTTAGAAAATTTTTATACGCGTTTCTATTTTGATTTCTAAGCTATTTTGAATATTGCTTGCAGTAAAAGGTATGTATATGTTTTAGATACGTGGTGCATATCAGCCATCCTTTTCTTTCGTTCGAGAATGAAAAGGAGGAACAAAAACGGATAACAAAAGCATCCTCGCAACTTGTTTCATCTACCTGTCTTTTTATTCCAGACCGGTCTTCCTTTATTCCTTTTGATATCCTTGGTAATGTTTACTACCTCCTTGACTTTTCTGGTAGCCTAGTCGTCTTGGGAATCGTAAGAATAGCTTGAGAATTGCACTGTCTAAGGAATAACATACAATTTATGTTGCTTAGTTCACATGGGTTTCAAGATATTCTCATAGTTCCTGTTTTCGTCTCACGGATTATGATACGTAATATGATCCGAAGCTTCTTTTTATGAATGTAATGCCGTTGTGTGGTTCCCTTTTTAAATACACACCAAGGATTTTACCTCCTTTCATTTCTGGTAGCCGAGTTGTCTTGCGAATCGTAAGAATAGCTTGAGAACGTTGACATCTTTGAAGCAATCTTAGGAATTTGGTTCATGGTTCCCAAGCTGCTTTATTTTGTCACACGATCACTAACGTCAACTCCAGAAAAATAACCTGACTAGTGAGGTGACTTCCACCCTTACGATGGTTGTCTGGTTACCTGCTCGTTTATTCTGGTAGCCTAGTTGTCTTGAGAATCATAAGAAACATTTACGGATTCCACTGTCTTAGAATTTTTGCAAGGTGTTCTCGTGTTGCTTATTTACGTCATTCATTCATTATTATGCCATTACAAAATATACGAGCATATTCGTTTTAAATGTCGGTCTTTATCATGTACCCTATTGGATTGGTCGGTTAAAAGTCCATTTACAAAAATAACGATTATTTTTGTACACTAGTGGGTATTTCTTCTGCCGTTGTGTCTTACCAGAAATTCACACGGTATGCAACGTGCAACCTCTTTACGGGTTATGGTTGCCTAGTCGTCTTGGGAATCATAGGGATAGCTTGAGAGAAAATAAAACGTCTTGGGATTTATTTTGGAAACTGAGAAATCATGTTACAAAGTTTCATATTGATTATTTGCGTTAATATTTACGTAAATAATCTTGTTACATTGTTTGTAAATATTTAACCGGAGGCCGAAATGGTATCCTATCTAAAAAGTATATGAGGTCCTCTTTATTGTTTATGATAGCCTAGTGGTCTTGGGAATCTTAAGACTAGCTTGAGAAATGCAACATCTTAAAGTGTATGCTCGCCTGGTCACCGTGAGAAAGCTAGGCTGCGCTCACTATTTGTTGGTATTTTATGTTCTTGCAATCGAAATCTACCAAAATGAAACTCCTTGAAACGATTATACCGATATATTAATAAGGCAAAGTTCCAAATTCAGATCCATTTCAATCCGTTGAACAAGGGTATCAGAGATCACAAAGACGTTACATGGAAGACGGCACGACAAGATGAGCCAAAGGCGGGGTCTTAAATTATGACCATAACGAAGGGTGTGTTTTACCGTTATCCGCCGAGAAAGCTTTTTCTTCGACGACATTGTACGTCTATGCTTGCCTAGTATAGTAAAGTATAGTAATATAGTAAAGGTATAAAGCAAATAAACCTTCATTGGTTTTGGCATCACGAAAATAACCAAATTCCGATAATTATTTTGTGATTTTTTTTTAATGCGTCTTTTGATTTTGCAATTATTCCCTCAGACTCCCAGAAATATTAAGTTTGTAGAAGTCACAAGGAAGTACGACGCCATCATCAGCATCATAAAATGACATGATATTTTTGACTGCCTGGGAGCTTCCAAATCATTACACTTTTTTTTTGCTGCTAACCTTTTTTTATTTAAAGCACATCTTCATGTCTCCTGGTCATCTTCCTGGATCAGGAAACTTCCTGGAGAACCAGAAATATATCTTTGAGAAATGAAACGTCTTTGAAATCGGATAAGGTTTTACGTCACATTCTGAAGATAATGGTTTTGAAACTCCTTTTAGTTCATGTCGTATTCCTGAGAAAATGAATTTCGTTTCTCTCCAATACTCTACAACAAAACAAGAGGCAATTTTGAATCTGATAAGTGGAATACACTGCAATTCACTGCATTCACGTCTTTTAAGATTACTGAACTACCAATAAAGAGGTTTCGTCGAGGCATTGACAATAATTTGAATAATTTGGGGTTGTATTTTTTGTATTGGAAACTCCTCCTTAATTCAAAAGGTAATATTTTTCTTCTTTGCGTAACATCTTTCTATCTCCTTGAGCTTTTTGGCAACCTGGTTCCTTTGGGAATCTCAAGAAAAGTACGCCATCTTCTGCCATCGTTTACTTGAACTATTTTCTTTTGTATCTCGTTTCCGTATCTTTGATCATTGAGGTCGTAAAATCTCAAATATTTTGTTGCTTTTTTCACCTTCTTGCGCTCGCTAATCGTCTTGTATCTATGGGAATGTTGATATAGTCTAAAAAAAAAAAAGGGGTTAATAATGATTCATAAGATAACTAAGCTAACATGAATCGCAAGAGGTTATGATATTATGCGATAGATAAGATGCAAGATGTATCGTGAAAAATAAGAGACATGAACGAGCGGATGTGTTTTGTACCTACTTTAATGTTGTAAGCTCCTCCTACTCTTATAAAAACACTGGTAGAGTTAATTTGAAGTGGTAGTTTTAACCTCTTTTGCCTTCTGTAATCTTGGTGCATTTGGGATTATGCATAAATGAAGCATTATGGCAGGTGAAGTTATTTCCATTTCTTAAACTACATACTTCTCTTCATTTATTTTACTCTGGTCGTCGTGTGACGATTTAGAAGGGCCTGCGAATTATTAGATCCTTTATAAAAATTGCGTCCGTGATTTTGAATAAATCTTTGCGCTGGAAACCGTAAATATTTACGTATAATAAAATTGCTTGGCACGTTATCTGTTTACATTATTGAAAGGGTAAAGTCAAGATTCTCAAGAGTACCAAGCAAACATGACAATAAGGAGGCAGCAAGCCAAATGCAAAGTAGAATCATAAAAAAGGTAGCAGGATGGGGTAGCACGCGCATCCGTTCTAATGGTTATATAAGATAAAAAAATGTACCTATTACAAGTCTATTGAAGGAGGGTACAGTATTACTCTACACTAGGTGTGTAGTGTTACTGATCCTATTTCGTTTTTCAATCTATTTCTACAAAAACTTACTACTAATTTGCATAATGCGTGTATCATATTCAACACTTGGCACAAAAATGGTTAAGTCATTCCCATCATTACCAGAATACCATAAACTTGTATTACCTCTACAAGTTTTGAAACTATACTTTGTTCTTTGAAATCCAAGCACTAAAAATACAAAAGCAACTCTTTTCCAATATTTCTTACTACAAAAGGATCGTAATCTATTGTGTATGCTTAGTCAATCATCTCAAGCTTACCAAGCTAGCTGAAGGCAAAGGAGATGGAAGGGAATGAAAGGATTTTTTGTAGTATCGATGATAAATACCAATACCCATTATTTATATTATGTTATTAATATTCCCAAGAACATCCGGAAATCAGAACTAATGAAGAGATAACAAGAAACGCATATGAATAGGCAGGTTGGAAAATCCACGGGGTTTAAGTTTCATACAAATCGGACCAGCAGTTGCAACGTGATTGAAACACAAACATCCAAAGAAACTTTGACATTTATAATAATTAGTAAGATAGGATAGCTGCTATAGAAGCTACGCTCCGTCTTTTACTCAAAGGATCCTTGAGATTTATCATCCTTTAAAACTTATGAGGGCCTGGTGTGCATGGGAGTTAAAC